>OZ019972.1:10323368-10923368 GCA_963970395.1 Ephialtes manifestator
TATTGTATTATCTAGGACATCAGTAATTGATACCCTTTATTTTTAGAATATAATCAAGTTTTCCATCACCAGAAAGTGCGCGATAAACTATGATCTGCACCCTTGGCCCTTTTGTAGCAATGCAGCATCGCGAGCTACAAGAATAATCACGCGATGGCTCGGTTGAAAACAGGGGTAGTATGATAGTCACTCACTAATGAACTCTTTGGTGTTGTCTGGTCTTACGAAGAAGCCCCCGACTTACTCCTTACCGATTCTGTTGATGCATGCATTGTCGAGAAATTCATTTACCCCTTAATTCCATAGTTATAAAACTTTCTAGAGTCTGTTTCAAATTGTTTCTCGTGCCTTATATGTAATTCCGGTATTCCCGTATGACGCAATGTACACCGAACTCGGAGGAAACTCGATTCACCAGGGACAATTCGTTAATCGAGAAATTAGATCCGCTCCAATTGTGATTCCCCGGCCCTCGAGAGAGCTTCCAGCAGTGTGTTAGCTTTCACTATGTATGTAGATGGTATATGAGATATACTTGCTCAGTCGGCAACACATGCCGCAAGCTCTGGCAGCTTTGGAGGACGTCGAGGAAGATGAGGAGGACACGAGAATGGACACGAATGTCTCTTGTCGATGTAACCAGCTCGACATGTATTCCCCCAACTCGTGTATTCGTCGAAAGCTCAGATGCTCATCATACAATGCGCGATTCTCCGCGTGGTGGAAGAGAGCCCGAGGGGCCTCGATTCGGTCGATTAATCGCACTGCTTCGGATGCTGGCTGCCAGCGACTAATTGGGCAAACGAGAGCACGAAAGGGAGATGGAGGAACCGCCGGAGCTTGCGAGTTAGCTGTGTGTGTATGTGGCGATGGGAGAAGTAGGAGGGGAAGTGGCGGGGACGCGGCTGTTGACGGTTTGACAGGCTTGACGTCGTCGCTACCACGGAAACCGGCGCTCGCGCTACAGCCGTTAAATCCAAGCGGGATTACGGTTTATAGACACCAGCTGGGCCAACCCGGAAACTAAACATAGATACTTTAGACGATAACCAAAGACACGAGTGAAATAGTAAGTCTCCTCCTTGCTCATGTGGAAAGCCACGATGCACTGGAGGATCCCATTGATGAGGCGAATATCGTTAACTCGGACGGAAATAGAGTTTAGAGACGCAGTCTCTAGGAAGGGTATATATATAGTGTGGTTATGAGATCTGACTACTTGACTTGATGCAACTCATATGCAGTCGACTCTTAAATCTCATAAGACGGTGCATACATTTTTTAATTATTTTGATAGTGTTCATTTGGGGATAATAGTATCGGATGAACAAAGTTATGGAAAACTTTATATACTTGTGAAAAAGTGGTTAAAAATTGTTTAATGACTATTCAGAACATAAATTCGCATGTGCACCTATTCCAACTTTAAACATTTTATTTTTTTGGATTTGCATAGAGGAAGCTTTGTTTTCATAGAAATCATTATATTTTTAAAAATTTTTTATTTCAGTATACATAAAATAGCCAAAACGTCAATAAAAGTGGTCTGCAAAAGATGTCCGGTTTATTTTTTCAGATATATCTTTTCGGAAGGTGTTTTTTTTGGGATAATATCTTGAAAACAATAAAACATCGAATGCTGCATGTTGTATCAACTCTCTTAAGGCTGTATATTTGGTCGCCATTCAACAAGATCGGTTACAATCATTTGATATGAAGTCATTGAGGTGTGTATACCTTTCTAGCACACAATGAGAGTCATAAATAGTAACTAGTCTGAGTACATATATCCAGACTACTCGGTAGAAGTGAACAATCGAGTGCAAGATACACCACTTACGGCAGGTACCTGGGATATACCTCCGTATATGATACTATAATGGGATCCGCGTGTGGTTACTCGAAACCTGCAATTTATTATACATTCGCGTTGAATTTATAGTCGAGCAAAGTTTGCAGTATCGAGACCCAGAATTATGCCCGCACGTGATGAGAACAAAATTCGTACCGTCTAATGTGGAGTTCGTGAACAAGATATTTCATCTCTAAGAGGACACTAAAAAAAGTCTTTTGTACTGACAATCGAGGATCTTATATGACGCGCAAAACGACAAGAGTAATTTAACGACAAACTTTCTACAATCTCCAATTAATTTAAATTTGAACAATTTCCGTTCCATAAAGTAAGAGCGGCAATAAAGTCGACCATTACATTAAAGACAAATTCAAAGAATCCTGACAAAGATAAGGTTTACGAGCAAGTAGGTTGACGTTATAAAGTATAGCGTAGGGTGGACCGTCGTATGACCAAGTCAATGGGTGTCTGTCGATTCATCGTCATCTATAGCTATATTATATGGGTTAAAACCGATGTTTTGTTCCATCAGGGACCTTTGGTCCGGAAGTTGGCAAGGATCGCCCTGCCGTATTTTTTATCGTCCTTCACGTCGTCTTCGTCGTCGATCGTAAATCGGGAGCCGATTCGGGTCGTTATGAACGACAGGGGCTGAGAACACCACGATAGAAACTTTCAAGTGTACTTGTCCTCCCTCATTTCAACGGTTTCTTGCAGTCGAGTAATTTCGCTTGCGGATAACGATGATACTGGTGGAGCATGAACGAACTATCGATCCACGTCACCAGCAGCATCTACACGCTCCTCAAGAAGCTTTTCACGATTCAATCCTCAAGGGAATACTGATCTGTTCTTACTTTTCAAATTATCGCGCCATTGCTTCAATAACGCTACCGGTTTCCAGTATTTATAGGCACTCACTCATAGATATAAAAAAACGTTGATGAATTTTTTTTTCTTTAAGATATCGAATTTTGGTCTTTGCTATCGTTCTCAAGTCGCATATTCTACGTCAGAAAATACCAGTTACAAACGTTTTCACGATGCTTTAAAAAAAAGTCATTTTTTACCGTTTCTGATTTCAGAATTCTTTTTTTTTTCGCAACGAAACTTGGAGGCTATCCAAATAAATAATCCCGTATTCCTCAGTTCTGCCTTAATGGCTCTTGATAACCTCTTGCTTTACTTTTTCCTCGATTTTCGACCATAAATATCAATGCAACGACGTGTTCTCCAAATATTTTCGTATCTGGAGCAGTGAGTACGTTTCGCACCGACCCTCGTCGGCGTTAAAAAACAACACAAATACATACTGTAAACCGGTGAGGCCACTAAAGTCCGCTAAATGCAGAACCGGCTCGACTTTCGCAAACCGAGATTGCTCATAATACATAATATATTCAACACACTTTTCGCAGCGGTAGATCTTTGTGCCACTATTTATTCTCGATGCGACAAAACTTCTGTGACATCGTATTGTCGCGCCGAGAGAGCGTAGAAAATCCACAAAGTATCGTTTTACCAAGTCGGGAAGAAGGCGACGAGAGAAAACCGAAGAGAACTAGGATGGCCTGAGGCCAAAGCGCAAATACGTGAAAACGTGTACGCTACGCTCTGCCGCGCTTCAACGACTCTGCATGTACATATCCATCTATTTTCTATCTCCTATATCGGTGAATGTGTACATATATGGTTATATACATGTCTAGATCGGTATGTAGCGGACGCGGAAAGTGCGACTTCCCGTTTGCCACCCGACTGTCCGGCAAAACAGGTACAAAGTTTTCGTTCCAGGGTCTCTCCCGGTCCGTTAACACATACACGAAGAATAGAATCCGTTCGACTGGATTGGGATCTCCAGGCGCTTTATACATACGCGAATGGTGGAGTCTACCGTGAGGTCAACGGGAGACCGAGTGGGGCCATCGAGCGGGTAAACTTGTAGGTACCACGTGCGGGCTGGTGCTCGCCCGTTGGCCAGCAGCAGTACATCTCAATGTTTCCTCGTGCTCTATCGAATGGTGCAAGAAAGAGAGATATAAGTGTTTATGTACTATCTCTCGCTCTATCTCGCTCTCACTCTCGTTTATAGACATTGAGGGTTTGTCGGAAAACTTTGCCGAAACTGTAGAGGCGACTGACCCGAGCCATTCATTTTCGGCATCGCAACTACCGCCCATAGCAGTTCGTCGCAAGAACTCCCACCTAAGTTTTCGGGTAAAAGCTGCTTACGACAACGTCCGAGAGCACCGAGATTTTTTAATGCACTTGTCTCCTCCCGCTAAGCGGGAGCAAAGTGCATTCAACACTATTGCATTGAATTTCGGATGGTCTCGGACGATCTCGGACGGTTTCTGATGGTCTCGGACGATCTCGGACGATCTCGGACGGTTTCGGATGGTCCCGGACGATCTCGGACGGTTTCGGATGGTCTCGGACGATCTCCGACGGTCTCGGGCGGTCTTACACGGTCTTGGTGGGTCTTGGACGACCTCGGACAGTTTGGACGGCCTCGGATAGCTCGGACGGTCCTGGACGACCTCGACCAGTCTTGGACAGCCTCGGATAGCTCGGACGGTCTTGGATGGTCGTGGATAGTTTCGGACGGTCTTGGACGATCTTGGACGGTTTTAGGAAAACCTACCGCGGTTCAATCAGCAGATAGCAGAGTTGACCAGCAACAGTACATCTCTTCACTGTTTCTCTTCGCGGCGTCTATCGAATGTTGTAAAGAGGAGAGATTAAAATGGATGGCTATCCCTTACTCTCTTTCGTTAAAATGTTCGCTTTCTCTCATAAAAAAACAACTTTGCCGAAACTGCGACGCCGACTCACTCGAGCCATTCAGTTTGGGTATTGCAACTACCTCCCAGACCAGTGCGTCGTGAGAAGCTCCTCCTAACTTTTGTGGAACAAAGGTGCTTACGGAAATACTCCGGTGGCTCCAGATGATTAAATGCACTTGTCTCCTATCGCCTCGTGAGCACTTGTAATCTCATATCTGCGAAAACATCTCGCAAATATGTCGTGAAGAATGTCATGTAACATACCTATGTACATGTATATGGTGCATTCCAAGCCAACTCGATGAACGTTTGACCCTTCATATTTTTAATTGCACTTACTCCTATTTTACAGGATGGCATCACTCCAAAAACGACTAAAAATAAATAAAAAATTTTTAAATACCTTGCGGTCGGACTTTGTCAATGTTAAGAATAAAAAAAAGAATTTATTTTAACCTATAAATCGTAATGATTTATGAAAAATCTTATTTGATCGAAATAAAGTTTTCTGTTAATCCAAAATAGATCCCGTATTTGATTCAAATAAACCTATCGAATCAAAAAAAAAGAGAAAAAAACGCCATTGATTCAGGTAAACAAACACTTTTCTCAGGGTTCTGCAGCTCGTGGTAATCCAGGAACTCCGTTATTACATTCCGTGAGAAATATACGGAAGTAGAAAAATAAAGGCGGTTCGGCTTTAGTCACGCTTTTATTCTTCGTATAATCCAGCTTCACGCGGGATCCAGCGTATATATTGCAAATTCGTGTAATTCCCGTGTACCACAAGAAATCTCCGGACGAGGCTGGACGAGATACTTTATTGTTTAAAAATAAAAGTATAAACGAAGGATTTAGTACGTTAGCGATGGTTAGGGGTCGTGAGTTTTATCTCTGGTATGTATAATCCCGTACAGTCGGGGATTTTACGCGTCCAGTGCAAACGCCCCGGTTTCGTCCTCTCTGCTCTCGCCGCTCCTCCTCTTTACAGCTCCTTCTCTCGTCGTCGGTTCACTGAAATTATAACCGTGCCACGGTGCGTGTATTGTTCCCGCGTTAGCTTCAGCGAAGCCCGAGCAATAGCTCGCAACTAAAATTCCGTCCCATAGTGAAAGTGGTATGCATAAGAGTTGTAAATCTCTAATTCTTCTAGAAACATAGTTGATATAGCTTTGGAAAAAAAATTGAACAAAAATATTTGCATGAAATGAACCATTAGTCACGAAAATATAATTATGAAATTTTTTGTGTTTCGACGATCGCAATAAATACAGAATTTAAATGTCAAGTATTATTGCTATTTATATAATTATATTATACGGAAATACACAGTAATAGCAAATATTATTGCCAAATTTTGTTGCTGTTGTACACGCCTTATCTCAACAACGCAATACCCTCGTCTGATGTGTTATCGTTCACAGACGGTCGATCCTGCAAACGACAAAGCGCGCTCGAGAGACTCGCGACAATAGAAACGGGAGCAGCACACGTCGGATGCTTGCGGATGATCGATATCGTCTTGTATCCGATTTATTTATTGTCATGGTGATAGTCAATAAGAGAACGAGAATCGTCGGTATTATTCGAACAACGAGTGTCAACTACTTCATGATTTACAGTGAATGTGCATCTTCGCAATCGAGGTCAGCTCATCTTGCTCGTCTTACATAGATATGACTTATAGGAATTCATATTGATAGTACATGGCGACTGACACCTAACGATAAATTGCACTCGGTAACATATTGGTTTTATTGAAAAAGCTCCAAGCGACAAAATTGGTTGGGAGAATAAACTAGTTGGTTACAGAAACAAATCAGTTAGTTTAGGTGACAAACCAGCAAATTAATTGGTTGATAACTAATGAATTGAGTGTCACAACCAACTGATTTGTCGGTAGAACCAAAAAAATTGGTTAACCTAGCCAACTTTGTTGTTTGGAGCGTTTTTAGCCACGGCAATGATTGGGGCAACCAATTATTTCTCTCCGTGCAGTTACTAAACCAAACCCACAAGGTGACTGACGTCATAGATGATATTTGGTATTCTCTCTGATCTATCGCTAGAGATATATCGTTATTTTCGTGGTCCACAGACGAGACGAGAGAACGACTAAGCGATGAGACTAAGACGGCGATATGAAAGCGATGGGGATGCAGTAGATGCAGAATATACGATTCACGTATGCGTTCCAGCACTCCTCTCTCTATCGTGACGCATGACCTCTTGCGACTCGTCATTCGCGGGTGCAAAGCTGTCTGTCTGCATGCACCGCAGTGATTCACCACAAACTCGCGTCACTCGCGATTTACCTGTTTCTTCTTTTCCCTCCCCCTGCTATTCCTTGGTTGAAGCCGCAGACAACTCGAGACGAAGGGTATTGACTGTTAAAGTGAAGAATAAGCATGAAGAAAAAGAACGTGGTTGAGGTAACTACTTATTTTATGGATTCGCCATAAATGAGTTGTGACAACCATTCAGTTAGGTTTCGTAAATGAAACGGCATTTTTTACGCACGGTGAAAATTTTTTTTATTGCGTGCTGCCAAAAAGAAGTGTTTTTGAATTAACTCTAATTTTTATTCGTTCAATTCCATTTAGCATTGAAATAATAAAATATTATTTTGCTTATTTTAGAGTTATTGTTTCGATCTCGTATGGGCTTGGAGGAATTCAAATTCAAATTAAGTTGATAACTTGTTTTTGGCAGTGCGAAAACGATGGATTTATTGAATCAATGACATTTTTTGTTCAGTGGAAGCTGCTTGAAAAAATTAACTTTTTTAGCTTTTGCCAAAAGCAAACAAATATTTTATTTAAACATTTCAATAGTTTTTGTGAGGAAGTATGTTAATCAGTTTTTGCTTCCTCATCGACGAAATTTTTTAAAAAGCGAAAAATAATGAGGAAGCAAATAATAACTCGACACCAATCGTCAAGTAAAAAAACGTACATGCATGACAGGTATTTAGTTTTATCGATGATAAAGAAGATAAGAATGACTTTTATTTGCCTTGGAAATTCCTATATGGATATATGTTTTGCAAACATTTCTATTTTTGGGCGTTGAGGTAGATCGAGATGGCAGGCCCACCCGTACTGTTGCTTCTCGAATACGCGAATCAATGTCCATACACAATCTGCATTTTGGCACTCTCTGGCTACAAGGTGACTCATGGATTCACGTGTATCGCGTCGCGCTCTACTAATACCTGCTCGCCTACGGGCAGTGACAGTCATGCGAAGTCGATGAGAATTGACGCTTCTACCAACACTGGTACAGTAGAACATCGATTATCCACAACTAATTTTGTAGAACTATCGTGGTAAAAATAAATTTTAGAGACCGATACAGATCGATAGAATTTGAATGGGATTTAATCGTATGTTATCATCTCCATCTATTCGGACACCGATCAATTTATACAAATTGAATAATTGTTATTAGTTTCCTATAGCTTTCATTTTCTATCATTTATTTTTACCTTTCGAATAATCGAAAATGCGGATGACCGAACAGTCATTGTTTGTGAGGAGGGAGGAAGATACTGAAGTGCTAAAAATATTACAATACATATATTTAACGACAATTAATATTATTAATATGTTATTATTGGCATCGATTATAAATTTTGAAAACGGATTCTATTTAATCATCTATTTTCATGGTAAAAAATCGAGTGTTTTTTTTCACAAAATCATCAGTCGGATGATTGACGTTCGGATAATTGATGTTCTACTGTAACATGTACCGCATTGGCAAATAGTTGCGTGCAGTCGATCGATTGGTATGCGAAGTTCGACGGCCGAGAGCGCGAGGCACGAGCACGAGAGTCACGTGCCGATCGGATTAAACGGAGCGCACTCGAAGTCTATGATTCATGCGTGGATCAACACTTCTTGGGATACACCTGTTTTTCTTGAATTTACCCACACACATTTTATTCGTAATGCGTAAGCCGCATCGCTTGCTGTTTTATGCATACGTTTTTATTCCTGCCAAGGAATTTTATTTTTTTTAAAAGTCATGTGCTGTATTTGCCAATCGTTCTCTCTCACTTCACTGTGGTGAACGTTGAAACAGTAATTTTAAGTCCAAGTGACTATTTTGAGTTTTGTTTTTGTGAGAATTTTGTTTTTGTTTTGAGTTTCTCATATGAGGGCATTGAAAATTGTCTGAAACGTCGAGAAAAATGGTTTAAACAGGTTTAATTTATTCGACCCAAATAAAATTTCATTTATTTCAAATAGTTCCCATATTTAATTCAAATAAACCCATCAGACCGATTTCTATGGGTGTAAGACGCTTAACTGTCCACGCCCAAGTACAAAAATTATATATAGAGTATATAAAAAAATATGTATAGTTTTAAACATACACTGAGAGGAATTAAGATGGTACTGGTTACTAGTCAGTGATAATTATATTTTATTAGCCCAGGTGACTATTTTTGTAGTTACATTAACTACGTTATTGTTAATGTGACTATATTTGTAGTTACATTAACTACGTTACTATTAATGTAACTACGAAAATAGTCATCTGAACTAATAAAATATAATTATCATTGAATAGTTATCAGGACCATCTCAATTTCTCACAGTGTAGAATTGGGCACATATAGTTCGCATAAACTCTATATATAATCTATATACAAATATTAATGTAACTACGAAAATAGTCATCTGAACTAATAAAATATAATTATCACTGAATAGTTATCAGGACCATCTCAATTTCTCTCAGTGTAGAATTGGGCATATATAGTTCGCATAAACTCTATATATAATCTATATACAAATTATACATTATCCCAGGTGATGCTATAATGCAAATGTCCCAGTAATCGACCATGTACCAGTAATCGACCACTCTGTGGTAAAAGAGCGATAAATAAGACTGTGAGTGCTTTTCGACGCTTAAATAAATTAACAACACTTCCTCCGATTTATGTACAATATTATGTGAAAATTTGAGGCTTGTAAAATCACAACAGTGATAATAAGAAAATCGTAAACTAGCAGTGACCGAGCCGGGCGTGATTTCGTCGAAATCCTTGATATGGAGGGTAAGGTGCGTCTCGTGACATTTAGTTAAATTCTGCGATGCACGAAGACTTTGGCTGAGTAAGTTTAATTTGATATTACATATGAAGAATCTGGCATTACTAAATGAATATGATTTTATCGTAAAATTTTTATTTGTGCAAAAAATCGCGGAGGTCGATAACTGGTTCAGAAAAACACATAAATGTCCGGGTAAACGACCTGTCGATCACTAGGACAAAATTGTGGATAGAAAATTAGTGTAAATCGCGTATTGTTTTTATGAATTAGATGATAAAAAATAATGTAACAATTCATTCATCGATCGAACTGTACGAGGAGTAGTTATGGACAGGGGTATTGGGCTCTCTATAAATAATTAAACAGCAAAATAAATCATGTCGATAACTGGGCCATGCATATGTCCATGACTGGGTCATGTCATGTCATGGGTTGATTGCTGGGCAAACCGTGACTTTAGTATGTCCATGACTGGGACATTTGCACACCTCAAGTTTTATCTTAATTTTTTATTACAAGAAGATAAGGTAGACCAAAAGTTAAGCGTTTTATTTGTTGACAAGATTATACTGATTTTTTATAACCTACAATGACAGTTATTGACGTCTTAATTTGTGACTTTTCTTAACGTGTCGATTACTAGGACATATAACGGTCGATTACTGGACCAACTATAACTTTAGTATGTCGATGACTGGTACATTTGCACTTCTGAAGCTTTAGAATAAGTTTTCTCTACAATAAGGTAAGTTACGAAAATTTTTGAGGTTGTTATTTTTTCGTATGACTATTCTGATTCATTATTACCTAGAATGACCGTTTTTTGTATCTTAATGTGAAAGTTACGTTTTTATAAAGTCGGGCAATTTGGTTAACGTGTCGATCACTGGGACGTTTACCTTATATAAATTACATATAGATTGTATATAGAGTTTATATAGACTATATATGCCCAATTCCATATGTCAGACTATATATAATTTTTTTACTTGGGCGGTTTTCATTTCTCTCGTTTTTTATGCTTATTCGCGATATTTTTTTTTGTCGGAAATTTCTTCGCCAGATATTTTTTTGTTGACGTTTTTTATGTGATGCGATATTTTTGGCGGTTGCTCCGAATCTATAGTACCACATAATGCGCTGTATCTACTGAAGACCGAGTCACGAGGGTCTCATGCGAGCTCGGGTTTGAATGACGCGACCGAAATTGGCTTGCATAAGAAGGATTTCGAGGATTTGTATAGTACGTATATGATATACCTCTATACACATGTGTTCTATAGTATATACTAAACGTGCAGAGAATAAACTCTTGAGGGAAACCTTTTTCAGGATGACGCGATCCTTTGAGATCCGATCAACTTTTTCGTGAGCCAGGATCTGCTACCAGTACAAAAAAAAAACGCTTATTTCTCCATTTTATCCGAAAATTGTTTTTTGACATTAGAGAAGAATTTTCCGTATAAAATCTTCGTTATATAAAATACTAACGGGTTGGCGTTCTCACGGAAAAAAAAATTCTAAACTATATCTGAAATAGAGTAAATTTATAATTAATTATATATCACGAGCTTAAATCAAATAAGTTTTCGATTTCTATAACTGTGTAATTATTTGATACCACCAAAATTATCAACTTTTGAATTGCATTACTTACATTTATTTGAATTAATTGCGATAGTTAATCTTTAAATTCCTATATTTAAAAATTATAAGATTTCTGCATAGTTATTAAAATTGAGCAGTATTTTTAATATATTTTTACTGCCAATCCCTGCAGCACGCCAACTACGCACAAACTACTCTCAGCTCTATTCATAGTATATTTAATAGTTATAAACATGTACTCAACGATCATGCATTGTAGCCTACTTAAATATGCACGAGGTCTTTATAATTAGCCTTAACCCTCACGTTCTATATGGAATTACACGAAATGGAAGGTTGTTAAAACGCTAATGCCTGTCAAGGCGCTTTTGTGCACTACACGTATACAGTTATAGCACAAGACTCGTATTCACACCTTGTATTTATGCTAATCAAAGTATGAACGCATTACTATGACATTACTACCCACATATATATGAAGGATACCACCACGTCATTATAATATGCGAATCATTACTTCACAATTTTGTCTTTACTCAATTTGTTTATTAATTACAACTCTAATTCATTTTTTCAGTCGGGAGGTTTTTAAATTCTATAAAATTTATTTCTATTTAATCTTTTTAAGTATTTTTTTAAAAAGTATTTTGTCCTAATTCATAAAACTGACAAAAATAATATGAAAAAATACTGCTTTCTCATAGATTCGCCGATGACAATGTAAAACTGGTGGAGAATATTTTTTCTGTTCCTGCAGTTGACATATTGAGCGACACAAAAATACCGAAGAATTATGAACGGTTGAAAAATAACAGCAGAATGGAGAAACTAAAATGACAGTGACGCACCGATAGGATTTTACTCCGCCGAATGGAAATGTTAAAAAGCTTTGGTTCCGCGAACCGATGCCGTTTCGTTGCTGCTGCGAGCACGTCAGCTTTATTCACATTGCTCACACTGTGGAAATAAAGTTTTAACTCGTTTCTAACAAACACATATATTTATTTTAACAATATCGATTGGCTTTCATTTTTTTTTTTATTACAGACCATTTCCGGTTTTGAATTAATTTGCGGAAATAGTTTGCAATAGAAAAGAAGAAAAGTTTTCTTTTGTTATTTTTGCTTCCTCATAGGGGAAACTTTTCTTCATGAAAAATTGTCGTTTCGCACAAAATAAAAAACATCGTTTAATTTTGCCTTTTTTTTAAAGTAAAAGTTATGTCTTAACGATATAAAAATAGAGAACGGGTCGGGCATGTACGTAGACGTTATAAAATAATGGCAAAAACGATAATTTAGCGCTAATAATGGAAACACGTATGTGGGGTCCGTAAAAAAAATTATGCATCGTAGTGAGAACCAAGCTGCGGTCAGCAGCGCGGTAGAAGCGAGTCTTGGGTAACGCGATAACGATAAGTTAAGTTAGCTTAATCGCAAAATCCCGTTTGCACGTTTTTCCGAGATTCTTTTGCGCTGACGACATGTAAAGCGTAAGTAAGGGGTGTAATATTATAACAAAAGTCTGGAATTCGTACACATGCAGAAAAATGTTGTATCTGTAAGTATAGAGTCATGGCTATTCATTTAAAGTCTATCCAACGTACTATGAATATAATATATTCATTTTTTATAAAAATTCAATATGCATAAATTCCATTCAAAAAGTTTACCATGCGGAAAAAATCCTAAGTACGCGGAAATTGCAATACTGAAAAGAATTCCATAATAGTTCAAATTGCTCGAGTGTCAATCCTGAGCAGAAATATAAATCGGGCGCTCTCATGTTTCATTCGGGCTGGATGAGCAATTAGTCAGATGTGCCTAATCAGGCCTGTCTGATGTTAACCCGATCCGGACCGGAACTGACATCGACACTGCATACTAGTCAGATGCGGGCCGGAATAGTTCCTTAATTACAGCCGGATCAGGGCCAACGTCATCAGGGCGACGTTAAAATTTAGTATACTTACTAAAAATCGTAAAAGAAGATACACTAAACGGAAAAAAAAGTTTGGTTGTGGCATCTACGTTTTCGATTCGCTGTACACAATGTCTAAAAAATTAGTTGCCTCAACCATATCGAATAGTAACCTCAACTATTCACGATTAGTTCTCGATTGGATTAGTTAGGTTAAACTAATCCAATCGTTGGGACTACCACTCGAATAGTTGGGACCACCATTAGAATCGTCGGTATTATCATTCGAATCGTTGGTATTACCATTTGAGTTGCTAGGGAAATAGAATAATTGATTGGTTGTGTCAACTCATTTCTTGGTTATGGTAACTAATCTTTTTTTTCCGTGTAAGGGGTGAGCGAGGAAAAAAAAATGTCAATATTTTTTAGAATCATCTAAAGATTTTTTCTAGGTCTCAATTCTTCGTGAGGTTGATTGTCTGATCATGAAGAACAATATTTTCGAGTGAGATCAAAAATTGCAAAATAGAGGATAAAATAGCTTCACCCAGCGCTATATATATAATAATAAATAAATTATATTTCTCGTGCATATATAATTCATTTCCATAGTGGTATAGGATGTAAAATTATGACCTATCAGTTTTTTAATGGAAAAAAGGAAATTCTGCTTGAAAGCTAGCGTTAGAATACTAACGTAAAACTTGTATAATGCCTTACTGGGTTTTAAAAACACGGAATAAAAAAAAAGTGAAAAAGTAAATAAAAAAAGTAGAAAATAATAATATGAATAATGAATGACGCAGGAAGCCCATATAATTTGGTAGGGGAGACAAGTTCGACACCTCACGTGTACGCAATAATTGCGTGCACGCTCGAGTTCTGCTTTTTGGTTTTATTCAAATGGATAAAAACTCGACGCTCTCACATCTACATGTGAGAGCGTAAATTTACATACTCATTAAAGTCGCGATGGTATGGGATGGTGTTGTTCGGTCGCGCGCATCAGCATGCATCGAGGCGAAGTGCTGCTGATGCCGCTATGCCGCTATGCCGCTATGCCGCTATACTGCTGCTGCTGCTGTGGTGGACGGACTGATTCGTTTTCGTTGCTGCAAAAATGATGCCGTCGCGGACTATGTGATCGAATATACGTGGCTCGTGCTCCCGCTCGGTTCACCAACATTGATTATCCTTTTTGACGCGGCGTCAGCTTCACCACATTCTTACTCCCTTAATTGTACAACATTTCGCAGTCTTTACGTACATGTACCCGAAGATAAATTGAAAGTTATGCCATCTATGAAGTTATTAATCCATGGGAATATTTCTTACAGTTACATATAATAAATAAGTATTATAACTATAATAGGGTTTTAACGTCTTTCTTTATTTTTCATTTTACTTTTGCTTCCTCATAGAGCTTTGTTTTCGTGAAAATTTTTTTTCGAGATTTTCATGTCAGGACACTTAAAATGGTTCAAAACGTCGAGAAAAGTAGTTTTGAAAAAATGTCCGGATGTATGTATTGTGTATGTGTGGCAGGCTTGCAAAATTCAAAAAGCTGTATCTCAAAAACGGCTTTAAAAATCAAGCTGAAATTTGGCATGCTGGCAGAGGAGGAATGCCCGTTCCTATGTATACATTTTCGACAAAATTGAAAAAAAAAAAAATCAGATTTTATAAGCCTTTCAATTTTTCGAGAAATGTCTGTATGTTCTCTAGTTTCCGCAATTTTTAAGCTAATGGGCTAAAAGTTCTGGACAAATAGAGAAATGAAAAATGAAGGTCGGTATTGAATTTGAGCGAAATCCATAAAGCGGTTTAGATTTTATAAAATTTTGAATTTACGAAAAAACTTTGTTTTCGTTCTTATTCAAGTTAAGTTTGACCAAACCTGCTCAAACCTTTTGCAAGGTAAAATTAACATGCAATTGTAGTAGATATCGTATTTGGTGAAGATTGGTACAGTGGTTCAGATTTTATAAGACATTGAATTTTTCAATAAATCTCTGTATGTTCTCTAGCTGCCACAAATTTTTAGACAATGAGCACACTTAAACAGTTTTTGACGAATAAAACAATGAAAAATGATGATCGGTATTGAATTTAAGCGAAATACATAAAACGGTTTAGATTTTATAGAATTTTTAATTTATTTAAATATATGTTTTCGTTCTTATTTTTATTTGTATTTAAAATAAGGTTACAAAGTAGAACTTTGCACATTGCTTCGTCAATAATTTTCATCTTTCGCAAAGCTTTCTTTATGAGGGAGCCAAAAATAAAATAAAGAATCTTACTCATAGAGGCGGCGTTGCGAAAGATGAAAATTAATGTGGACGCAATGTGCAAAGTTCTACTTTTTTAAATTTCTTTTTCTCTGGTTATGAGGCGTAATTCAGAATTTAGAAATAAAAAAATGGCGAATTCAATATCGCGACCAAAATACAGAAATCCCAGTACGGGGGAGTTAAAACGACGGGGGTAAAGGCAATATGACCCAGTTGTAGTAAAATGTTGCCAAACTTTACTAGGTCGAAAATTATTGGCCAGAATGAGTTAAAGGTGACCAGTAGTGGCTTCCAGTAGTATTTACGCTACGTCACAATATTTACGCAATAAAACTACACGACAACGGGATTCGAACCCTTGACCTACTGATGTCTTGATTTAGAAGTGAGCACGCTAGCCACTGAAAAAAGCACCGGTAGAAGCGGCGCCAAGTTGATTGCTCATGCAACGCCCTTGGTTTGTTTCGTTTTTTAAATTTATATCGAGTTTTTTTTTCTTTTTTTTTGCTTGCCATACGAGATTAAGTTTCATTCCCGTCGGTGCATATAAATTAGTCTCCGATCTTGGCCTTTAAGTTGAAATGATGTAGTGAGTATAATTGACCGAAAGGAATTCCTTTCCAGGATCAATAATTCAGTCAATCTTCCAACAACTTGTTTTCAGGTAATTGTTGCTCAGCCATAATAATAATAATTCTCACCCCGACGCGAAAAATGTAGCGCTCACTCATTCGTAAATTTTTATTAAAGCTTTGGTTCGCTCGTTACATCTGAAAGTTTTCATTAATTCGAACCCGAAATGAATGTAAATAAAAAAATGCTAACCACTTTGTTGTCGAGTACCGGCGGGAGTTAGCGAGCCGAATGAAATTAGTTACGCAATTTGCAATCGTACGAACGAACTATGTTTTTACTTACAAAGGATTATGCTTTGTATTATTTGCCCACAACCTACAAGCCGGTGGGAAATTACATGAATTTAATGAGAGCGCCGGTGGCCGGTCGATATTTTATAGCCAAACGAATGTTACGCATTATTATAATTATTATTATTTTTGTTATGATTATCATCATTATTACGAACATTATTATCATTCCTCTGCGAAAAAACCAAAATCGATCAAACTAATATTACATAATAATATTATGATCGTCATTAGGATCGTTATATAGAGGGTCAAGGAGTCAAACTGTTCGATGAGTTTTGTCGTTTGCTGTGTCTCGTACAATATATCAGTCTAGTGACGCGTTTGATCCGAAGAAAGGGCACGAGGGCGACGACGTACGTGCTGCAGCGACATATCTAGTTTTATTAGTTGCTCGTGTTAGTAGCAGACATACAGTTGCAGTGGCAACTCTATGCAATACGTAGGTATATAACACCGCGAGACAGCCCCGAGTGCGTTGCGGCTCTCGTTGCTTGCAATTATCACTTCGCAGACTAAATAGTGTGCAGAGGTTCTCAATGTCCTTCGACGATCGTAATTAATCATGCGAATATATTAGAGTTAAATCTCTAGAGAATAAATATATCACAAGCACATAAAATAAAAGGCTATACCTCGCTGCAAATTAATACCGACTAATGAAAACATTGATTGCACAAATCTGGCATGGTTAATTTATAGCGTATAAATTAGTGGCTCGTTAGTCGCTAATTCCACACACGAGACTTGGCTATTAATCTCACCACTTCCATTCACAGAAGACTCGTCAACGACTTATTGCAGTTTCAGTTAATTTAGCACTGCTTGGAAATAAAAAGTGACTTGTAAATTGTCATGCAAATTTCTTTGCTAATACCGTTTATTTCGTGGCTCTCACGAATTTTTTTGTAAGCGGAATATATGGAAATTTTTTTTGGATGTATTATAGATTTCGGTGCCAAAATACGTATTACATAGATTTTTCATATACCTCAGATATATCGTAAATATATGTGAAGTATATTATTTGTATTTATGGAATACATTTTATATATGATGTTTTTTCAAATTTTTACAAAAATTCGTGCGTCGAAAATAGTGGTCGTTCCGGCAAACAAAAAAATACGTGTCTTTTCTTTTTCAAAATACTATTTGATAAAAATTGTCAGTAGTAATACCACTAGTGCTTCAAAATTATCGAATATTTTCCGATAGCTTCGTTGCCTAGGAACGATCGTGTCAAATTTTGCAGGCTTAAAATCCCGAGTACGAAGTACGAGGGATTTTATTTTTTTTGGGAGACTCTTCCAAAGCGACTCATTTTTCAATCACGTTTAAAGTAACCCACTTTTTTGTCACATAGTTAGTGTGAAATGCGCCGAAAATGAGGAGAAACATATGAAATCTCATCGGAAATTTTTAAGAAATTTCCGATATAAAACAGTTTGGTAGCTTCAAACACTGCGCTCTGATTGGCCGAAAACCGAGTGGAAAGAATAATCAAAATTATTGAAAAGGTCGGAGCATGAAAAATTCTGTGGTATCCCCCTTAAATTTTATTTTTAACTGTTTCATTGTAAAAAAGAATGTCCTGTCCCGAAAAATTTGAGGTGGAGCGATAAGTGTGTAAAAAAATCATATCGTATCTATCGCAGTTGCAGCGAGTACGTGTGCCCGCGGTCTGAGATTGCCGGCACCGTTTTAACCGCTTGCTTTCATTGCGAAATTGTGGCTGTGTGACATCATGCGATAAGATCGGCAGCAACGTCCAGTTGCTGTCGGCTTAAGATGCTATATGTACACACAAGAGTCACTCGAACCTACCAAGATGTTTGCAACAATGTTCTTCTTCACTTTAATCTCATATTTATAATTCATGGATCGATGAATTATTATTTTGCAGAAATGTTGCTCTGATAAAAGAAAAAATGTTGGCTGTGTGCATAATGTATTCACGCTGATAAGAGATAATGATTGCACTCGCTATCTCGATATATGACACATCACTGGAACTTAAGACTATCAAGCCGTGCACCTGAGCCAAGCGAATTACACACGACGTACTTCCGTTCGGTGAAATATTCGTTTGCTTTCATCAAGCATATCGCGAAAGTTGGAGCGCTTTAATAACGGTAAATACGATATGACATCGGAAGTGATAGTAATAATTACATTAAAATAAACAAAAATACACCGCTATCATTCAGTTCATCATTATAGCGAAAAATGTACTAATCGCGGTCGTTAAGATTCGATTTAATAAAATAAATAACAATTATAATATATATGGGGCACTTTGAATTTTTTCAGGAAAAATAGAAAAACGAAAAAAAACCTGTTCCAAGTTTCCAAAAAGTTGGTATTTTCTTCTTTTAATAGTAAACAGTAAAAAAAAATTAATAATATGTGGTATGTTTTAACAACCCTATACGGATTTTTTTCTTTTGGTTTTTAATAATATATTTATATATTTCAATGTCAGTGATAGAATTGTCAAATTGAATAATTAATATTGTAATGAGAATGATAATATTGAAATTGTCAAAACGAGTTACTGAAATATTGATTAATTATTCAATAGACCCAAATTTATGTAGAATCATGTCAAAAATTGATTGCCAAAATCATTCACATATTTTCAGTTGTACAGAAAAAAAATAGCAGTATAATTGCAACGAACTATTAACTAATATTACAATAACAAAAAAATAAAAACTCACGTTTCACGTTGACGAGGAACTTTATATTTAACTAATAAATATAAATATATCGGAGCAATAAGAAAACGAATCCTTGACGTTTAATCCTCGTTGATTCATTCTCCTTCTCTCGCCTTCATTTATATACTTTTCCACGCAGGTAAACTATAATACAATAGGCAACTGGTATATATATATATATATATGCGTCGTATATAGTTGAAAAACTCGCGGGGGAGTTCCTTTCCCGTTGGGGGGGCCCCCGGGCACCTCGAGTGCTTTATTCTCCGAGCGAAATTAAAGAAAGAGCACTGGGAATGTAAGAACGAAGGAAGGAAGGAAGGAAGGAAGTAGAAAACGGACGAAAGAAAAAAAAAAGAAGAAAAAAAAATAATAATAAAAAATAGAAAGGGAATTTCGCGCACAATGGAAAAGAGGACGTGGTTGCGCGGAAGCGAGACGCTGCGAATCGCTCTCTCGGTGCCGGCAAAAACTCTGTGTGACTCTGTGTATATATTCTCGGGAGCAGCGGTAACGATAGCGCGCGTCAGGTACCGGACACTTCTAAGTCGCGCGTCAAAGCAAGACTGGCCCAGTCCCATCGCATTACCCGCTATTATATTCCGGGCCAGCATCCGCGTGCTGTACGCGCGCTTATTCGTATATGCGGAGCGGAGGCGCGAGTATATCAGGGATTCCACGTCATTCCAGCCACCTCCAGACTTCAATGTCTCGGATCTTTTTGCAATTCAAGTATGTCTTAGTACGCGGTCGAACACAATTTTTTTTTATATGGGGCATTACATCCCTATTCGACCTGGGTCTGACCCTCGACCTCCTCGATTTGGCTCGTAATTTTTTGTAGAATTGGTTAGACCCTAAGATGCACCAGATTTTTATTTTTTCTATGTAAATTTAAAAAGTTTTTTTTTAAAGTGACATATCGAATGCCATCACTTAAAAATCTGAAAAATTCTTTGTTGAATATCAAAATTATCTAGCTTATATCCAAAGTGGCTAAGATTTTCCTTCTTATAATTTTTAAACTTTTTTTATTTGTAAAAATTATTAAAAAATCGAAAAAAAATCTACTACAGGCAACTGGTCAAACGTTTAGTTATGTAAATTCGGATTTTTAAAAATTTACACAGATTTTTAGGAATTCCTCAAATTTTTCTGAACTAAGACTATTCCAGCACCATACAAGCGACATTCTAGCACCAGCATGCCATAATTAAAAAATCCGAAGAAATTCTGAAAAATACAGTTTCATATACAGAAATGTTTGACAAGTCGTCCATAGTAGCTTGATTTGTTTATAATTTTTTTAATTAAAAAAGCTTAAATACTATATGACGAAAAATCTTCCCTACTTTGTCGCTAAGCTAGAAAATGTTGATATTCAACAGAGTGTTATTCAGAATTTTTTCAGTTTTTTAAATTATGTCATGCTGGTGCTAGAATGTGGCAAGTATGGTGCTGGAATAGTCTTAGTTAAGAAAATTTTGAAAAATTCCGAAAAATCTAAAAGAATTCTAAAAAATCGGAATATACATAAATAAACGTTTGACCAGTTGCCTGTAGTAGATTAACTTTTTTTCGAATTTTTAATAATTGTTTTAAATCAAAAAAACTTAAAAACTATAAGAAGAAAAATCTTGTCCATTTTGGCTATACGCTAGATAATTTTGATATTCAATAAAGAATTTTCGAGAATTTTTTCAGTTTTTTTAATTATGGCATTCGATATGTCACTTTAAACAATATAAAAAAATTACATAGAAAAAATAAAAAAATAAAAATCTGGTGCATTTGAGGGTCTAATCACTCCTGCAAAAAATTACGAGCTAAATCGGGGAGGTCAAGGGTCAGACTTAGGTCGAATCGGAATATCATGCATGTTGCATGATCGCATCAATTGTTACGGAGTTACGAGCTAACGAAGATTTTGACTAGTTATTTTTTTTTTTTTTTTTTGAAGCCTCATTATCTCGAGAGTGCCTATTCAAAACGAAAAAGTGCTAAGGATCTTCTTTTATAGTTATTTTCATGGAATTCACGAAAAAAAAATCATAATTTGATATTCTATATTTTGCGAAGACATATTCGAATTGCAAAAAGATCCGAGACATTGAAGTCTGGAGGTGACTGGAATGACGTGGAATACCTCATACATATCGCAGTGTACAGCGTATAACCACCTACAGTATAGCTTGCATATGGCTGTGTATAGTGTGTAACCGACAGCGTACGGCTGATGCAGTAGCTGCTCACAGTCAACGAGTAAGAGAGAGAGAGAGAGAGAGAGAGGGAGGGAAAGAGGGAAGGGAGAGAGAAAATGCGAACGAGAGCACATCAGTCTGGCCAAGTCCAGATAGGATCGTTGGTCGTCGCAACTCTCTGGGACTGACGAGAGAGAAAGCTCTCTCTTTCTACTATGTACACCTTTGAAGTCGCAAGCCGAAAATTAAAGCTGAGGTCTACACGAAAAACTCGTAAAAGCTTTTTCGCGATTTGTCGTTGCTTTTGGTATAATTAGATCTGCGACTTTCCTTTCGAACTTTTTTCTTCAGATTTTTAGAGAATTCACATCTCGTGTGTTAATCCTTTAGCAACACATCAACATTTTATGTGGTTTTGATTCTCCCTACTTGATTTTTCCAAGTTTAGACTTACTGTAGAATTTTTGTTTCCTCGTGGAGGAAGCTTCGTTTTCGTAAAAACAAAAAATTAATTAGTACTAGAATTGTAGGCTTCTAATATTTGGCAGATATTCACTTTGTATCGTAGTAAACATCCTGTAAAATTGGTTAATCGAAGTTCTACTGTAGTCCTTCAGCATGTGAATGAACGGTTTATCCACCCCAGAAGATTAGAGCAGACCTAACGCCATAATTAAAATACCGAAGATAACAAAATATTATTATTCTTATCAGTGCAAACAGAAGACATTAGTTATCAATGAGACCATGATGGTCTCATTGATAACAAGGGCCTAGATGTATATATTTATTGTATAAGTTATGCTACCCATTAAAGGATCATTGGCTCCTCTCGTGAATTACTGGTCGCGTTGTTATCCGATATTTTACATCGACTCTCATTCTCCGGTCAGTGTACGTTGAAAAATGATATTTTCTTTATTATCTTTGTACGTATATAAGTAAATATACATAGCATACATTGAGAATTAAAAAAAATTAATTGTAACTTGAGTTTAAAGTCTGATTGGATACAAAAAAGAGAGAAATCAAATGGTAGTACAAAAACGTGCCGCATTATCTAATTCATAGTGGTGTAGAAATGACAATCTTTGTTGATCTCATTTTATAAAAGGTTTAAGAATGAAAAGTTCTAAACGCTCCATGAAATTTATTAAGCGAAGGAAAATTTTGAACTGTTGTTATCTATCCCTTAAAAAGATATTACAGTTTAACAATTTTCCATAAGGAACAACGAAAGGAACCGGAGATTGGCGCACGGAGCCCCTGGTGTGTATATATATATATATATATACACATATGCTGATATATTAAGCCATATAGCGCGGTGTGAAGTGCGGGCGAAAGCATAATAATAATAATCCGAGACAAGAGTTGGTATTGCGAGGTCCCTCAGTATGCTAATACTACTCGGGTCTCGAGCCCTACTGCTTTCCCCTTCGAACGTAATTCTCCGTTTGAACCCCGACCATTCATCCGTCAATCTCGCTCCATTGATCCTGATGCTTCAATGTGTGCAACACGAGAATATTCTGTTGCCATATTGTAGAGATTGACAAAACGAGGGATGGCGTTCGATTTCTCGCCAATTTAAGTACGAGACGTCAGGCGCAATCGGCTTTTCGAAGGGAGATCATTCTCCCGCTGTTATATATGGGATGACTTGAAAAAAATTGGTGTATTTTTTTGGCAGTACTTTGGTGCTATAGAACCCGAGTCTACACAATCTTATGAAGATTCATTCCATAAAAGGTGTTCCACAAAAGTGACGACTTAAGCAGTAACGCTTGAAAATGTAAAAAAGAAAAATACATGACAAATATACACAAACGTAGATTCTACGAGGAAGCAGAGTGCATTTATTTACTGCACTGAGTATACAAACCTACATCTCCCACGAAAGCGACTGAGCACACATTCCTGCGTGAGAGAAGTGATTTCCCTGTTATTGCCACGACTTTACTGGTGGTCGGAATCGAGGTGTGAGGTAGGGACTAAGTACTAGCTATAGCACTAGCAGCAGTAGCGAGCAGCAAAATAGCGCAGCATAGCCTAGTAGCACCGACAGACCGTTCCTGTTTTAGAAACTGCACGCATATCGATCCCCTCGCAGGCGTTTACGACTAGGCAGCGCCTGGATACGATAGCAGCGGTAAAGCTCGAGCTTCTACAGTTTCCTCTTGCGAATCACACGCAAACACTCAGTACTGTTCGCATTGCGCGTTAGACGATCGATGTTTTTAATGATACACTGGTCGCGCGAGTCGAATCTATAAATCCCTTGAACAGGGATGAATGATGATCTTATACACGGGTGAAATTCACTGCGACAATAATGCATACAAGTGATACTCTACACGATCAAACTGTATACGTACTGAATTAACCAAGGCAATACTGTCTACGAGTAAGACTCTACACGAGTAAGACTCTACACGAGTAAGACTCTACACGAGTAAGACTCTACACGAGTAAGACTCTACACGAGTAAGACTCTACACGAGTAAGACTCTACACGAGTAAGACTCTACACGAGTAAGACTCTACACGAGTAAGACTCTACACGAGTAAGACTCTACACGAGTAAGACTCTACACGAGTAATACTCTACACGAGTAAGACTCTACACGAGTAAGACTCTACACGAGTAAGACTCTACACGAGTAAGATTCTACACGAGTAAGACTCTACACGAGTAAGACTCTACACGAGTAAGACTACACGAGTAAGACTCTACATGAGTAAGACTCTACATGAGTAAGACTCTACACGAGTAAGGCTCTACACGAGTAAGGCTCTACACGAATAAGACTCGACACGAATAAGACTCGACACGAATAAGACTCGACACGAATAAGACTCTACACGAATAAGACTCTACATGAATAAGACTCAACACGAATAAGACTCGACACGAATAAGACTCGACACGAGTGATACACGCGTAGGCTTTTGAAATTTCGTACTTTTTCTGAAATAATAGAGTATTTTACAATGCCGCAAAATTACAAGATTTTTTTGGAAATATTGGAAAATCGGGTGTATGAATTGGTGTAGAGTGTCTCATATTTGAAATTTAGTGATACGATAGAAATGGTAAAGCTCGACCGTCCACAGTTTCCCCTAGTGACCCACACACAAAAGCACAATGCCGTACACATTACACTTATGCATTAGACGATCGATATTTCTCATGACACAGTGGACGCGCGAATCGAATCTATAAATCCCTCTATTCACGTACGACATCAGCGCTGGAACGCAAATCCGTGGCCACGCATTCGGACAACCTCAATAGATATACATAATCATGCACTGACTGCCTACATGTTTATACAGATGGATTCTCGTGAGATATGGAGAAACAAGTATGGAGATGAATGAAGCTGAATTTGTTTGTATGTATATTCAACGAGGCGGTGAGACGGACAGGCAACTGAAAAAAAAGATACGTGCATTCGCTTGCATAAATACCCGTGTGCGATTGTCAATTGTTGATTGACCGCAGGGCAACGACAGATTTGCTATGCAATTCAAACAGGTCAACTCATTTAAAAGACGAAATGAATATCCCTTAAAGGGGAGCGTCAAGAAAAATAAAAAAAGATTCATATATTTTTTTAAACAAGAGAAATTTCATATCTCTTTTTAATTAAAAAAAAATGTCATATATATATATTTTTTCGTGCCGGTACAATGGGGATTTTTTTGGAGAAGAGTCAGCATTTTTTCTCTACTTAGTAACATATACGTCCCTTATTTCTCAAAGTTACAGATTTTTAGGCTAACATAGCGGGGCTTGAAAAAAAATTGAATGTCTGGCACCCAATTCACTACTTGCTAACCAATTAAGTCGCTGGCCGATTTAAGTGTTTTGTTGCGCCAACTAACTGATTTGTTTTTGTAACAAACTAATTTATTGTCCCAACCAATTTTGTATATTGGAGCCTATTCAATATATTATTTTTTGCCGTGAAGTCATATCGGCAAGACCAAAAAATCGGCAGGTTAGAATAACGTATGTACTATAAATGCCTATATGACACAGCGCATGAGTGACTGTCGATGACGATGAGATACTTTAGGCGGTGCAGTTTCGTTCTGAACCGTGGGCGGCTGTGCAGAAACTCGAATTTGGATTGACGCACGCGAACGATTTCGCAGCGTGACATCATGCCGAGACTTCTACAGTAATGTATGCTACCCGCGCGTATTCGGCACGCCAGAACAATATCGCAAATAACATACGTTTACACCATTCAAAACAGCAAAGTTTATAATTTCGAGGCCAATTTTACTGGTCCATTTTCATGCGTTTCGCGGAAGCTATAAATCCGTAAAATTCGAATTCATAAGCCGAGATTATTATTAGACACTATGGATCACAAAATGTCGATTGACACGTCGACCACGTGCCCTATGTTTTTACTGCGATGACGCAAGTCCTCGTGATTTCACATGAATGTAGATCGAGTCAGCTTACCGCGAAAATTCACCACTAATTATTGCCCACTGGGTTTTGCGACGTGCTGGATTTTCAAAAATCCTTATATATATACGTACATATATTTTGATTAAAAAATTTTTTTCATTGGTTAAAAATAAAGGAAAATATACAATTGAACGAAAATCGAAATACTAATTAATTCGTATTAATTAGGAAAAAAATAGTTCGGGGTCTAATATTTGGCAGATCTTTACCTCGTACCGCAGTAAACATCCTGTCAAATTTTCAAGCAATTAAAAAATTAGTCGCACGGATTTCTGTCGGCAGCTGGCAGAATGACCTATATACGTGTCCATATCAGATATGTTCTCGCGGTAATTTTTATTCTTCAGTGAAAATATTTTTCTTATCTTCGTGGTTAAACCCAGAAGTTATAGAAAAGAATTTACAAACCCGCGGTTCTTGTCGCCCGCGCAACTTATCGCGAATCGCTCTTCTCGTGAATGAGATTGTTGACCGGTGAGTCATAATATGGCGAGAGCGGTTTGCGGTGTAGAAGAGGAGTAAACGATTTCTGTGCTCGTATAGATATACGTTACGTGCGTGGAATGCGAGCGCCGGCTGCGCGTCGCCGAGATTTTTTATTTATTTATCTTATTTTTATCTTTTTATTTTTATTTTTTAATTTTTGTTTTTTAAAAATACATACAACCGGGTATTATACAGCACGAACAAGTAAATAAAACCTACGCTGAGGATTTAATTCGGGCGTGGTCCGCCGAGAGACCAGCGAAATTTATCTGGCACACTGTTGGAAGATGAGAATAAAAGAGAAAAGGAAAATAACAAATCGACAGAATTTCTGCCGCCCCTTTATTATTGGCTCTTTTCCACAACGTGAGTAATGCGATCTCTTCATGTCTCGTATTCGTCTGTGAGTGTACGTGGTTATAAAAATAATAATACACCAGTCGGTGTGTAAAGAACGAGAAAAGTAGAGTGAGAAGAAACAGCAGACTTCGAGGCGTCTTGAATTGTCGGTTTCAATGTCACAGAGCATACACTGTTATTAACAAATTATCTTTGAAATTTTGTAAAATTTACAGTGTCAAAAATTCTACTTTGGATTAAATGGATAAATACGCGTAGTTTTGTGCGTAAAATGCTATGAAGTTTTATTTTTCTGGTATTAATACACACGAGTATATAGGAAGATGTCATTTTTAAATTACTCTGATCCACAGTATCATGTGAAATATCGGAAATAATAATCAACTACAAAACGAGGAAGTGATGAAAATTTAATTTCTACACTGTAAAAAATGTTCGCGTTTTTCCAATACAAACGTGTATGAATTTTGTAAAACTTGGTATAGGAAATCGGAATTAACATGTTTGCATAGTAAATTTAATACAGATATATGAATTTTGATAATCCAGTGATTGGAAATTACAACACATGATTATTAAATCATCATTTACTAAACTAGTATATGAAAATCAATATGCATTTTCGGAATTTTCATATCCGATATGAAATTTAATATACATTGTTTCGTTAAATGTGAGATCAAAGTTACTCAAACTACAATTACTGGTATTGAAAAATACCAAGTAAAGTATTTGCAATTTTGTCTATATGGGTATATTACTTTATGAAAAATGTTTGCGATTTTGCTACACAAAGGTGTGAGAAATTTACAAAACTCGATATACGAGATGAACATTAATATAGTTGCATAGTAAATTTAGTATGCGTGTATGGATTTTACCAAACCGGTCATATAAAATTACAACACATGGTTACTAAATCAATCATTACTAAATCAGTACATGAAAATCATCATGAATTTCTGGAATTTTAGTGACTGATTTGAAATTTAATACACATTTTCCAATAACAAAAAAAAACCCGCACTAGATCGCTAATACTTACCACTTAGCATCGACTTCTGATAAGTTACTCGAGATTTTCAAAAAGATTCCGTTCATCCAAAAATTATGTTCACTTGAAAATATTTCCAACCCACTTTGCGCTCTGATTGCAATCAATTGAATATTTTGTTATGTCAATTATGAGTATGCTTGAGGGAATAATAATTGTACAACTCCTATGTCATTTAGATATCCAAAATTACTAAGTCGTTGATAGCATAGTCGGTAGCGTGCGTGCGTCGTTAGATACTTAGGTAGGTAGGTCGTAGGTTCAAACCCCAGTGTAAGCGAAAAATTTTCTGTGGTTAAAACCAATATTCAGCAATTTCTGATGACATAATTTGGGTGAAAAAATAATATCCGACTAATATTTATATTTTTAAAAATGGTTTTTATGTCCATTGTAAATTTCCAACACATGTGTGCTTGAATTTTCAGATACCGCTCATATGAAAATTCTACATTAAGGTTTATGAAATTTAATGCACAAGAAAGATTTTTTTTACAGTGCTCGGATACCATTTCGGATATTGTCAAATTTACATTAAATCTTAATAACGTTGAATTTTAATATTTCTCTAAATGTCATGATTTTTCATATACACATGTATAGAAATATTACAGTTCAATATTTCCGATTTTGAAATACCATACCTCAAAATTAAATGACGTATTTAAAATTTCATATACGGTATCTGCAAAAAAACTTCCAACACTTTTGTATTAATTTTAACACAGATTTTTTTTACAGTGTAGAGATAAAAAAATTTGTTCGTTTTAAGAATTTCATAATCTGATCAATTTCTTTTTTAATGTTTCAGGTAAGTTGGCAATTCCGAAGTTGAGACGTATTAAACGAGATTAACGCAAGTATAAAATCGATTTTTTATGTTATTCTTGTTTTTGGGTTCTTTTTATTTGCTTTTTTTATTATAATAAATAAAAAAACATCACGATTTAGTAAAGCAAAAAAAAAAAGAAAATACTATGACAATCAACAAAAATTTTTATCTGCCATCGAAGGTGCAAAAATAATTGCTTCTACCTTCTTTTAAAAATATTTTATGATGTTTTTTTATAGAACCATTTTAGTAAAATATTTATAGGTATTTTCCATTTTTTTCTTTAAAACAAACCGCTTTTCAGAGGCAAAAACATTGAATGATTGAAATTGAAAGCAAATCCTGCAAAGCGCAGTAAAACATGCTATTATGTATTATTATTATAACTGTTTGGGTTGCCCATATTGCAACTTTTATAAATTTCAAATTTTTGTTAATAATGATAATAATAAGCATTCATTCATTCATCCATTGTGCTTGTATATGGCGTTCAATAGTATCAAGGATTCCGGGAACACGAGATGTTGGGTGTGAAAAATCGGAATAACAAATGGGCTGATCTCTGCTGCGGTTTCCGAGGATCGATCATTTTATCCGGGACTCGTGGGAGTACATACATGGATGCTTACATCCATACGTGGAACAGAAAATTTACGATCTGTCTCTCTCGTGAGGCAGCGTTATCCACATAAGAGCATCAGAACGCGGGAAAATATGCTAACACATATACATATATGTCAACATGCGTGTGAGACGAGCGAGCTCTGTCGAAATCCAGTGATATTACTATATAAAACGAGCTGAACCAACGAAAAGGAATCGATGGGAAAGCTGCATTTGCTTTTCCGGTGCTACACGGAAAAGTAAAATGTCATTGCTTCGATAAATCTTTCGTTTGCGGGCTGCCAAAAACAATTTTTCTCAACTTAATTTTACATCCAATTCCTATAATTCCATATGAGATTGAAAGAATAATTCTAAAACAGGCATAACAATATTTTATTGTTTCAATGTTAAATGGAATTGTAATAATAAGAACTGGAGTTACTTTACAAACAATTGTTTTGACAACTCGCAAACGAATTGTCTTTGAATCCATGACATTTTTTTTAGTGTAGTCGAGAGAGAGGATATCTAATACCGAAAGGACGTCGATTTTTCAAAAATTCCAACACACCTTGTGGTTTATTCGTGTTAATTTGGTAACTTCGGATAACAAGAACGTTTGGGCAGCCGAAATCCCAAGGGAGTTTGTCTCGCGTGTCGCTTCCTCAGTCATCAACGTAATCAGAGTGTGACTTATTCAGCGTTTGGCTGAACGTGGACTTCACAGAGGCCGCACACTTGCTGACATAGCCTTTGCGTGATGACGGCTAGATGTCATCGTAGCTTACGGAATAGCCTAAGTCTAGGTGTCTGCTCCTTTTTCAATCTGTTTGCTTAGCTTCAGCCTCGTCGACATCTTTGTGGAGGTCTCGTTAATATACTTCCGAGTCTCAATACCAAGACTCAACACCGGAAGAATGTTAACTGATGCTTCTATTATCCAGATTTAAAAAAGGTTCTTCAATATGGATGAACATCTAAACATCCAAAATATCGAAGACAATTGGTTAAGTGTGCGTCAGCTGATTAATTGGTTTGATCAACCAAATTATAGATTAATTGGTTTTTTCGATTAAAAAAATCGTTAGAACCAACAGAACGTGCGCTTGCGGGCGGCGAAAAGAATATTTTGTCGATTGGACAAAATATTTGGCAATGGTAATCGAATCATTTTTGAGCATTCGAGCAAAAGAATATTCTTTTCGCCGCCCACAGGAGCACGTTTTGTTGGTTCTAACGATTTTTTTCTCAGTGTAGATCAAGCAAATAATTAATTAATTGATTATATTTGTAATAACTGATTTATTTCTATAATAACTCGTTTATTGTCCCAACCAATTTTGACGCTTGGAGCCTATTCAACCAATTATTTTTTTCCGTGCTGTCTATTTGATTCAGCTTCATCTATGACATCTTCCCGGAGGTCCTATTAGACTTCTCAGTCTTCAAAGATTTCCGATTAAATACGGCGACTAAGCCTGAACTGTCGTTCAGCGCATTCTCGCGGATGATCAACGATCTCAACAATGCGACACGAGTAGAAGGAGAAAAAAATGAGATTCAGGCATATCTTCGTTGCGTTGTAGAGTAACGAAGCTGTAGGAAATCGAAGTGGAACGATGAATGTGCCGAAGAATCAAAGGGATCAGGAGAGACGAAAAAAAAAACAATATAAAGAAGGGTGAGGATGTTCGGAGATACCTATAAATCAGCTGAACATAGGGCTGACTTAATTAGGTTGGGGGACTCTCTTACTACAACGGTCGTCGCGTCACGTATGACGCAATAGAATAAATTATGCAAAACCAAACGACTAACATGATTCCACGAATGCCTAGGCGGAGGCTATATAATTGGAGACTGGGATGGCGACAGAAAAAAATATTTGTGCGGATACAGTAACCCAAACAAGCTCATTTTGAACCCGGAAATTAGAAAACGAGTGTGAAAAACGATGCGAAGAATATTGCAAATTGTTTCCTCATTATTTTTTACTTTTTTTGAAGGGGTGTGCGAATGTTTGAAAATATCGAATATTCGGCTTCGATTCGAATACAATAATTCGAATGGTGAATCGAGTTCGAAATTCAAAATTAGAAAAAATGAAAAAAATTATATGTATTCTGAAAAATAACCAAATAATTTGATTATTATGCAAACTAAAAGATATTGTAACAATAACTGGAAAAAAGCTATTGAGCCAAAAGACGCACTGCGCGCTGTCTCAAGCTGCAATGTAAAGATATTCAATAACTGGAAGAATGGAAGCAATTTTGCTTTTTCGCGGTGCTAAATGTTGGAGTTGCTGACAGAGCATATTCCGGCATGCATAATATATCCGATGAATAGAGTTTTTGATGCTCTTGTCGGCGATATCAGCACAAAATGCTGGCTGAGTCTGAGGAATTTTGATAGCTTGATATTCCGGACAGTGGCATTCTTCACAATCCGCAATTCGTCAAATTGAAGAGTAGACCGTTAGTTCTTGTCCTTGCTGAGCTGTTCACTACATAAGGAATGTTACGAAACGAACGAAAAATAGCTCAATTGAAATGTAGTGTTCGGTTTAACCCCCAAAGTAAAAAAAAATAATACTATATAGTCCGACATATGGAATTGGGCATTTACAGTATGTATAAACTATACATAATCTATATGTAACTTATATATAAACCTTCACAGAAAATTTCACAAAAAACACTGTTAAAAATTAATATACGTACACTGTAAAAAAAGTTCGCGTTTTTCCTATACAAACGTGTCTGAATTTTGTAAAACTTGGTACAGGAAATTGGAATTAATATGTTTGCATAGTAAATTTAATACAGATATATGAATTTTGATAATCCGGTGATTGGAAATTACAACACATGATTATTAAGTCATCATTTACTAAATTAGTATATGAAAATTAATATACATTTTTGGAATTTTCGTGCCCGATTTCAAATTTAATATACATTGTTTCGTTAAATGTAAGACCAAAGTTACTCAAACTACAGTTATTGGTATTGAAAAATATCAAATAAAGTCTTTGCAATTTTGTCTATATGGGTATATTACTTTATGAAAAATTTTTGCGTTTTTGCTACACAAAAGTGTGATAAATTTACAAAACTCACTATAGGAAATAAACATGAAGATAGTTGCATAGTAAATTTAGTATGTGTGTATAGATTTTACCAAACCGGTAATATAAAATTACAACACATGGTTACTAAATCAATCATTACTAAATTAGTACATGAAAATCAACATGAATTTTTGGAGTTTTAGTGACTGATTTGAAATTTAATATACATTTTCCAATAACGAAAAAAAAAACCGCACTAGATCCCTAACACTTACCACTTAGCATCGACTTCTGATAAGTTACTCGAGATTTTCAAAAAGAGTCCGTTCATCCAAAAATTATGTTCACTTGAAAATATTTCCAACCCACTTTGCGCTCTGATTGCAATCAACTGAATGTTTTGTTATGTCAATTATGAGTATGCTTGAGAGAATAATAGCTGTACAACTGTTATGTCATTTAGATGTCCAAAATTACTAAGTCGTTGATAGCGTAGTCGGTAGCGTGCGTGTGTTGTTCGGTACTTAGGTAGGTAGGTCGTAGGTTCAAACCCCAGTGTAAGCGATAAATTTTCTGTGGCGAAAACCGATTCTCAACAATTTCTGATGTCATAATTTGTGTAAAAAAATAATGGCCGACTAATATTTATATTTTTTAAAATTGTTTTTATGTCCATTTTAAATTTCCAACACATATGTATTTGAATTTTCAAATACCGCTCATACGAAAATTCAACATAAATGTTTATGAAATTTAATATACAAATTCATTAAATATCAAAAGTAATGTCTATGAATTTTCAAACATATTCATCGAAAAATATCTAGCAGCGATGGAAAAACCAGAAACAATTGTGCAATAATGTTATCGTAAGCTACACTTTTTCCAATACCGTTCATATGAAAATTCAATATAAAGGTTTATGAAATTTAATGCACAGTTTATGCATATAGTACTTCCAATACAAGTATATTAAATTTAAGAAAGATTTTTTTTACAGTGTATGACAAAATCATGAAATAAATAAACACATCGTAAAACGTGGCTACTGCATCAACAACATCCTGCCTTATTGATTTTTTCCGGGTACAGTCCCCCAATTCGTGGACCCTTTCGTGTTTGTAAGAGTCTCGCAAACTGGGATTTCACTGTTGTATAGCACAATATTGGGCGACTCCATCTATGACGTAACGGGAGAAACCTCATGCTTTGAAATCAGCCGGGAGCCACGGCCACATGTTATTTCGTAACACGCACGACGTGCACGTCTGAGACAGAATGAAAGATGGAGTAGGTGGGAGATGAACGAATTTTTAGGGTCGACCTCGAGAGCGAAGTGGTCTCTCCCTCTCTCTCTCTCTCTTGCTCGTTCTCTTGCATGGATAAGCCAGTTAAGGAGGTTGAAGCGCTCCACACTAGTCAAATCAGTGCTAAATTGTTAAAAGCGTTTCTACAGTTTCAGATGGTTTAATAATGTGTTCCAAGGTGTTAATCACATAGCAGCATTAGTTCTTGATATTAAAATACATTCACAGCTGTCATATGAACATTAAATCTATCGATATCTCCAAATTTCCGATGTCATATTTTTTCATCCAGTTTTGTAAAAGGGTAAACCGTAATATCAGTCCGATTATGACGAAACATAGCTCATTTTGATCAGTGGAAGATCCTTAATCGATTGACCGTCCGGATTTTCTATAGTATCAGGCGTTCAAAAGTTACAGCCATTTGTATACTTGATGTTAGGTTATGATAGGATAAACAAACGGTTGTATCTTTTGAACTACTAATACGATTTTAAAAAATAGACGGCCAATCGATAGAATATTTTTTAGTAAACAAAATGAGCTATTGATCGTCATAATCGGACTGATATTACGGTTTGCCCTTTTAAAAAACTGGATGAAAAAACATAACATCGGAAATTTGCAGATATTGATCGATTTATTCTTGATATCACAGCTGTGAATGTATTTGAATATCAAGAACTAACGCTGCTATGTGATTAACACCTTGGAACAGATTATTAAACCATCTGAAATTGTAGAAACGCTTTTAAAAATTTAGCACTGGTTTGACTAGGGTGGAGCGCTCCAACCTCCTTAATACGATGAAATGTATCTCATAAACGCACGGTACGTTGATATCTAATACATGATTATTGAGAAAAATTTAAAGTTTTAAAATTGTATGCAAACATTTTTATTACATATTTTCATTTAAAAAAAAGTTTCAATAAAAAAAAATTTAAAGTCCTTTATCGAGCATATAGTATAGTGTAAAAAATTATGAAGCCAATTGGAAGGGGTCAGGGTTGAATGCTTACTGAGTTGGCCAGGAATACCTCATATCTATCTATCTATCTATCTATCTATCCTCTTCCAGCAGCAAGCGTCAAAACGCGTGTACGCGTTAAAAGAAGGCGTGCGCACGTTCGTGACCGAGTGCGAGATAGGACGGGAGGAGTCGCAGCAATGCTCGGTCACGAGCCCGAATGCGCGACGTCGGTGGGGGAAAGGAATTCCGCAGACGGGACTCTACTGGAACTGCTGTGTCTCTGTGCGCTCCACGGGTACACGCACGGATAGTGGAATTTGGCACGGGAATCGCCCCCCTCCCTCCGCCCCCTTGTTTCTCCCCTCCACACCGCTTCTTCATCTCGTTTGCTTTGCAGACCTCGACCTTGAATACTCTCGTCACGCTCCATATTCGGCCGCTTTGAGATTATCAGCCTCGCGCGACCTCGTTACTCTCGATTTTTAAAGAGCATTTTTTTTTATTATTCGCTGCCGTGTCTACAGGGTCATGTACATATAGCAGATTCCCGAATATTTTTTATTTCAATGTGTTCTGTATGGTTGATCGTTATATTTTTTTAAATGAATTCCCAAGTTAAAAAAAATATATATTTTTTTAAACATGGCATTGGGCATATATAGTTTATATATGTTCTATGAGACTTTCTCTGTCAGATCAGCCACTTTCTTTTTTCGACCCTCTCCGATCTATTCCATAATTGGCCACATTTTAGTACCACTTAAAAGCACTATTTGTGAATTTTTTCAGATTTTTTAAGCCATACATTTAGAAAATGTATATTTTTTTGTGTTATTCATATAACTTCGACGAAGTAAGTCTGACAAAAAAATCACACATACAAAAAAAAAGGTGTTTTTGACTTAACCTTGTAATGCAATATGTCTCATTTTTTTATTCGTGTAGCAAAAGCTATGTACAGCAAAAAAAGTTAAACAATTGTTTTCACTCATTCGGACACCTTCGATATCATTGCCAATTTTATACAAGCTACAGGGATATGTCAAAAGCCTATCAAAAAATTGGCATAGTGGGCATCGACTATTTGAAGGAGAAAAAAAAATATTTTCCAAAATTTTTGATCCAATGAATGGCTATACGCACGAATGACTGTATGTAAACACTGAAGTCCGCGTCGTCGTCACGTGTCAAGTAGTTCAGTGGTTCGATAATTTGAAGGCGTAGAAGAATAATTAAAATTTAAAAAATAATTAAATTAATTAAATTAATTTTCTATCTTTTTTTAATCCTTCAAGTAGCCGATGCCCACTATGCAAATTTTTTTGTAGGTTCTATACATGTCCCTGCAGCTTATAAAAAATTCGTCCGAATGAATGAAAAAAAATGTTTAACATTTTTAACGCTTTTGCATCACGAATAAAAATATGAGACCTATTGTATTACAAAGGTGCGTGAAAAACAACATTTTTTGTATGTGTAATTTTTTTGTCAGAGTTACCCCATCGAAATTATATGAATAATAAAAAAATATACATTTCCTAAATGGATGGATTGAAAAAACTGAAAAAATTCACAAAGAGTGCTTTCAAGTGGTACTAAAATGTGGCCAATTATGGGATAGATCTGAGAGGGTCGAAAAAAAAGCGGCAGAACTGATAGAGAATGCCTCCTATATGCAACCTGTATACATTTTTATATATAAAAGCTTTATATATAAAAGCAACTTCACAGGTGGTCTTATATATAAATTGCATATAGACTGTATATAGAGTTTGTATAGACTATATATGTCCAATTCCATATGTCGAAATATATACGTCACCCTGTATATAGCGGAATTATTATTGTCGATGATGTAAGCGCAGTTATTTTTTCTAAATGCATAGAAAAAATCGAATGTGTCCTTGAGGACTGAAGCGCATGTCTATCTGATAGAGGACATGGAGTAAACATTATTTTTAATCCCGCGGAAGCAATTGCGCATCGGTATTGAATGCCGTATACTATTTATTAGTCTGTCTTGAACTTTCGCCTCAAATTAGCATACATTGTAGCGAAATATATAGTTGCAGCTGTTTACATATTGAAGCTCTGCTTTGCGTGGCAGCGTGACAACTACGCCGAATCAAAATCATGTAAGCTCGGCAAGAGATGAAGTGCATACACTGAGAGAAAAAAAATACTGGTAACTATAAATTTATTGTGAAATATAACCTTAAACATTATAAAAAAGTTATTTTTACTAATTATTTATTGTCAATGCAATAGTTAATAATAGTTATTGTAACTATTATTAACTAATATTATAATAGTTTATATTAGTTAATAATAGTTACCGTATCTCTCAGTGTATATAGCTACAAAGTAATAAACACGCCAAATTGGCTGAAATACAACATTTGGCAAGAGAATTGTTTTCTCGTTAATTCATGACGTTGTATTTTCGAAGCTTAGTATTTCTCCGAACGAATAATGTAGCTCTTGGTGGCCGCTATCCAGAAAGTATATAAGACCAATTATTTATTAGTGGCGTATGATTTCTTTGCCATGACTAACAATCTATGAACATACTTTCTCCCAGAGGTAGTTTTGTAAGAATTAAAAAAATACTGTGGAAGCAATTTGCAAAGTTCTACTTTGCAGCTTTATTTGCAGTTGTGCACTAGGAATGAACTATCGAGGGTCTGTAAATATATCTCTAGCTAACTTGAATTTCCCCTGGAGTATTTAGTCGAGGGAATTTAAATCACCCTAGCGATAAGAGGAGCCTCTGGCATAAGTCATACAAAACGGTGTTGCGACAGAGATTGATTAACCCCAGTAGCGGTGGCCGATTAAAATTCATCGTCGTGCGACACAGAGTCCTTTGAACTTTGAACCGAGCGCCGTGACCGCGGTCAACGAGTACTTCGTTCTCCACTTTGCGTCTATCACTGTGATGCTAGGTACTGGCTACTGGTTGCTGTATGCTGTATTCCTGCGAGTGAATTTTCGTGACTGTTGCATTCTCGATGAAATATGCACTGTAGAGACATTATAAAACATTCTATTCAAAATAATTTGACCTCTGAAATTTAACCCCTGAGGTCATTCGTGTCTAAAGATTTGAGATATTTCGCCCAACTCGTCCTTAAGGGGAGGGAGTCAGGTAAAAAAAATTAATTTTGGAAATTCAATATCATCCAAATCCTATTGCATATAAAAATGTCCAACGCACTATATTGTTGGTACTCGATGAAAGGATTTTTTACTGTCGTCTGACTTGCATATGCTTTTCAATATTATCTTAAGCAAAGTTCTTAAGTTTTCCATTCTGTGCATGATTTAGATCAAACTACTAGGCAGATTAGAATGGTTGACGTCTCATTTTCTTCTTCATGAAAAGATACACCGGCTAAATGGAGCAAACTATTTTTTTTTCATTCTGAATGCAAAGCTAATCACCCATATAGCATTTTCACGTACATTGCATATACATCGTATAAACATTTGCTGATATAGAATGTCCTATGTATATACGTATGCATGTCGTATCACATCATATGTATATGAAATGTATCTGTAAAGGAGACACCTATTCATGTACATCGAACATACACTGGATATCCATGAGGATATACATATTATGTGCACCGTATGTACATATATGTCCTGTCTAAAAAAACGGAAAAATTAATTGCAAAATAATTATCTGCATTCATTGAATTCGGTTTATCTTGCACTTTTAGTTGGATATTCCGAGTTATTGCATTGATCGGTACATATTTATTGCTGAAAAAAACACATGTAAATTTATTTTTACTTAGTGGGAATCGAACCTGGATCCTCTGGGTGACTGCCGGTTGCCTTAGCCCACTCGGCCATTGACATCTTAGAAAATTTTTATTTTTATTGTCTATTTCAAGTATACTAAAAATAAAAACGCGTCAAGACTACATTCATTTAGAGGGTTGCGACCGAAATATATAAAATATTAACACAGTGAGTCACCTATCAAAGTACTGACCCTTAACGGACATTGAAAAATTCGGCCACCCATCCAAGCACTGAACTTGGAGAACTTGGAAAAACTCGGATGCAGAGCGATCACGAATGCAAGTACTGATCCTTGCGCGAGTCCAAAAATTTGAACCCTGGCGCGGTCACCCATCCACGTACTGACCTAAGAGGCATTTAGAAAAATTTCTTGTCATTTTTTGGACATTTTTTTTTTCAATAAAAACAATTCTTCAGTAGTCGCGAAGAATTCAATTTTTTTTAAAATCTTTGTGAGACACTAAGATTTTAAAAAATGCAGATAATTATTTCATAATAAACTTTCCATTTTTTTAGACAGGACATATGTGTACATACGGTGCACATAATATGTATATCCTCATGGATATCCAGTGTATGTTCGATGTACATGAATAAGTGTCTCCTTTATAGATACATTTCACATACATAGGACATTGTATATCTGCAAATGTTTATACGATGTATATGCAATGTATGTGAAAATGCTATATGGGTACATCCTTAGGTAATTAATTCGTGGACGTTTGATTTTCTTCCTATGTTCATGGATTGCATATACATGAAATATCTTACGAATGTGTCCGTACCTGCGCTCAAATTCTTATTATTCAAGTATGTACATAGAATGTGTTCTCGATATTCATACGTGTATATACCTGCATGTATGTAGAATAAATATCCATAGAATATACAAGATATACTTTTCACATTAAGGACCTAAAATGGATATACATCGAATATCTGATGCTATATGGGTATCAACCATTCCAATCTGCCTAGTAGTTTGATCTGAATCATGCGCAAAATGGAAAACCTAAGAACTTTGCTTAAGATAATATTGAAAAGCATATGCAAGTCAGACGACAGTAAAAAAATCCTTTCATCGAGTACCAACAATATAGTGCATTGGGCATTTTTGTATGCAATAGGATTTGGATGATATTGAATTTTCAAAATCATTTTTTTTACCTGACTCCCTCCCCTTAAGAGTTGCTGTCAAGAATATTCTGATCTTCCTTAAAGCATCGTAAGAAAACTCGTTTTTTAAAAGTGAACAATAATTGATAATAAGACAGAAATATCCCAAGGTGGATCAACATTTTATTTAGTGTGACCGTGTAATTCGTTCGAGTAATCAATTTACATTGCTTGCAGTCGCTCGTACAAGGTACTCGTAGCTGTGTAAATATAGCGAGTGCATTATAACACGAAGTGCGACCTGCATCCTCGATCGAATTAAAAATAAAGCGAAAAGTGTACGGGAAGGAGTGTAACGGTGAGGTTGGTGGTTCACGAGAGAAATATATAGGTGCATGGATGCATATGGGGAATTCCATCTGGATTTTTCATTCACTGACCCTTTATAAACTGAAAAAATTTAATCTTGGACATTTTTCGATAGGACTGTTAATTTCCAAGATATTAATGATTAAAAATATATAAATCTCGAAAAATTCAAATTATTTAAAAAATTCGTGTGTCGAGAATATTGGTCGTAGAGACAAACAAAAAAATACGTGTCTATTCTTTTTCAAAATCCTATTTGATAAAAAATTCTCGAAATTATTGAAGGGGGTCAAGGTCAGAGCTTGAAAAATTCATCTGGAATTCCCCATATGCACACTATAGAGAAGTATGCATGCATGCATGCATGCACCGAGAGTACACGGAATTGAGAGCAAGCCTGAGGAGACCGGCTGGTTGGCGCCACTCTCAGAACTCTCGTCGTCGTCGTCGTCGTCGTAGTCGTCGTCCTCGTCGTAGTCGTCGTTGCTCGCTCGTAGTTCGTCGCATCGAAGTAACGCTCTCAACGCTACCTCTTATAAACGTAATATTATACTACTACGAGACCCGGGGTTCTCTCACTCCCAAAGAATTAGAGTGTGCACGCGACGAGCACACGTTTTCGACTTACTCCGCTCTCTGTATGTACGCGTGTCGCAGTTTTCATGTATCGGTATATGTATATCTACCGCGGCAATAAATCTGCAACCCGCTCCGTTGGCTCGACGCGTAACCATCCGAAAACAAGCTTTCCAAAAACACTCCACAACGTTTAAAAACAGTAAAATACGAGTCACACGTACAATTTGTAGCTTTTTTTTAGTATACAACCATTGTGTGGTTTAACCGAGTTTAACCCAATTTAAGGTGGCGAAGAGTTATAGGGTTTGGGGACTTTATTTATTTGCCAGTATTTATATACCTTTGTATTTTCCTTAAAGCGGTTTTGTTTATATGCACCAATTCTCATTATTTTAGGACGTTTAATTAATTATTGAAAATTCGATAGAACATAATTTTAACCATAAATAAAAAATAACATTTAATCTTTCGGTCAAAAATCTTTACTATTGTTTCTCATTGTTAAACGCTTTGGCAAAAATCTTTGGGGAAGTGAGAAGAATTTTGTATTTATTTTATATATTCAGCATAGCGATCAGTATATTGCGCAAAAATTAAAACGTTCCATGTCGAGCAAGGGAAATTAATTTTCGTGAATAACGTTAGCCTTAATTCAGGGAAGTAACGAGACTTGGGCTCCACACTGGTTAGAAGCATGAAATTGTTATACTGGATAAGCACGAACAGGGTTTATAGACCGCACGAATGGCGACGATCAACGTCCGTTCGTTAATAATTTCAATTACGAGGTCGACGTGCAAATACATCGAGCAAAGGGGGCGAAAGGGCAAAGCCTCGGAGGCTGCACCGGTCGTCAATAATTTATATAGACATATGAGGTATTCCTGGCCAACTCAATAAGCGTTCATCTCTAACCTGAAAAATTCGTTCCATAATTTATTACACTATTTTTTTCATGAATTTTTGGCGGTATTTAAAAATTATAATTTTCAAAAACCTAAAATTTAAAAATTTTAATTTCCAAACACCTAAAATTTAAAAATTTTAATTTTCAAAAACCTAAAATTTAAAAAATTCATGAAAAAAACGTTTCAGTAAAAAAAAGATGTAAAAAATTTTAAGTGATCTTTCGAGTATATGGAATGGTGTAAAAAATTATGGAGCGAATTGGAATGGGTCAGAGTTGAATGTTTACTGAGTTGGCCAGGAATACCTCATATATAGGTTATCCGTTCGTACTCTATTACATTAGCACACCTGCACACCCACACGATGATGGTTTGCTATTTTGGGCTTTGCCGGTGGTATATATGTACTACGTGCCGAGGCGAATGCGTCCGCGAGTTCTATCTGCGCCGTTTACCTCATCATCCCCGTACACCACCTCTTCCTTTACGTCGACGTCGTCTCGCTCGCTATATACTCAACCGGCGCTTTGAGTGGCCGGCGCCGACGCCGACGCTGCATCGCTCCGTTGCATCGTCACTAGCAGGAAATGCGTTTACGTGCCAGAGAACCGAATTCCGTGGTTTGTACGTCCAATCTACAAGGATGTCCTCCGGCGTACATTACGTCTCCAGTATTCCCTTTCTGTTGCTTCATACACACCCACGTATTGGACACTGACACCATCTGATACGGAGCACGTTGCCATCTCTACCACTCGGCACGAGTGTCTCCAGTGCATTCCGACATTTTTGGTAAACCAGTCGAGTCATGGAATTCTACTCGAGTAGAAATTTTTAGCGTTACATCAGACGCAATTCGGATCCTGACTAGGGCCTTAACAGCGCCACATTCACGCCTGTTATAACGCTCCAAATTGAAAAAAATTACCCACAGCATAACACTCTAAAAATCAAGTGTGTTGTTTCCTATCTTTTACATTGTGACGCGTTTTTACACACTTTCAAGCGTGTTAGCATTCAAATGATAAATGATATCTAAAAGGAACACGCCTGTAAGTGTGCACTGTCAAAATTTTGGTGTTAAATTTAACACCACTGTGTAGTCCCAATAGGTCCATCACTATGGTGTACACGGAAAAAAAAGATTAGTTGCCATAACCAAGAAATGAGTTGACACAACCAATCGATTATTCTGTTTCCCTTACAACTCAAATGGTAATCCCAACGATTCGAATGGTAATACCGACGATTCGAATGGTAGTCCCAACTATTCGAGTGATAGTCCCAACGATTGGATTAGTTAACCTAACTAATCTCGCGAGAACTAATCGTGAATAGTTGAGGTTACTATTCGATATGGGTGAGGCAACTAATTTTTTTTAGACATTGTGTGCAGCAAATCGAAAACGTAGTTGCCACAACCAAACATTTCTTTCCGTGTAAAGTTTACACAGAAAAAATATTCGATAACATATAAAAATGTCTCCAAAAACACTTTCTTGTGTTAATTCACTGATTGCACAGGAAAGTGTTATCGATGAAACTTTTCTGTGTTATTGGAATTTTTTTCTATGTACACTTTACACCATAGTAAGACCTATGGGGACTAAACAGTGGTGTTAAATTTAACACCATATTTTTTACAGAGAGTAAAAACTCGTCACAATGTAAAGGATAGAAAACAACGCACTTGTAACACACTTGGTTTTTAGAATGAAGTCCCTCAGAAAAAAAATACCAGGAAAAAAGTCGCTCAAAAAAAAAGTACCAGGAAAAAAAATTCCTCAGAAAAAAAGTCCCTTGCACTGCGAAAAAAAAATCGTTAGAACCAACAAAACGTGCGCTTGCGAGTAGCGAAAAGAATATTCTTTTGATCGAATGAAATATGTAATTGATCGAAGCAACAGCTGATCAATCTAAACATTATTTGATTACCATTGCCAAATATTTTTTCTCACCTCCGGGCCGAAAGCGACAACTTTCGTTCTGCTGCGCGGAACGAAGTTCCCGGTTTTCGGCTCCGTCGATGAGAAAAATCGTATACACTCCTCGGGCAGTAAATAAGAAAGCCTCAGATCACATGTTTGTCGACCTCGGCTTCGCCTCGGCCGACAATTGCATGTGATCTGAGACATTTCTTACTTTACTGCCCTAGGTGTGTAATATACTATTCGTCACTCGTGCATGAATCGTGCCACTTTCCATGGCAGTCTTCCGAGCCGAAAGTCGCTCATAGCATATCAGATGTGAACCCGTGGTGAAATGACAGAGTTGCGCATGCGCAGTTCGCATTTCGTTCACTTTCGTCCCTTGGAATTTTACTTTCGACGTTTTCGTCCCTAGAGACATAACCTCACTTTTCAGTGTTCGTCTCGCGCAACTGCTATTGCAAGTGTCGCAGATTGATGCACTCGTTACGAAAAGTATGATGTGCAACGAGGGTCGAATTTGCGATTGCGACTCGTGTGATTGCAGCCCTCGCTTCGCTCGGGCAGCAAACCTCGCGCTCGTCGCAATTGCCAACTTTCGACCCTTGTTGCACAGTATCCTATTGTCCAATCGACAAAACATTTTTTTGGCTGTCCGCAAGCGCACGTTTTATTGGTTCTAACAATTTTTTTTCTCAGTGTAAAAAAAAGAAGCGAAATTTAATCGCCTATAACTCAATAACCATTCAACAGATTGAGCTGAAATTTAGCACGAAAGCAAATCAGCAGCACGTCTTTGCTTACATAAAATTTACAATTTTTTTTGTAACTACCGTTACAAACGTTTTAATAACTTTAAGTCGTTACGAAAGTTCGACGAACCGATAATCTCCCGTTAATCAGTAATTTTACGAAGTGAGATAAGTGCGACTACCTTGAATAATCGAAGTGTCGTACAACTTTGCTCATTAACGATTCATCCAAAGGAATCCTCGGTTCTTACAGCCACAAGTTTCCGCAGGCGCCAAACAGCAGCAGTGCCGAAGTCTATCCATAGACAAGCTGTACATGTTGTGTTTCCATGGTGTGTATTATCCGAGATGCCTTAGGGGCATAGACAAACGTATAAGAGCGCGCGTAAATCCAGAGAGTTCACGCTCGGCTTCTCTACTTCTCGCCCTCTACATAACCTCGACAATCGCTCTTAACGCTTATTCCACGTTCGTGCTGGCAGTTTCGAAAGCGCGAGCGCGATATTCGACGAGAACTTCGACGGGCTCTTCAGAATAATAGTCGATAAATATTTGACATGGCGGGGCCGTTAACGAGTAGACGGAAAGCCCGGTGAACGCGGCTGAAAGTCCGTAAGAGGATTATAGACGTCCCGTGCAAAGCTTCGTCTCGTCCCACGAGGCAACCGATGCGCAACGGGCAAATTTATCCATACAGTACAGTTTCCCCACTCATTCGCGCGACGCTTGCTTGTTCAACAGAGCTTCATTTGCTATTCACTGTGTGTGTGTGCAAACTCGGCTAGTCCAGCGGTCGTCACAAAATCTTTATACTACTGATATATGCTTTGCCTACTTTGTCCATTTACCTACCTACAACATCTATCGGTATCACTGAAATGACTAATTTTTCGTTGGTTCATTATGAAATAATTATAACATACGATGAATAATTAAAATGAATGAATAATTGAAAAATTTGCAATTTTTCTATAAAATACTGTATCAGATATCAATATTTTTAATCTCTGATAGAGAGTTTGCGTCGATTTTTAGAGCCACGTTTTCAAAAAGAAAAATGCCGTTGAAAATGAAAAAAAAAAAATCGAACGAGCTGTCGCAAGATTATTTTAGATTTTTTTCTGAAGCTTATTTTCATCGACATAAAAAAATCATGTGTTAAATAATGAGTTGATGAAATAGAAAACGAAGTGAGTCATTTTTAACTTTCGATTTGTAAATTTTTCAGAAAAAAAAAACCAGTTCGAACTTCCAACTCGTCCAATGCACTTTCTTGGGATAAATTTATTCTATCTATCTCCGTAAATATAGTGGTGTACATTACATAGCAGTTACTACTACATAGGGTGGCACATAAAAGTGTACCGAGGTGGTTAGTTATGGCGCATTAATGGGACAGTAAAGATATCGTTTCCCGTGTTTACGCATCTATTAAAACGGGGATAACGTACTACAGTGAATCGAGTATGGCACTTGGACCAAACACCTTCGGCAATAGTTCATATAGTAATATAACAAAGTATATATACGGGAGTATATAGGCGTAAATGTTCGAGAAGCAACGGAATACCACTTGCATCCGCCCATTCGACACTTTGAGATCTTCGAGATCTCAAGAGACAAGTTTCACGATCGAATCCACAGCTGCATCGCGGCAGCCAATATATATATAGAGTCTCGACTTTCGAACTTGGCGAGTCCGTAAGAAACGTCAGTATGGAAGTTCCGCCAACCGGAAATCCGAAAAGAATACATAGACTTGCTCTCGAAATGTGATGGCATGAGGTGGAAGCGAGTGCAAGAGGCTCAAAGGTCATACCTGGCAATAAATCTTCTATGATACTTACAACGGTGCTCTGCGAATGAAATATACGGAAAGTTGGATCGGATGAATATAACGATACAACTGGTAGAAACTACCATTAATTTCTGGTACATGGAAAGAGAGTTGTACATTTCTAATTATTTTTATACATTAATTGGTAAATTAATGGTACAATTGACTTTGTAATTATGTTTTTATAATAATAACTTGCAGTGATTGTAATATGATGTGTAAATTTTTTTAATAGAGGTAAAAAATATTAATTTCCCATATATTTTATGGCAGTTTTGTTAAAAAAAAATGGAGAAGTACATTTGGTCAAAAATGCATTTTTGTGAAAAATTATGAAAAGAAATAAAAATGAAATAATTATGTTGTCGTACTAATTCAAGTCAACTTCAAATAGCTTAAGGTAGTTCTGTCGTGAAGGCAATCCAAACTCATATGCATGAATTTTTGCCATGTTGTAAATTAGCTATTCAATTTTACTTGCACAAAATATTGAAGGCTTTTATCGAGTATTTGAATGAACAATTAAAACTTGAAAATCGATCTTTTTACACAGCGCCAACGGGAGGTCTGGAAAAATTGATCTTTAAATCGAAAATTAACGTACTTAGATCAAAGATAGAGAAAAAATAAATAGTACTACAGATTCGTAAATCATTCAGGAATTGATGGATCATGAAAAAAGGTGAAGTCTCCGGAATAATGTTTAATTGAACCAAGGTCAAAGTGCACGATACCGGGCCAAATGACGTTTCCTAACCTAATTATCGTAAAAATGAAGTCCAATCCGCACTAAACATATCAACTATTTACAAAGAATCGTTTTAATTTGATTACGACAATTTCGAAGGCTTCTCGATTATTTTTGACATTATTATTGAGGCAGTCAAAGTGATGCGTATGATTATTTTTTAATGTCATATAGACTCGGAGATTTATGACTCCGGCGTACCGACAGAACTACCTTAAGTCAGCTATTTTGTCGAGGACCGAAAACTTTGTGATAAGTTTAAGGTCTTTTTTTAAATATAAATTAATTCTGTTAGTAGTTAAAAACATTATCAGACTGGCCGTTGTTTTATTTACTTGTCATATACATTTGAAATCAATGAAATGATAAATCTTGTTTGATCCATCTTATGTCCATGACGCACCTCGAATCAACAAGCCTCATGAGTTCTCCAATATGATTACCACTACAATGTTGCGTGCGTGATATCTCATCGCCTTTCAGTTATCTAATTCGCGTTTCCCGTATCACATTCAGTCTATCGCAAAATGGAATATGGTACTTCTCTGCAATCGTCGTTGATGTAATCGACACCCTAAGTACTTTGATGTCGTCCCACTCGTATCGCTGTGTATCCTCCGCGGATAATAGCTCAAATAATTCACGACTCATAGCCAAGATATTATTACTGCATTGACAGATAAAGTGGGAAAGCTTGTTTGTCGATTTTTTTTTAAATTCCTAAGACGGCACAATTTCTTGAGTGCGATTCGTACAATTTTATTCGACGCCCTCGTTTCAATTTGCTATGATGTCAGGTAATAATACTGTAATAAAAATAGGCAGCACTCAGATTCTGCAGTAACCATCTCCACGGAGACGACCAGTTTTATACCATCAAAAAAAATATATATGGGGAATTTCAGCTAAATTTTTCATGCTTTGACCTTGGCCCCGTCTAATAATGTTGACAATTTTTTATCAAAATGCATTTTGAAAAAGAAAAGAGACGTATTTTTCTATTTTTATTTCCTCATAGAGGAACACGGAGAGAAATTTCTGTGTTGTGACAACACAAAATGAGGACAACAAAAATCGTTACGTTAGGCTAACAAAAAAATTGCTCAGCACAGCAAAAAGGTTTGTCAGCTGAACAAAAGATTTGTCAGCATAGCAAAACTGATTTGTCAGTCGAACAAAAGATTGGCCCGCCTAACGTAACGATTTTTGTTGTCCTCGTTTTATATTGTCACAACACAGAAATTTCTCTCCGTAAAGCGTTGTTTTCACGAAAAAAAATATTTTCGAGATTTTTATGTCAGGACACTTACAATTGTCTAAAACGTCCAGAAAAGTGATCTAGACAAAATGTCCGTATGTATGTGTGTGTGTATGTATACAACTCCGAAAATTCGAATGCCGATAACTCAAGAACCGTTTTGTTTATCGCGCTCAAATTTGGCACACAAGTGTAGGAGCAGACCCTCTTCAACTGTAGCAATTTTCGACAAAATCTGTGCGAAAATTTCGATTTTATATTGGTTTGAATTTTTTGAAAAAGGAGGTGTGCGCTCTAACTTTCGTAAAATTTAGTCTATTTTGCTAAATACTTGGTTATAAGAGGGGGTGCACTCAATGTTGTTTGGTATTGAATTTGGCTTGAATCGGTAAAGTGGTTCGGATTTTATGGAATTAGGAATTTTTCAAAAAATTGACATTATCGCGCTATTGTAACTTTTGCAAAACTTGAGATAGCGACCTCAAATTTTGTATATAAATGAAACAATATTCAGCCATTACATATGTATAATTAAGTGACGAACGGTATAATATTTTGATTTTATGTAATGTTTTAATTATTTTTTAAAATATACGTTATCACATTTACTTTCGGAAACATTCTAATAATAACGAAATAATGGAATAACGAAATAGAAAAAGCGACTTCACAACATGTTTATTTATCTAATTAAACCAAGGATGCAAAGTAGAACCTTGCACATTGCTTCCTCATTATTTTTCGCTTTGTACAAACCTTCCTCTATGAGGAAGCCAAAATTGAATAACATATTTCCTCATAGAGGTAGCTTTGTAAAAAGCGAAAAATAATGAGGAAGCAATGTGCACGGTTCTACTTTTTAAAATTTAATTTAATTTAAATTTAAAAAAATATAAAATATCTCGATAACAAAGCAAAAGGGGTGCGTCTACTCCTGCAGGTATAGATTTTGTAGAATCGACGCGCTGTTTAAAAATAAGATGGAATACGATGACATTTGTGCGTCGGGTAAAATGGTATCCTCTGTCATTTCGCAATTTGCTAACAAATGCGGCGTTACCAAGTACTTTGGTACCTCCCATATACCGATCCTACTCGTATATTTATTCTCCTGTTGGTTTCGAGAGCCAGCGCTGATGCGTTTCGCTCCTGCCAGTCGTAAAAATGATGTCAGATGTCATAAACGCGTGTGGTGCTTCCTGCGCTGTTCCCGACTGGCATAACTGCTCGTGTATGTGTGTTTGTGTGCGCTCGTCTCGTCTGTTTATCTCTCGAGACTATGTGCCGAGACTCGGACGAGGGCCGGCGGCCGCTTTAATGACGTCCGACCTGTAAATTGCACGGGGAGAGAAAGAATGACTCTGTCGCTATATACCACGTCCCCCTGGCCAATCATGCCTTTGCCAAACCCGCAATCTTCCCGATTCGATTATTTCGGCGCTCACAGAATTGATAAATCGCCTACCCATTAATTAGGATTTTTTTTGTTTATCTTTTATCGCTTGAAAAAGCTGTTAAGACATTTTTTTCGATTTACTCTTGGTTTAATCCCAATGGTTTAAATGCCAATTTTACTTCCTCGTAGAGGAACCTTTGTTTTCGTGAACATATATTTTTCCCCGTATTTTCATTGTCAGGTTATTCAAAACGGTCTGAAGCATCGAGAAAAGTGTATGAATGAGTGTGTGTGTGCGTATAATAAACATTTTCATAGTCTGGATGATTACCTTTTTTTCATCTGATATTAATAAAATAATATTATCAATATTATTGCATAATGGCCCATTGTTAAATATAGTCCTGTAATTAATTATTAATTTCCACATTGTTTATACTGAGCATGATAAAAAAATGTATTTGAATCGAAAACATTTATTTCATGTTAATTACACAACTGAAATAAATCAATTTATGAAAAAATAAATAAAGTCCTATTAGGTCGGCATTAAAATGAAAATTAATAATAAAATTAAAGTAAAAATAATTATTTACGTTAACTAAAATCTCGTTCGGTCTACTAGATTTTTATTTTCTGGTGGTGCTGTTCGCGCTCGGGAAAATCACGTACCTACGTGTATAGAAAGTACCGAGGGAAAATACAACGGGAACGATGTAGAAAATGAGAAAAGTTGAGAAAGTCAAGAGATAGCTGGACTAGCACAGTGACAGATGTTTCAAAACTGTATATCTATATGTATGTGCATATATAAATATAGCGAATACGTATGTATTATTGATATACCTTCGTGACTCTCCTTTCCGCTGCAATCCGCTTTAATATATATGTATATATATATATTCTCTTCTCTCTTCCCTTTTTCTGCTTTTTTTCTTCCTCTGCTTTTTTCACACTCTCCTTCACCTTTTCACTGATCTCCAAAGGCTACACTCCTCTCTTCATCTCGACAAAGTCGCTATGCCTGTCAACTACCCAAGCACTGTTAAAAAAAAGCGACGTTTTTTTTGTCAAGAAAAACAAATTAAAGAGAATAACAAGAAGAAAAAAAGTTTTAAAAGAATCCGGCACATAAACAATGGTTGCGTACAATCGAAAACGTGAAGAAAACAACAATTGCTTCTTAACCGGAATGCGTAAAGAATTTAAAAAATAAAAATAAAACTATAAAATTTTTTTTATTTCACTTTTTTGTACATTATTTCGTATTCTGCAATTATTTCCAGTTGCCGAGCACCGCACCACTGTGATTCTCCTTTTTAAATCGTCTCTGACAATCAGTCATTTCCCGCGTTATTTAAAAAATTAAAATTCCCGCGTTTTTTAATCACAATTTAAAGTTAATTTATGAGGCGATGAAAATCGACAAACACTTAGCTTTAAATAAGTTTGCTTTATTTGATTAATTTAGTAATCATACGATTTGATTATTGGAGTCACTATCGTTTTTATAATCGGTGATGCGCGTGTTAAACGCCGTGCGAATGAGCGACCGTTCGCGCGCGAGCTTCGAAAAGCAATGCTAACGCGGACGACACGAGAGACTCGCGTTCGTTCGTTCCTTCCTCTCTCGTACGTTCGCTCGTTCGTTACGTACACACGTTCGTGTTTCTGACTTGGTACGACAGGGCGACTTAATATTTTCGTCTCTGTCTCGAAAATGCTACACGGTGTCTCGTTTTCTCACTCCCGCGTGGACGATTTGCCTTAGCACATCAGTTGGCCTTTCCTTCTCGCGCTCTCTGCTGGCGTCTTCGCTGCATAGTCCGCTCTTCGTTCCGTGCACATATCTTTAACATAGCCGGCCTCGATTTATCTCTCTCTTTTGCTCTTGTGCGTAGTACCACCGCTTCGCAGCAAGATCTACGTCTTCTTCCTGTCTTCTCGATCATCCATACTTCCTTCCTTATTTCATTATTCTCGATTCATGTACCTCGACCAGAATTTTATGAAAATTGGATGGCTGAACTTAATTTTATTTTCATGAAAATTTAATAAAGAAGGATGCAAAGTAGAACCTTGCACATTGCTTCCTCATTATTTTTCGCAAACTTCAATAAGGCATAAAATCATAAGGATGCCCACGAGATCTGTAGAAGAGCAGCACGTTGGCCCGTCTATGGGAGTTACCATCACCGTAGGCTGAGGTGGAGCAACTTTAATGATGTACGATCGATTTGCACTAGTCAAATCAGTGCTAAATTTTTGTAATTGTTTCATTAAAGTTTAATGCATTAAATAACAATAATAGAGAGTAGTTGGAATTGAAGCATGTACACTTAACTCAGAGAAAGATTAATAGTGCCGGATTTGCCTACAGATTAAGTAATTAATTAACGTTACTTTCAATAATAGTAGATACTAGTTTGAATTGAAGCATGTATGCTTAATCCAGAGAAAGACTAATAGTACCGAGTTTGCCTACAGATTAACTAATTAACGTTACTTTCCAATGGGATACATTTCCGTTCAGTTTTTTCCAAGAATAATCTATAATTTTTTGCCAATTTTGATGAGTGATGGCTCATTCTCTTTCTTAAAAGATGCTCTACAAATTGACCGGCTGCATATTTGATATTATTGATAGTTTAATAATTGTAGTCTGTTGTTTAACAAAAATCAAAATACTTTCATAAATAAATAGCTATAATTATTAAATGATCAATAATATCAAATACCCAGGCGGTCCATTTGTAGAGCATTTTTTAAGAAAGAGAAGGAGCCATTACTCATCAAAATCGGTAAAAAATTATAGATTATTCTTTGAAAAAAACTGAACGAAAATGTATCTCATCGGAAAGTAACGTTAATTAGTTAATCTTTATACAAATCCCTCACTATTAATTTTTCTCTCGGTTAAGTGTACATGCTTCAATACAAATCGACGCTCCACTACAGTTATTTAATGCATTAAACTTCAATGAATCGATTACTAAAATGTACCACTGATTTGACTAGTGTGAAACAGTCGAACCTCCTTAAGTTGCCCAAGAAGAATCTCTTGGCACCGAGCGAATTGTTAAATCATATACAAGACTACATTAATGTCCATGTGGTTAAAAATCAGCCGGAAACACTAACTTGCAATTTCTTTCGCTGTTGGGAGTGAAGAATACGTCGGATATAAAAAAAAATTAACTGAATTATTCCATATGTATACTATACAAATTATAAAAAGCTTCGGTTTTTTGTAAATCGATATTTTGTTGTTCAACGTTAACTGAAACAATTTTTTTTTTCAAACTGACCAAATTTTATCTAAAAAAAAATACGTGTCTTTTCATTTTTTGAAGCCTTTTCGACAAAAAATTATTAAAATTATTGAAGACGGTCAGAAAAATTCAGCTGGAATGCCCCATATGCAATTTCTATAAAAAATTGGTAGAAAGTCATGTACAAATTTTTGTATACAAAAACGTTCTGCTCTTTATTCATACTTTTTTATTCGACTCTGTAGAGCTCACGGATGGAGCCACCGTCTGACGTACGTTTGTGGCTTTCTCGGCTGCTCAGAATCTCGAGAGCCACGCGTCGAGCACGACGAGAGCCTCAGGCTTCTTTCCAAGTAGTGGAGTAGTGGAGGTTCGCGACACCCACGTGCATATGCGTGTGCCGGTTTGCACTTTAGTTGGCGCGCGCCGCAGAGGGAGGGAGAGATGGAGAGAGAGGAGACCGAGAAACCGGAATAGCCGATACGACACGCTCGAAACTACTATATCAAATTAATCGGAATACGAGATCGAAGGGCGCGAAATAAGGCGGCTGCTGTTGCCTTTTTGCATGTATGCGAGTCAGGCAAGCAAACGTCCGTACTAGCAGAGTTTATCGTAGAAGCTGGGCGATATATACACGTAACATATATTTACAGTCTCATATATATACATATATACTATATAGTGTGTAAATACGGCACGGATAAGTGGTGAACTGGTACAGACCTACAACTTCGCAAGGTTCTACTCGCAATCTATGACGAAATAATTTCTGAGGAAGATATCCCTGAGATAACAAGAAATATACAGAGAAATTTATTTGATACCTTAATAAGCGATTAGTATACACTGGTTACGATAATGAGTATACGAGAAATCGGTTAATAGGAAATCGAACTTGTGACTTTTCAGTGGATTCCAATAATGACTATCGTAACGGCAGAATATGAAGAGGAAAAAAAAAGGCTTGATTAGAAATGTATCGATAATTTATATTTCCTAATACATTCTGGAGTCATACCGACGTGTCAACTAGTATTAAGTATTGACGATAAATTATTTCGCCCTAATTGCGTCGGGAGTTTATCTTACGTTAATTTCAAGTGAGGGAAAAGTGTCGTAGATAAAATAAATAAATACGTAAGTATTTATATTGTTTTGTATTTTTTTCAAAATTTTCGAAAGTTAACTCTCACTCCCCATGTAGGAATTGCTATGAGGCTCAGTACTGGCTTAGTACCGTTGCCAGAACTGCCAATATTGGCAAATAATTCGGTGCCAGTGTGTTGCCAAATCTAAAGCTGTACCGTGTTAATATCGTTTTGATAACTATTAATTATTTTATCGGCTTTTGGCGGTCTATTTTTTTCTGATGGAATTTTGCGAAGCACTTCTCGGGTCTGAGACCGTGATCGCTAGATTCAAAGCGCGCAAAACTGAAGCCTAATTCAAATTTCACTAATCCGAATCTCTTACAAATATCGACTGTAGCTGCTTAATAAATTAAATTAATTGATCGAGCAGCCACAATCGACGAAATTTATCTTAAACAAATTGTGAAAAAATTCCGCCATGACCCGGGTTCGAACCGGGAACACCCAGAATTCTGGCCTGGTGCGTTACCAATTACGCCACCGTGGCCCTGGCAGAATTGATTCACAATCGTTAATTTATAGTCATATATTAACCTTAGTATGTTATAGGCGTGACCGAATGTTGTAATTATTAATTCTATAATATTATTCGTTTTGATAACACCTGACTGAGTTTTGGCGCCAACTTCGAACCCTTACTGACTAATAGATATGGCCCAGTGTGGATAGTCAATGTCGGGCCAGTTTCGGTAACAGTTAAGACCCAGTTACGCCAAAAATAGTACAGAATACACGGAAAAAAAAGATTAGTTGCCATAACCAAGAAATGAGTTGACACAACCAATCGATTATTCTATTTCCCTAGCGACTCAAATCGTAATGCCAACGATTCGAATGGTAGTCCCAACTATTTGAGCGGTAGTCCCAACGATTGGATTAGTTAGGTTAACTAATCCAATCGAGAACTCCCAACCTAACTAATCCAATCCCAACGATTGGATTAGTTAGGTTAACTAATCCAATCGAGAACTAATCGTGAATAGTTGAGGTTACTATTCGATATAGTTGAGGCAACTAATTTTTAGACATTGTGTACAGCAAATCAAAAACGTAGTCGCCACAACCAAACATTTCTTTCCGTGTATTAATTGAAAAATATTAATTTGAGCTTACTCAATCGTATAATTCTGCATTTTTGTTAGATATTACGTCTTCCTGTACTTGATGGTACATATTAATCGCTGAAAAAACATATTAAGTTTTTTCTCAACATTGACGGGAATCGAACCTGGAATCCTCCGGGATGGTGTTGTTGCGCTGCGCTTTAGCCCACTCGGCCATTCAGATCTTATGATTATACAATTTTTTTGTCTATTTGAGTATCGGTAATATGAAATATAAAGTGAAATTAGTACAATATAGTCAAAACTTTATCGATTTATATGATTGCGTCTGAAATGATAAAATTAAAAACACATTCAGTTATTTTTCACGACAAGCAGTTATATCGAAAAGGGTACATTGTATCGTTTTTGCAATCTATAAACATATTCTACGAAGTTGCTTGTTTTATTGTTTACGCCAATTAGTTTATTATTATTTGGGTAGATGACCGTCTGACTGACTCTGACGGTCAGTAGTTGGATAGGTGACCACCGGATGACTCTAAAAGTTAGTTCTTAGATCGGTGACCGCCTATGGACCTACGACCGCATCATGAGAACAGGAATGTTACATCTTTTCGCCAAAAGGCTGATCCAGAACACCATACTGGTAATGTGTGTCTAAAAAAAATGCAACCAGCAGTAGACATGATGGGGCCGATGTGTTCTTGGTACTTGAGCCAACATCGATCCCCAATAATTTGTCACGTGTCGCCCCAGTACACATAAAGTACCGCGACGACTCTTGGCAATCAGTAGAAAATGTCATTTGACACAATATATTTTTCGGATACAGACCCAACACTGTCTGCCAGTACCAAAACAGAATTATTTGCCGGAATAGGATATATATACGGTTCAATATCGTGCCAATGTCGATGCCAAATTTGAGACCCGTGTTATCATCCCAATACTGTTCTTGTAAAGATTTTGATTGGGATGACCGTTGGCACCGTACAGATAGGTTGGTGCTGGTTAAGTACTGGCACACTGAGAAAAAAGTATGGTTAATTGTACTATACACATGTTTCCCTGAGAGGATGGTAATGTTTTTATGGTTACCGCAACAATAAATAATGTACCCAACGCCTAAATTATGAGACGAATAACTATTTGTATAGTAGAACTCACTATACTTGATATGTTTGTCCCATGCATTTTTCTCAGTGCATGAATTCTGGGCCACAATACAGGCGCGTGGGCAGCCCTGGCAGAGTACTGGCAATTCCTACATGGGTTCATGTAGGTGTTTTCGGTACCCTAATTCCATGTACTGGAGTCGTTTTCGGCGGCGCGCTACCACACCCACAATTATTAATAGAATATCTGAATAGAAAATAACTGATAGAAAATCTGAAAAAATCCATGGTTGATCCTTAGAATGCCCTTTTGAAGTGTGAACAGGGATTTTTCGGATATTGTTATTTAAACAAAAAATATTGTATCAAATATCAAGCAATGCGCGGAAAAAACGTTTTTTTTAAATATTATAGTTTGAGTACAAATCATGGGAAAGAAGTTTAAAAGCCGGTTATTTCAAGTAAAAAGGTTGCTCTTTAAGGAAAAAAATATGACACTAGTGTGAGATTAAACCAGATACCCTATTCAACTACGGGAATATAGGTATGTTTTCGGGAGGTCAGAACGAGGTATTAGAGAGAAAGAAGCGCTCAGCATCAGAGATAATTTTATTTATTTATTCATTCATGTTATTGTAGTAAAAATAACATTTCTTGACATTGAAAACAATACAACTTCGTTACAAAAAAAAACATTCGGCCTCCGGAGCGCATAAATTTCTTCAGCGTTTCTCACTGCCATAGTGAGTGCTGTAAAAGGAAATATATAAGTTATAACATATTTCTTGTGGTTTATAATGCCAAAATATGATGCCCCTCCGCGTGCATCGCGTTTCTATTCACGGTATAAGTAAACATTTACAAAATTCCAAGATTGATCCCATTTACTATGTTGTCTGGGTTTTTTTACCAAACTATTTTAGATGTCTTAACTATATTTTTCTCTCGGTGTGCTACCGCTGGCATCGTGCACTCTCAAACCTTCCTACCTATACTTTTTCATTACTTGTGCATGCAAAATCTTCGTTTGCCCACCGTTTACAAACATGCAAAATGGCCGGTTGACGCACTAGTGCGCAAAGCATTTTGCGCACTAGCTCCCTCATTTTGCACACTGTTCCTTGGATTTTGCTCGGCTTTGCTGAGGCTTCGTTCTGTCTTCACGCGAGCAGTGCGCAAAACGCTCCTTTGGCCTCTTATATCGAAATATACTATTATTTCACTCAGTGCGTAGAACGCGGTTTTACGCACGCTTAGCGTGCGTCAAACATCGTTTACACACATCGTGAAATAAAAATTTGTACGATACTCATGCGAAAAGCGTTTTCTTAACTCGTGTGATTGCAACACTCGCCTTCGGCTCGTGCTGCAAACTCACACTCATCAGAAAAAGTTTTTTCGCACTCGTATCGTAATGTACTAGTTTTTAATACCACTTACATTCAGAGAAATCGTAGTAGTACAGTCAACTACGAAGTGACAACTATTAATTTTTAGTCCATGCAACTATTTTCATAGTTACGGTAATTAGGAAAATAGTTATGATAACTATTTGGTAGTTATAGTAACTATTTGATAGTTGTGGCAACTATTCAAAAATTGGTCATACGAATTGAAAATGAATACTTGTCACTTTATAGTTACTAATACCATTATTTTCTCTCAGTGTAGGTGGCCCTGAAGTCGCGGGTGCTCAAGAAATATCGACAAGAAATTTCGGCCGGGACAAAAACGAACCCCCTACACGGAGTGAGGGTTAAAACGATGATAATTTTTTAATTGTCCGAAATCTGCACCGATCTTGTCCGGGATCTTCTATTTTAGCGCCTACAATATTTCCATTACCTTAATCACCTTAATCGTGCTTTGGCATACTCCAATTTGCACCGCGTATATTAAGCCACAGATTTTCAACAATACAACTTGAGTTTCAACACAAAGGGTAAAACAGGTGCAAATCCATGCATAGTCGATGATACCTTTCTCGAGGCAATTAACATAGTACGGATATGAAGGACTAAATTGCATTGTAATTCGAACGTCGAGAGAAACTATAGTAGCAAATGGTTTGAATCGAGGAGCGGTACAGTCGAATGGTATTTAGGGGTCGACGTTGTCGACCATTCGAGTATACAATGGATCTTCGAACCCGTGAGTGAAGCCAACGAATGGCTACTATATATTCTGTGTGTTTCGGTGTGGGCCACGCGAGGTACGCTAGCAAAGCGATATTTCACATAGGAATGGAATTGAACCCTCAGCGTCGAATTTCACCACGAACGTCAACGTTCAATACGAGTGAGAACCGCGACATCGGGCAGACCTCCACTTCCTTTGTTCCTCTTCGTTTCAGTAGACAGAGAGACTAGATAAATATACCTGAAAATCTGACAAACGACAAACAATGTGAAAGAGCGAATGGCAGAGGCATTGAAAAAAGAAAATGCTCTTTCATCCTGGTCATCGTGCTTCATTTCTCTCGATAGCTACAAAACCATGACTCGCACAGATAAGACAGACGCTAACTTATTATCGTTGGTTACGAGTTGAAAAGAATTGAAAATTGCACTCAGTATACTATACGATCGATGGTAGTGACGGAGCAAATTCTCGGATGCACCATCCGTTTCGTCTTTCAGCAAATTTTCGTCTGACGAGTATGAGCTGAATCTGCTTTTTCTCTACTGCATAACATGCAGCAACGACAGTTTTCTTCTTATAGGGTTTCCTATAAAATTTTCTCTACTAGGCACTTCTTTACTCTGGGCAAACTTTACTGTATGCACATATAAAAAATGTGGAGAGTGCACTTTTGTCAGGATAGTAATAATTTAAAATGTGTGCGGTTTTTTTTTGGTCGAAATGGAGGAAAAATCCTTCTGTACACGGAGAAAAAATGCTTGTTTGGAATTACTAAGATCTTGGTTAAAAATTTTACCAAGAAAAATTTGGTAAGAGCAAAGATTTGGTAAAATCCTTTAGATTTTAGAAACGTCGAATGCAATTAGAATCACAAATCTATTTGCAACCAGAAATATGATACATTCGAAAATAATAGAGTCATAAAAAATACTGTTATACGCTGAGAAAAAAAATCGTTAGAACCAACAAAACGTGCGCTTGCGGGCAACAAAAAGAATATTTCGTCGATTGGACAGAATATTTGGCAATGGTAATTGAATACTGTTTGGATTGATCAGCTGTTGCTTCGATCAATTACATATTTCATTCGATCAAAAGAATATTCTTTTCGATTTTTTTTTCTCAGTGTAAGTATTGCTAAAATAGAAGTTGTACAATGAAATATCAAAAAATATTGCGTCTGTTCCTATTGGCTTCCGTGAATTTTCCTCCTTGTCTCTCATTACTCGTCAGACAAACGATAGCTTTGATATTAGAATGCGACTGCGATCGGTCATGCATTACTCGATTAACGCTGTGCAATACGTCTAATAGCTTCGGTTTGCTGTGCTCGTTATATATGTATATGTGGATATTTGAATAAACGATAAAATTCGCATTCCCGACAACATGTTTCAGCCATTAGATTAAAGATATCTGTTTATAATATGAACTAATATTTACTTCGAAGTAATCTGTCACCAAGACGACAGAAGCTGAGTGAATTGCCGCCACTATGACTTTCAGCTACAACAACTCGATTGTCGCCTAGATTAACGATCGATAACATTAATATTACGACTCGTAATTGCGGACACTAAAATCGCTAACGATCAGCGTAAAGCTTGGTCGCAGTGTGTTTATATATACGCAAAGCGTTTGAAGTGTCCGCCCGCAACTTGCTCACATGGTCCATGCCACAAACACACACACACACTCTAGCTGTAGGCACTTGAACGATAATAGGGGCCCCATCGTAATCATTGCGAACTGTGCACCGAGTGCCGTACTGCGGTCGTATGATTTATCGACTTCGTATGGGCCGCGCTACCATCACATTTCTCTCGTAGCTGCATGATTATATTTCAGAAAAGTAGGTACTTAATATTTATAGTTATTTCAACGTGAGTAAAAAAAAAATTACACCATTTTTTAAAACTACTTATTAATTTAATGGAGCACTGAGAGCCGAAAATAAATTCTCCAATTACTTGTTTTCGTAAAATAAAATAAAAATTTAAAAAATTGAAAATAATAAAAAGTAAGAACGATGTGGTTGTACAATTTAATTTTTAGAATACGAAAAACATGTTTCCTTATTTTCTTGTTGTCTCAGCGATTTCAGTAATTTTTTCAGTTTTTTTAAACTCACATTTTTAAACTTTAAGTTACGCGATTTTGTATCTGTTGCATAAAAGCATATTTATTTTATTTTATGAAAGATCGCAAGTATACATTTCATTCATTCAGAGTTTCTACGGAGTGAAAGCTGCAATTCCAATCCAATTTACTCCCGAGGATAGGAATGAAAATTGGACGAACTCCTAATTGGTAGTTCCGACGGAGTGAAGAGCGATGAAAGAGAAAAAAAATAACGAACAAGCGGTTGATGCCGCGTATACCTATATTACAAAATAAAGTAGCAAAGGATTTATTACAGTGGTTGAAAACGAGACCGTGAACGGTCCGATGCTGAGACTTTTTTCTTTTTTTGTTCAGATCTACGCAACCTTTCAATAACGGACATTCAATCTTTCCAAACAAATTCTTCTGCACCCAGAGAAATCGATCTTATGATTTTATTTTAATCAAATATGGCATCTATTTAAAATAAAATATATATTTCGAAAAATATTGCCAGCCGATTCTATGTGCATATTGAGGTCTAGAAACACACTTTTGCAAGTTTAATAAAAGAATCTAAAAAAAATGTTTGTTGACACGCCCTAGAGTACATACAGGGTGCTAAATCTAACAGCCTTAGGAACCCACGCGGTTTACCTACCCTACTTTATGCTCATCCACGTTCTCCCTATTTTCTTTCAAGACACGTTGATACCTACACACATTTACCTTTATAACGGTTCCAACATCGGAGAAATGGGGGCAAAACGGCCATCACGACTGAAAATAACAATTGGGGGCAAAACGGGTTTTCAATCGTTTCAAAAAAAGTTGAAACGATTGAAAGCAATCGTTTCAACTTTTTTGTACAAGACTTTCTTCAATTTCCTGACATTTCATACTTGAAAATTTCGCAAAAATAGTTGGTGATATCAATAAAACAGGCAGGGGCCAAAACGAGCATCACGACTGAAAATGACTGAAAATGAATGTTTTTCCAAAAACGACTTTTTTCAATTTCCTAACATTCCTTACTTGAAAATTTTGGAAAATAGTTGGTAATATGAACAAATCGGGCAGGGAGGTAAAACAGGCATCTCGGCTAAATATAAGTATTGGGGTGAAAATTGGCACCAAATCTTAAAATGATAATTTCGTTCTAATTGATTTCTTTATGATATTCCGAGGTTTTTTTTTGATGAATTAATTTGATTATAAATTTTTTGAAAAAATTCATTTGACTACATTTTTTTCGAAAAAATAATGTGATTACAAATTTTCCGAAAAATGTATTTGCTCAACAAAGTTTCGAAAAAAAGTTTTGAATGGATGGTTAAAAAAATTCTGATGTGATAAAAGTTATCGATTTTTTTTTCATCAACAATTTGACGTATTTTCCGCACTTTCCTTATGTAAGGAAAGTAAAAAACTGAGACAAATCGTTTTTACGAAAGTTGAGATGGTGCCCGTTTTGCCCCCAATCTCGATTTTTAATGAAGGTGTCCGTTTTGCCCCTATCGCCCCTACATTATTTTCCGAGCCACGTTTTATATTATTCGACACCTCTTTCCGCTGTTACCACCAACAACTATTCGTCCGTCGTCCTCATTTTCCTGCTTTCTTTACATCCCATGAATCTATTCAGTTCAAGAAACATTGGGATAATCCCAAGACGGTCTGCAGTCACTATGATTTTTTCCAACGGGGTGGTCTTTGATTATCATGCTTCGTTGAAAGTTTCCCTGTGCAAAGTTCTCATGGGGTATGGCAATAAAAATAATTCTTCACTAATCCGAGTGCGCCGTATAAGCTGAAGAGCCGTCACGATAAGTTAACTACGTTTGGCCCCATCCAATCTCGATAGTCCGCGAGCAGAGTATAAAGAAGTAAAGAAGGAGAAACACACGCTCGGCGATTCCACTGATTATCAACGTTCCGGTCACGCTCCTTCGTTTTATGGATTTTCTCGTCGAGATTCAACTTGGATTTCACGCATAGTAGTAAGACGGTAGCTCTGTGGCTGCTCCCAGCACGTATCGAGCGCCAGGCGACATTCGACTGTAATCGAACGTGAAATCTCAGCCTTAATATTATTCCTTATCCGGCACTTACAGAAATGGGAAATTGTTAGGACTTGGTAATAGGTACGATAGAGGGAAGGGGTATCGTATTATAATCACGGTGACCCTGAAAAAATGCGCCTTTGCTATACACAAGTAACTGCATTGAGGGGATGCTGGAGTAGATTTTTTTACCGACTAAAGTCGGTAAAAAGCTTCGGTTTCGTAGTTTACAAACTACATTGGTAATATATTACAAATATATTTCAAATTGCACAGGATTATAATATCAACATAGACGCATCGGCGTCCGCTCGAATTTTGGATGAAAACACTTGAAAAATAAAGAAAATCGTAATTCTGTAAACCTACCGAAAACCAATATGGCCGCTCGAACTGTCAACACCACCTATTTCGTCCTATATAAACATTTCTAAACATCATATTCAAAAGAAGAGCGTGGATGCCGATTCTCTGAGGTTCTTCGCATTTTTTAAGACTATTGGATTGGCGATAGCACAAAAGAAGCGCACGTAGTTTGTAAAGTACGTTTACGCAGTTTGTTCGCGATCAGAGTAGGTCGAGAAAAGCGTGAATGAAGTTTCGCCATTAGGACACAGGGGGCGCCGACGTAGTCTGTTTACTTTTGGAAAAGCCCCGAGCCTTTGCAACACGAACGTAATATACACTATATATGGATTTGGCTTGTGTAGTCGACATTCTGATGATTTTGGAATATTCAGAAATCATCACAGAATTGACGTCCGGTCTGATTTTACATATCTAATTTCCAGAAACAATTATATCTAACAGCAAAGGTCTGTTGCCATGTCGTATGCGGCCATATTGAAGTTCGGGAGATTCAGCATATTTTGCCAAAAGTAAACAGACTACGTCGGCGCCATCTGTGCATAATCGGGAAACTTACCGACCAAAGTTGATAGAAAAATCTACTCCAGCATCCCCTTAAGGATAAACACCTCAGTTGCCTTTTTCTACTACATAAACTGAAAATTGCAGGAATTATGAAATAATGAACGAAGTATTATTTAAGAATTTTTAATTATTTTTTGCCCATACGGATTCCGAGATATACGAGTAGAAAGTTCAAACATTTAGCATGGATTGCATGTCATGACGAGTAGAAAGCGCTACTTGAACGTAAAAAATACATATTTCCAGATTACATTTTTGGTAAATTTTTTTCCCAATGTCACAATGGACTATTAGGAACGCATAACAAAAATTGGGCAGTGCCCACTGTTTTTCGAAGATATTGCAGTTAAGTGATGTTTTACAGGAGCGCGATACTATCAACGTTCACAAATTGTGAGGTTATGGACGACTTTTTGCAAATATAAGTAGAATATTGACTGTTACTGTTTCGAGACATCTTAAAAATGTTATTTTACACTCAATACGATGTATGGATTGCTTGATAGATTCATATTTTTATACCGAACATTTTTTTATTTTTGTTAACAGTTTGCATCAGGGAACATATGCGTCAAATCAGCAACAAAATTGATAGAAAAAAATGATAAAAGCGAACTTATCTGATAAATTGTTAATTCTGCAGCATAGAAAGGTGTAGGTCTAGATCTCTTGAACCATTTAATGATTTTAGTTAACCTTGGGATGCGTTTTTTAATTTCTTCACTTCAGTTGGTCAATGACTCAACAGTACGAGATGTCTATCCTTAAGGTTGTTATGTGAGGTTATGCCTTGTTACAATTCGAATGGTAGCTTTAACCATTATATTTTTTTAATTGCTAATTTTTTGCTCTTCGATTTGCTTCCATGACGCAATATCATTAATTGTAACCTGAACAGCTACTAAAAAAAATGTAACAAAGAGTTATAAATCTCGAAGCAAACGACAATTTATTGCTTATCAATTGAATATATTTAATCGACGCTATAAAAAGTGGTTGACATGTAATATAATAAATACCACTCGAGTATGAAAAGATAGCTTTGATATCTGTTGCTCGCTGCCGCTGCACCGCGTTTGTCCGAAGAGTGCCGCGCCAACAAACGCTTGCATTCACGGCAATTTTGCGAAACGGCCGCGTATGATTTAAAGCAACGACTATATGCGATACCGTAATAATATACACATAATCGTACATATAATCCAAGCGAGTTGTACTGCGAAGAGAAGGGCACTGTGCGCAGTGCTAAAGTATGTGTCGGGTGCGTATCGTGTCCGTCGACACTCTGCGTTCCCCGCTTCTCGTATATATAGACCAGACCGGGGCAATTTGAAACACGAGGCAAGTCAACACACTCACGTTAAAATTTGGGTTGCTTTCACATCGTTTGCAAATAAATAAATAATAATCTTCTTCAAAAATAACATTTTAATTTTTATATTAAATATTTACCGTCCCTCTAGAGGCCTCAATTTTGCCACTACATGTCCATTTAATTTTTTTTCGAGTCCCTACATTCTTGCCAAAAAATATGTAACGTCGAGAAATAAGTGACATATATGTTACTTTGTAGAAAAGAAATTTGGAGCCTTCTACGAAATAATCAACTCATTGTAGAGGATTTAATTTTAATATTGTTTGAAAAAATATCGTTGGGTTAATTTTTCCGCATGACAACCCAAATAAAAAAAAATGATAAATAGAGTATGTAAAAAATATACTACATATGCTCCATATACAACCTATATAGAATTTAAACTTAAATCCAACTTGACAGTTGCTCTTATATATATATATTGTATATAGAGTTTATACAGATTATATAGGACCAATTCCATATGTCGAAATATATATAATTTTTCCACTTGCCCTGAGAGAAAAATACATGGTTGAAAAAACAATACTATACTTTCACCATACTTTTACCATACAGTATAGTTCCCAGGAAGGACGATAAAAATAATAGCTCCAAATATAATAATAGCTCAATTAATCAAATGCATAGTTTCCAGTACCGATGGATATGATCGTCCCTCCTGGGAATTATATCGGTATAGTTTGACCTACTACCCGAGTAGAAATTCAGTTACGGGCAATATCAGGCCCTAGCGTGGTAGCCGGATTTAAATCTAAGGCCCCTGCCTGGCAACCTTATACGGGCCTGGCAGGAAAGTAACGCAGCGCATGATCCGGGCCAGATTAAGTTTTCCAGATAAGGGCCAAATAGAGGCTGCCCTACTAAGCCCCTACTTATAAAAACGACAAATAAATTACAAAATTATTATCTGCGCTCATCGAATTCGATTTATCTTGCACTTTCTATTGGATATTCGAGCTTATTTAGTTTTCAGTACATATTAATTGCTGAAAAAAACACATGTAAATGTATTTGCCGTTGGTGGGAATCGAACCTTGATCCTCTGGGTGACAGTTCTGCGCCTTAGCCCACTCGGCCATTGACATCTTAGAAAGTTTATATATTTATTGTCTATTTGAAGTATACTTAAAATGAAAACACGTCAAGACTGTAGATCCATTTATTGTGACTACGACCGAAATATTCAAAATTCAAACATGATGAGGCGGTCACCCATCCAGGTATTGGCGTTTGACGGTCAGTACCCGGATACATTTCAAAGTAATCCTAGCTGTATAGTCCCGTAAAACGTGAGTTTCAGCGAAAATTTCGAATACTTCTCGATGGGATCAAGATGTGAAAAAATCCGGCACACGCAAGGTGCTGAAAAGATTGATTTTGCCTAGCAATAATTTGTTAATGTTTTTAACGAATGCCGTATCTAGGCCTTACACGAACCTGATAATGTAAATTTACGGCATATCTAAAGAAAAAACTATGCCATACGAAGACCGTATGCGGACCTGACCAGGGAAAGAAAACGTACATTAGACAAAATCTTGGTCCGAATGCCACAGGAAGACCTTATGCGAAACGGATAAGGTCGAAGAATGGCATATCTATATGAAGTTGCCGTATGTAAAGCCTGACCCCGGCTTGATCCGGTGTAAAGACGGCATTATTAAGTACGCATGCCATATCTCGGCCTTATGTGGATCCGATCAGGTGAATTTCCGACGGCTCCAAATAAGGTTACCGTACCTAAAAATTGATCTGGAACTCGTGTGACAGCAGGCATGCCTGATGAAATTTCTCCTCGGGTATTCTACTAGATTTTGCTCTCAGTGTGGTAAAGCTTCATTTAGGAGGAAACAAAATGGAAATCGAAGAGTGTTCCAACCAGCCCCGGTCTCCGTTATACTATGTAGGACGCGGCGGTGGTATCGCGCAAAGGGTTGAGGCGTGCGGAGCTCGATCTCGCACGCTTGTATCATGTAAATCGACGGGCTACTTTACAATCTGGCGCGCGCTAGTCTCCGCGAACGATAGCCCAGCCGGCTTTCGCAACATGCTCGCGTAACCCACCCTCGCCATATGTATATATGTGACTCCATACTCTGGCTACCTTTACCGTGTTCGAACTTTATCGCGATCGTCCCCCAAGCGCGATACTCATCGATCGTGACCGCCCGGAACCTACACGCGGTAACGTTGTTACCGCGTGCATCGATGTCTATGTAAAATCTGCACTTCTATATATGCTTTTAGGGTTTATTGTAGCTCGCGCGCTCGCATTACTATTTATTTAATTGGTCTCATAAGGGATATGGAAAAATCGGGCCTTGGAGCCCCATAAAAAACTCAGAAAAACTCGGCCCAGCTAAACCATACATGGAGGGGACTTGACATGGAATACCCTATATCTGGCTCGATTTTTGACGACAGCGGCGAGATTTTTTAATAATACACAGAGAGAAAAGCATTTCGTTGTTTTAACGATTTCACATGATAAAACGAATACAGGAAGGCAATGTTTTATGGTTGAAGCGATGATAATATGGTTCAATATACGATACTTGCGCTGTTATTGGAAACAAACTTTGAAATCGTTTATGCAACGAAACGGCATATTTGAAACTACACTGAGAAAAAAAATCGTTAGAACCAACAAAACGTGCGCTTGCGGGCAGCGAAAAGAATATTCTTTTGACCGAATGAAATATGTAATTGATTGAAATAACAGCTGATCAATCCAAACATTATTCGATTACCATTGCCAAATATTTTGTCCAATCGACAAAATATTCTTTGCGCTGCTCGCAAGCGCATGCTTTGTTGGTTCTAACGATTTATTTTCTCAGTGTATAGAGTAGTTTTTGAAACTACTATCATTTTGATGATTGCTACAATAATTATATTTGCTATAACCATAAAATATAGACGTTCCTCCTGGAAATTATAGTTTATAGTTAGATTATCGTCGGCCTAACTATATTTTTTTTTTAATTACCAGATTTTTTTCCCAGTGTATATTTCTCTACATTGTAAAAAGAATAAATATTGTTCATACAATTATGCCGAAAATGGGTAAGATTCTTATTTGTTACCAGAGCAATAATTACTTTGAACGCGTGCTGCCCATAGGCGACAGTTTCACCTCAATAAAATTGATCCTTTGCTTTAAATTGATATGGAAATCTATGATGGACTCTATCTCGATTTCTTAGCAATCGCCTAAGGCTGGAATACTGAGTAGCGCTGAAAGAGGTATATATGAATCACAAGGATCATTGTACGTTGCGTCTGTGAAGCGCATTCAGCATCTCGGCCGTTATCGCGTAGATCAGAACGTCAGCTTTGCGAGACATTTAGGCTAATGGCTCGTGTCTATCAGACCGTCAGATTTGCCAGCCTGTTTTCCCCTCTACGCTCAGTGCAGTTGCGATTTGCTGTGCATAGAACAGTACGTAACAGAACATATAATACACGCGCATAGTGTGACACGTAATCTCCCCTCTCCCACCCTCTGTGGGATGGGTGTATCGTTGTATCGTGGAGGGAATAATTTAATTTGTCGGGATCGATATTGACGGAGTACTCGCACCGAAGCTCCACGATTAAATTTGTCGGAATTAATCGTATTCCAGGGACGCAACAGACCATCGTTTTGCACTCGCCGGTTCGCAACTTGTGAACCTCCCACGTCCCTCAAATTTTCCGGGCTACCTCATGCCCATGCAATCATTATGCACACACGTACACGCACACGCACAGGCATGTGATTTTTCTCCATTTCTGATTCCAAAATTCGCAGATCCGTCTTCTGGTCGGAAAATCCAAACTAATTTTTTTTTTTTTTAGATACCGAATTTTGGCCTTCACTATCGTTCTCAAGCAGAGTTGGAAATCCCCATTAATTCATGAGATATAGTTTACAGTACAATTTGTTTTGTAATTATGATTTCATAATAATAATATGTAGTGATTATAAAATAGAGTGTAAACATTTGAATAACTGAAAAAAATTCTAATTTTCACTTCAATATTGCAAGTAATAGTGGAAAAAATGGAAGAAATAAGTAATGCATTACTTCCTTAATGCTTAATGATTCCAAAATTCACAGATCCGTCTTCTGGTCGGAAAATCCAAACTGATTTTTTTTTCTTTTAGATACCGAATTTTGGCCTTCACTGTCGTTCTCAAACAGAGTTGTAAATCCCCATTCATTCATGAGATTTAGTTTACAGTACCATTTGTTTTATAATTATGATTTCATAATAATAAATTGTAGTGATTATAAAATATAGTGTAAGCATTTGAATAGCTGAAAAAAATACTAATTTTTGCTTTAATATTGCAAGAAATAGTGGAAAAAATGGAAAAATTAAGTAATGCATTACTTATTTTTTTCCATTTTTTCAAAAGGATTACCGTGAATTTTTATTGAAAAATAATAATTTTTGCAGCCATTCCAAAGTTTAATCATCGTATTACAATCGCTACATGTTATTATTATAAAATCATAATTATAGAGCTGATCGTATCATCATCATTATTTCTATAAGTATTAGGCATTTACAACTCTGTTCTCAAATCGCATATTCTACTCCAAAAAACACCGGCTACAAGTCTTTTTACGATGATTTTATAAAAAGTAACTTTTTTCCGTTTCTGATTCCACAATTCGCAAATTCGTCTCTTGGTCGGAAAATCTAGATCTAATTTTTTTTTCTTTAAGATATCGAAATTTGGCCTTCACTTTCGTTCTCAAGTCATATATTCTACATAAGAAAATACCGGTTACAAGCCTTTTTACGACGATTTAAAAAAAGTGACGTTTTCCCGTATCTGATTCCAGAATTCACAGATCCGACTTCCGGCCGGAAAATCCAACCGAAATTTTCAAAAGTTTCTCACATGATATAGCCTTATATAAATATATTCGTATTTGAATAAAATATTATTATTTGTTTTAAATCGCTAGAGGCTTAAGCAGTGTCGACTATCCCCTGTGAGCGTGTAACACAGGCATTACACAGCAGCAGCAGCAGCATCGTGCGGAACGGTCGCTTCCACGTCCGACAGGGCGAGTCGGCTCGCGAGTGGCAGATTTATCGTGTAAATCTCGCCACGGTAATCGCAGCCTGCTTCGTCGCTGGTGTATCTGTTGCAAGGCGGGCGTATGAAGCTCTGTAGCAGTGGAACGTGAATGCATGCAAATATCGCCACGCTGGTTCAGAGGGCGGAGAGGAACTTATACGCGACGCAAGAGTTTCGCCAACGGCGAGCGCGATGTATACCTACACTTTTTTTTTCACAATTTTTCGCACTTTATTCCGCACTCACTGCAAAGAAATGCAAACCGCGAGATTTTCCTGGGGGTGATGCGGTCCGCGTGTACTACATGTACATATTCAACTATGGTCGTTCTTCGTCGCCTGCGTCGCGTTCTTCTACTCCGATGAAACAAACTCGTCGTCGAGTCAGTGCCTTCAGGCTTCAAGAGATATACGACGCGTCGTACTCTGACGCGTTACGACAATTTTTATGCTCGTATATCTGCGAGCTAGCGCTGCTCTGCATGGAGGACTCGCTACATGCCAAAGGAATATTGCAATAGTGCGGTTCTGCTCGGGATGTAAGAGCCGGAAATATTGCGCTCGCAGGAGCTTACATAAACGTTTGGCAGCGCCATAAAAAAAAAGCGGTACGATAAGAAAAGCGAGGCGGTAACACGTTCTATAAGTCATCATGTTAAACGCATATATTATGGGGTACATTTTGTTTATATGGTGGCTGTTCATATTCCTGCCTTACCGATATGACTTTATACTCGCCCATGTGGGGGACATTCGTAAATATCCCGAGCAGAATTTTTTAGCTTTACATCAGACACACCGAGAGAAAAGATTTCATTGACGCCAAAGAAATGGGTGGATTGATTTTTTTTTCATTGCTTTCAACAATATACACTGAGAAAAAAATATGTTAGAATGAACTAAATCGGCGTTCACCCTCGTTCAAATGAATTTTTAGTTGGTACTACAAATATTTTGGTTTTCGCAAATATATTTTAGTCAACTGAACCAAGTAATTATTGAAGACACTAAACATTTGGTTATCCTAAACGAGATATTCGTTTGAACGAGGGCAAACGCCGATTTAGTTAATTTCTACATTTTTTTCCCAGTGTATTTCTTTGATTTCAATGAAATAGTGCATTTGAATTTCAAAGAGAACATTTCAATGCCTGTAAATAAAGATTTATTTAGTCAGCATATAATAAAGAAACAGTTTCATTGTTTTAAAGAGATGTTTTCATTGGTTCAAAGAAACGTTTTCATTGATCTCTCTCTCGCACCTAACCTCACTTTTTTGTTTTCCAATTCTCCCGAACGAAGGGCTTCGAGTTTCGTGGAGCCAGAAGCTTAGCCTATTTTTGCCGTATTTCCTTACATACTCACAAAATTTGAGCTTTATCTGCCGCGTACTTCAGGAAAAAATAGAATTCGAAAATTTGAGCTGGTAAGAAGAAGATTTCATTGAATCAGAGACGATATCTTTGAAATCCATGAAAAAGGTTCATTGGCTTAAAGAAATGTTTCTTCGAATCAATGTCACTACTTTTCATTGAGTTTGAGATCATTCAAAGAAAAGATAGTATTGAAATTCAAGTATTTCATTTCATTGGCAAAGATTTCCGTGAATCAATGAAACTTTTTTTCTCGATTCACAAATCAGACCATGACTGGGTGATGAGAAAGGCTTGACGAAAATATTCAATAAACGATTAAGATATTCTTCGAATTTTTCATTCATGTGGAAAAATAATTAAAAAACACTTCTTAATGATTTTTTTATTACTTTTTAAAAATTACAGGAAATTTATTTATTTCGGCAGTACGTTTACGAATTAGTTTATGAAAAAAGAAAAAAAAAAATTCATTCCGAAAGTAAAGGAATGATTACAAGCCAATCCCAATTCTTCGTAAATTAAATACAGTTAAATTCGTTGTACGTGAAAGTCTCCAGACTGATTCTCATTCCTCTTTTTTCTTTTTCCTCGTTTATACCGAAGAATTTAAATTCTCACGTGCAGACGATAACTCAACCGATCCACCTCCGCTCCACTCACGAGATTAGAATAAAACTTCCATGAAGAATATATCGTGGAGATGTCGAAGCCGAAGTGAAAGAAAGATATTTGAGAATAAACGTTCGTCTTTCCCAAGCCATTCGCTGGTATAATAATGCCCTAACATAGGGGCAAACTAGAGAATGCTCGGTTTTCTAACGAATGCAACGACGTGGTTCTCGAGTCGTTGCAGCATCCCAACATCTTCAGGGACATCGTCATGGGAAAGCAAGCTTCTTCGCCTACGGGCAAACACGGCGCCAGCAACGTTTATGGTGGCGCTATTACCCACCTTAGTATTATCTATTCGATGTTATATACTGTACCGTCGGTCTGTACCTATACTATATACATGATGTAAGATCGGGATGTATCAGCAGTGTCTCGGAGCCACAGTGCGACGTCTCGACGTTCTGTACGACAACCACGAACCCGCCCATATAGCATCAGATATTCGTTGTATATCCATTTTAGGTCCATAATGTGAAAAGTACATGGGCGATTCCAGCCGAATTTTTCATGCTCTGACCCTGACCCCCTTCAATAATTTTGACAACTTTTTTTATCAAAAGTATATTGAAAAAGAAACGACACGTATTTTTTTGTTTTACGCTACGACCAATATTTTCGACACGAATTATTGAAAAAATTTGATTTTTTCGGGCTTGATATATGGGCGTATCTCACAAACCTTTGACTTTCACGGTCTCAAAGAATAAAAATCTAGCTTAGGAGCACAGGACCGCCAATTTTTTGTACTCATCTTAAGACCTTTAGATAGCAATATTCGTTCATGGACAAAGCATCATATACAAGGTGCTCGCATAAAAAATCATATTATCATTTTAACTAAAAATCATTTATTTGGTCCTAATTCATTGTAGGAACTATATGTTATTGTGTTTTACAAGTGTTTAACTTACTTTCAATTTAACTTTTTTTTAAATGACCCATTGGAAGGGATAGCTTTATCCTTTCCAATAGGTCATTTTTCTAATTCAATTTTACTCAATTCGTATGCAGAAAATGAAAAGTATGACTGCTAATAACTCTACTAACTCAAAATATAATTTAGATAATTTAGGAACGATAATAGTTTGAATTTATTACGCGAATTTATAAACCTGACATTCTCGAACCTGACAATTGAATACATTTTGACCCAGAAAAAAATTGTTTCTCGTCTTGAGGTCGGGCACATCTGCGCACATCTAATTCGTGATAAGGATAACGTAATCAGATGGAATTTAATTATCTTCCTTGACTAGTTTGGCCGAATAACGATGCGAAAAACCTGATATTTATTCTCCACGCAGCAATATGAGTCCATGTCGCAGAACGTCGCGAGCAAAATAATTGACTCTTCGACATAAATTTCACTTCATTCAATCCGTGATGATCCTACCTTTATGTGCATCCAATTTATTTGGCTCAATTAGCTTGTGCTGATATTCCTGCACCATATAACGGTGGATGTCAGGTTCACCATCGAAACCGAGTGACAGACGTTCACAGGATAACCGCTTAATTTTCTGACACGTTTGGCGATTACAATTAGGTACATTATATTCATTGCACCTTACCAGAATTTCATGATTTTTTTCTTATTTTTCTGAAGGTGCATATCAATGCTACACCCGTACGAAGTGACGCGAAAATCAGAGTTGCAAGCGAAAACGTTGTTAATTTTCGCATTTGAACCAGGATAAAACAGTCTATTGATGCATTATAAAATTAAACTATTTTTTTTCAGATAGGTTTGATACTTGCGAAATTCATTCAGCGTAAATTACTACAGCATTCCGCAGTCGAGTTACACGAAAGTCAATGGTTTGTGAGATATGCCCATATGTTTAATCGTTAATATCTTGGAAATTAACAATCCTATATCGAAAACTGTCCAAGATGAACGCGTTGTTCAGTTTGCAAAGAGCTACAATAATGTCATGAAAATCAGCATAAAAATTTGTAAAAAACGAAGTTATTGTAATAATTGAGAAACGCTTATCTAAATTATTTATAATTCATAAGCTACTCTAAATGGTCGAAAAATACATAGATGCTTCGACGAATTTCTATAGTATACACTTAAGAATCGACCCGTTTTATTACTTTTGAATGCCATTATCAATTTCAGATAAAAATGAGATGACGACACTGTGTGACGATGGTAAAAGCATTTGTGAATGCAGAGGTACGAAAAGTCGTAAAATTTCGAAATTTATATATCGCTTGATGAAGTTGCCATGAATTAGGCATAATTGAGAAGTTTTTATCAAAACGAGAGGCTCATCGACGTTAATTTACGTAGTAATCGATAAATAAAACGAGATAAATCGTTTTATATATCGCACAGGAAATATAGTTGATCAAAGGGGGGAGGGGTTACCGTGAAAGCGATTGCGTCAATTCTTCATGCTCTTTTTCAATGTCGTCAAATTTCAAGCTCGATGAGAGCCGTTTTTGACTCTCTCTCCGGTGGGCGGTGGTTAATCGTCCACTGTAAATTACAACCCGTCTGCGTTGGCGATAAAAACAGAGCTCGCTGAAATTTTGACGTTGAAAGTACTCCGGAGCTTCACGGATCTCCAGAGAAAACCTGACGTTGCAATTATTAATGACTTACGTTCTGACGTTTTTCCAGGCAAATTAATATCTTGCGTGCGAAAACGTAATTTCGTCTGTGACACGAAGAAAATTTATCGAGTCTGACGATCAACTGTGTTATCAGCACTCAGGTGTAATTATTAAATTGACTCACAGAAGTGAATGATTCATTAAATCACGTACCTTGAAAAGGAATATATTGTCGTATATGTGGAATTATTCATAAAGTGGATCACTTTTGTTTCGAACCCTTTGAGATTCTGCTCGTACTTTGCTATTTTTTTCGCAAGCAACAGCTAGTATCTTAATTGCATCTCTACTGTCCAATATTCTTATGAAAGTTATTGACATTGCTACATAAAAATATATGTACTTTATATATTGCAATAATTAAGAAACAATTATCTAAATTATTTTTATTTCTAACAATTTTTAAGACAAAAACAAAATTCCTCTACAAGGTAGAAAAATTGAGGCAGCATAAAAAATTGGATTTTTTAAAATTTAATGTAAACAATATTAGACGAAGAATATATATTCGGTAAAATATAAAATGCAGAGAGCGAGTAAGAGTTGCAAGCATAGCCAGGTACACGGCAGCGGTGTAACGAGAGGAGTGAGTCAGCCGATAAAGTACTGGCAGTGTGCGGGCTTGACAAACTATTACTTGGAACACTGGACGTCGTGTGCCAGGTTGGTATATACGCCAGACCGTTTTTTGCTCGTTATAATACAAGCCGCGTGACTTTGAGGGAGAGGTGGGTAATGAGCCCTTTCGCCGAAGCTGCTCACATTCCGCACAGGGTGTGCATCTCGATCCTGTGCAACAACATCTTTTCTCTGTAAATTCAGTACTCGTGCATAGTCGCTTTAGCCTATACCACCAGCTATATTGCTTATTTGCAACGGTAAACCTAGACTGATTTAACTCATGGTGCACCTAGAAGCAGATTATCCAAGCAAGAGAGAAGCAAACGACTATGCTTCTGCTGTAAACTTAATCCAAAATGCAGAACCTATTTTTCTAATATATTAAACCTTCGTTATTTAGTTACATGGAAAAACGTTTTTGTATTAAATTAAGAAATTTTCATAGGATTTAGTAGAAATTTCTGAAATTTCATATCTCACTTGCATATCAAATTTAATATACCAATTTTCTATAAAAGAGCTTCCGTTACGTTCCTTCATTTCTTCTTTAAGAGGGGATAATAATCCAAGCATTACTCGTAATTGCAATGAATCATGTTACAAAGAAGAAAAATGTCTCGATGATTCGTGCAGCTTCTGTTTGATTTATTTATAATAAAGAGGATAATTTCACATCTCACTTGCATATCAAATTTAATATACCAATTTTCTATAAAAGAGCTTCCGTTATCTTCCTTCATTTCTTCTTTAAGAGGAGATAATAATCCAAGTATTACTCGCAATTGCGATGAATCATATTATAAAGAAGAAAAATGTCTCGATGATTCGTGCTGCTTCTGTTTGATTTATTTATAATAAGAGGAATATTTACATTTACCTACAGCCCAGTTAACGGAGTTCGCTCTGTCATGATTGGTTTCAGGTGAACGCGCCTCGTTATCCGGTCGTGGTAAAGCTCGGTCACGCTCACGGCGGGACCGGCAAGGCACGAGCTGAGAACAGCCAGGAGTTTCAAGATCTAGCATCCCTCGCGGCTATGACCACAGAGTATTGCACGGCTGAACCCTATGTCGACACCAAATACGATGTTCACGTGCAGAAGATCGGCAGTAACTACAAAGCCTTTATGTAAGTTTACATTGTAAATATATTAAGTATTCTTAAGGGTTATTTGTCAGGTGTAGTAAAGTAATTTCATAACTGAACATGCAATATTACAAAAATGCTGTTTAATAAAAAGTCGTCGGGAGATTAATTCATCAAGGATGTGACAATTTCCCAACTATAATATGCGAATGATTTTATTTCACCATTTTTTATTTATCCAATTTATTTATGAATTATACTCATTTCTTTCGGTCGGGAGTTTTTTAATTTTTGTAATATTGTCTTTGTGACATCACCTCTTTGTGTTGACGTACAACTAACGATGTAGACGAGAAAGCTTTCATGAACACCTGTGGTTATCCCATGGTTCGTTTTACTCTTCATGCCTGTAGTATTCTCTAGGAATACCCACGACCACGATGATGGTTGACGTCGATCGATCTTGATGGACGTTGGCACTGTGTCGGTTTAGCACCCTAACCACCTACCTGTCCATGGCCCAGAACGCGACCCAATTGAGCTCCCGGGAGGCAATCAGTTCCGCGATATTGGCCGATCAACCGCGTGTACTCGTGCGGCGAAAACCGCATCACTGCAAACAACCCTCGGTTCCTGCTAACAGCGCATAGCAAGAGCCTTCACTGGCCGCAGCTTTACACGCTTGCGTTTCTCTCGAGGATATTATCGTACCTCAGTATCATCCCGTTTATCGAAAGCCTTATTGATCCGATCGTTATAGCATTACATAATCGTCCTGTTGAATAATCGTTTTGTCTATTTTGTTATCAGCTCAATCAGAATTTTTCAAGCTCTGACCGTGACTCCCCGTGCAAAAAGGAAAGTATTGAAACAGTATTAAAAAAAAGTATGAAAAGTATAATATCTCAAGTATGATCTATTGGACTGAATTAATACTAAAAAGTATTAGACCGTATTATTAGTTTTAAGGGTCCGGGTCGATATGTCCACGGTTTTGGGTATCCAGGTCGATATCTCCATGGTTTTTGGTGTCCAGGTCGATATCTCCATGGTTTTTGGTGTCCAGGTCGATATCTCCATAGTTTTTGATGTCCAGGTCGATATTTCCATGGTTTTTGGTGTCCAGGTCGATATCTCCATGGTTTTTGATGTCCAGGTCGATATCTCTATAGCTTTTGGTGTCCAGGTCAATTTTTTGATAGTTTTCAGTGATCAGATCGATTTTTTCATAGTTTTCGATATCTAGATATACTCCCACTTGTTTTTTAAGTAACTAGACCGGACTGGATAATGAAAATTGAGGTGCGATTAACCTACAGCTCAAAAACTGTAAACGAATATAATTTTGCAACAAACATTATGAATCGATCGACCTGGACTCCGAGAACTATGAAGATATCAACCTGGGCACCGAGAACTACGAGGATATCAACCTGGACACCTGAAACTGTGGAGCAATCGATCTAGACAACTAAAACTATGGGCCGATCGACCTGGACATCGAAAGCGATGGAAATATCGATCCGGACACTGAAAACCATGGACATATCAATCCGGACCCTGACAACTAATAATACGGTCTAATACTTTTTAGTATTAATTCAGTCCAATAGATCATACTTGAGATATTATACTTTTTATACTGTTTTAATACTTTTCTTTTTGCGCGGGCCTCTTCAATTATTTTGACAATTTTGTATTACATCGTATTTTAAGAAAGGAAAAACGCTCGTGAGGTTCTCGGTACATTAAATTAGCTAATGGAGTCCCATATATGTTTGTGTTCTCAGGCGTAAAAGTATCAGTGGTAATTGGAAGTCAAACACCGGCTCGGCGATGCTTGAACAACTCGCAGTTACTGAAAAACTTCGTGCCTGGGTAGACCACGTGTCACAACTCTTCGGAGGTCTCGATATTTGCGCCATCGAGCTTCTCGTTGGCAAAGATGGTCGAGAATACATCATCGAAGTGAACGACAGTGCACTCTCGTTGATGGGAGATTCCCAGGAGGAGGATCGTCGTCAGATTGCCGATTTAGTCACAGCGAAGATGCAGGTAATTAATTATGCAAATACTTTGACCGCAATTAACCATCAAATGTCAAACCAAAAGAATCTGATAGTTACTTTTTCGTCACTGGAACCAATAACTTACCGTCATAACGACCTGTCGACGGTACGTTATTGAAAAAAGTTAAAAGGTGAAGTTTAATTAATTTTCTTCGACCGATACCCTCGGTCACAACCATATTCATATTACCACTTCATATATTTATTATTGAACTTGCCGTCTTCCTAAACTAAAGTCGTGTTTGCTCTTTTAGGCATTATGTCGTCCGCACAGCGTGCTGACGAAAACTGCATCCAGAGGGTCGATGTCGTCGTCCAGTCAAGCGGCCAGTCCCGTGGAGGAACGAGGTCCGCCACCGGGACCGGCTCCGGTGCTTGGGTCCCATGGTAGCATCGGTTCTATGGCGAGCATGGCTAGTCAGGGTTCCATGGGATCGACCACCGCGCTCGCCGGCGATGTCACCACGTCGGATAGTCATCATCAACTTCAGCGTCGAGATTCGCAAGGTACATAAATGAGATATTATATTTAAATCTCATAAAGTTCATATTAAGCCCTACCCACATAGAAATATAACGACACGAAGACGGCACGGTGGTAACACGGTACACGGAAAAAAAGGCTTGGTTGGAACAACCAAGTACCTTGGTTATATATGTGCCAGACGATTAATTGGTTAGACCAACCAAGTAATTTGTTAGGCTATCTATTTCTTGGTTGGTAAGCGGTTAAGTGACTTGGTTAGCTTACAAGTGACTCGGTTAGTCCAACCAAGAAATTGTTAGCCTAACAAATTACTTGATTGGTCTAACCAATTAATCGTCTGGCGCATATATAACCAAGGCACTTGGTTGTTCTAACCAAGCCTTTTTTTGCGTGTATGGCTTGTCGTGTTGGTACCGTGCAGTTATGTGATACTGAATGTAACGACATGGTGACGATGCACGGAGCGAAGGATCTGATACTTTTTGTTTCCTCATAGAGGAAGCTTTGTTTTCCTGAAAAAAAAATCGAGATTTTTATGCCAGGCCACTCAGAATGGTCCAAAACATCGAGAAAAGTGATCTAGAAAAAATGTCCGTATGCATGTACAGTAAGACCTCGATTATCCGACGTCGGATAACACGGAGTGCGCATGCTATTCTCCGTATTATCCGACATCGGATAATCGAGGTCTTACTGTATGTGTGTATCTGTGTATGTAAACAACTTCGAAAATTCAAACGCTCATAACTCAAGAACCATTTTAGCTTTCGAGCTCAAATTTGACACAATACTGGAGCATCAGCTTCTCTTTAATCACTGCAAATGTTGACCGAATGGATGCAACAATTTAGATTTTACAGCTTTGTACATTTTTTTTTAAAAGGGCGTGATCGCTCTAACTTTTGTAAAAATTAGTGTATTATGATAAATAGTTCTTCATAAGAGCATTTCCACTTGGTGTTGTTTGGTATTGAATTTCGCTCGAATCGGTCGACGGGTTCAGATTTTATGGAGTTTTGACATTTAAAAAAAATTGACATTATATCATTAACTTTTCCAAAATCTTATCTGATATATTAAGCTCAAATTTGGTACATAAACAGAATAATATTCAGCTATGATAAATATATAATTTAGTGACAAACGATATAAAAATGATTGTTTTATAGAATCTTGAATGATTGAAAAAATTAACGGCATCGCATTAACTACGGCAAAACATGAGGTACCAATCACAAATTAAATATGTAAACGAATTAATATGCAGCCATGATAGATATGTAATTTAGTGATGAACGGAAAAAATGTTGATTTTATGAAATTTCGGATTATCGAAAATCTAACTTTTTACTATATTTCTAGTAAAAAGTATCATAAAGTCTTGGTACAAGTTGCCGTGACGCCACCTATTAAGAAGTACGAGAACTACCAGAATTTTTACCACGAAATGTGGTAAAACATTCTATGTATATGGTAGAAATTATCATAATTCACGTACTGGTACGTCAGGTGGCGGGTATGGCTTCCCAATACTAGGCGCGTTTGACAATTTTTACCGTAGTGTCTGGGAAATTTTATCAGATCCTTCTCTCCGTATGAAACATGCTAAAACCGGCACGGTGTCACCACGGTTTCAGCATATCATGCAGTCCCTTCATACTGCACGACGTGCTACATAGTGCCGGATTCATAACGTTGTGCCGACACAGTGTCGTTACATTCAGTCGCACGTAATTCATTTCTGACGGCACGCAGTCCCAGTCGGCACTGCACGTTTTTCTTACTGGTTATAATTCTGCATTTTTCTAAAAACATACAGTGTACCAGAATCACGCATTCGTAACTATTTCGCAAAATTATATGCTGGTAAAACTATTCTCTTTGGCTAAAAATAGTGTCAACTTTAGTACGGAAAAAAGTCGAAAAAAAAAATCATTTTTTTTTTTTGAATATCGCCTAAGTAAATATTTTCAATACGCTTTTGTAATTAATTAATTTGCATGCATTTATACTCTATTTTGTTTTGTTACTTTATGATTCTTATTTAGTCATTTTTCATTTACCCAATTCGTTTATTAAATACACACATTTTTTTCAGTGGGAAGTTTTTTAATTTTTATACAATTATTTTTTCTCAGTGCATACGTATTCCAAGTGTGATAGGACTTTCCAGTACTATCATAGTGGAGAAAAGACCCTTCGGCTGTGGTAGTTAGTAGTTGTATAGCATAAGCGATGGCTTCTTCGGTGCCTGATGGGCGTGTCCCGCGCGATTACCTTGCTGATGGGTAATTGCGTAGCTTTCCACTGACTACCTGGGTGGCTGGAGCACTCTTGCCTCTCGTGATAAGGTTCCCTTCGTGATGTCCAACGGGTTTTTCTCTCTTCACATGCCTCCACGTAAATCTCTTGGTCCAACTATTTCTCTATTTTTTTCTGCCTTTTTTTATAGTACAGTTTTTATCCCGCATGGATATCTGCAATATCCTTCCGGCACTACAGTAATTTAATAATAAATCCCATATGCATCAGAGATACGCTTAAAGCTTTCCTTCTTTTTTCATTCGGTACAGTATTTCGCTCTTTAGCATTGGACGATCCAATTACCCATCTATTCGATGGGCATATATTACGCACTGGGAATTATTGAATCATAATTTACAATTAATTTTGGTTATCCGATATTAACGAGCATTCATATTCTCCTATAAAATGGAAACTATTATAGGCGAGAAAGTTAGTCATATTAAGGTAGTTCTGTCGGTACGCTGGAGTCATAAATCTCAGAGTCTATATGACATTAAAAAATAATCATACGCATCACTTTGACTGCCTCAATAATAATATAAAAAATAATCGAGAACCCTTCGAAATTGTCGTAATCAAATTAAAACGATTATTTGTAAATAGTTGGTATGTTTAGTGCGGATTTGACTTCATTTTTACGATAATTAGGTTAGGAAACGGCATTTGGCTCGGTATCGTGCACTTTGACCTTGGCTCAATTAAACATTATTCCGGAGACTTCACCTTTTTTCATGATGCATCAAGTCCTGAATAATTTGCGAATCCGTAGAACTTTTTATTTTTTCTCTATCTTTGATCTAAGTATGTTAATTTTCGATTTAAAGATCAATTTTTCCAGCCCTCCCGTGAGCACCGTGTAAAAACATCGATTTTAAAGTTTTAATTGTTCAATCAAATACTCGGTAAAAGCCTTCAAGATTTTGTGCAAGTAAAATTGAATAGCTAAATTACAACATGTCAAAAATTCATGAATATGAATTTGGATTGCCTTTGCGACAGAAGTACCTTAAGAGTACTTTAATATAAATAAATTGCCCCGTATTTGTGAGTAATGCCCTGATATTTTTATGAAATTCAGAACCTACAGTAATTAAGACTCTGCTATATCTCGTTGTAATTTTCTATGAGCTTATATTCGTAATTTGTTTCTCTTGTCAATTAGCATCTCAATCGAGTACCGTAAGCAGCTCTGCTCCACCGACGACTCGACGATCTGACGAGCCTCCACCTCTTCCACCATCTAGAACCCTTCTGCATCGTCAAGGTAGCCAGTCGCAGAGCCAGACCGGAGAGGACACTGAAGATACTATGACGAATCTTCGCAAGACATTTGCGGGTATATTCGGCGACATGTAAAACGAAGGTGCGAGCACGGAGGCAACAAGGAACTCGGAGTCGTTAGACCGAAACGTGAAAATTTCATCGAACATCGAAATTACCCCTCCGAGACTTCCGATGCCCAACGTACCGGCTTAATTTTCCATCGTCGACATTCATTGTTCTTCGTTCGTAATATACCACTAAATCACAGGTCGAATATCATGGGAAATCTTTTGAAACACCAACTCCAGCAATATTCCACGTTCAATTGCTACAAATGCGTTCAGAGATTTTTTTTTATCGGTTACTACAAAGTTACAGCTATTTGTTTCAAGTCCATGTCACAATTTTTTTTCTTCGTTAATAGTAACGAAAAAATATTATATAACTATAAGCAAATAGTTGTAACTATTTTGTAGTTACCATAACCGCAAAAAAAAGACAGTCGGTAAAATTAAAAAACGAATAACTTTTACATAATAGTTGCCACGACTTTCACGATTTCTCTGACAGCGGAGAACTTCCTGTGAAAATAAGATTCGCCTCGCGAACGACTCAATGAAAATTCGACATTAATTTCCATCGATAATATTATTGCCGGACCGCGTGCTCGCTTGGACGTAACGATACAGAAGAATAATAATTAGAATGCAAAGAGGAAAAAAACAAAAAAAAAATGATGTAACAATCTAGCGCGCCCAAAAATGAGTTATTTGTCGGATAGAAAAAACTTACTGTTACTGTAGCCACAAATGAAAACGCATTCGCAGATTATCGCAAATTAGCAATAGATTAATTTTTCTACGACTGTTAAACGTGACGTTAATACTACACTTTTTTTTTAGAAAATATGACAAAATAATGTTTCTAAAATGAGAAAAGATGAAAGGAGAGAGTCCGATGCGGTGGGTCGACACCCTTCGATAATGGTGAACCCTGTGACGAAGCATTTAAACGGAAATCGATTTTACGATTCGAAAGAAAGATATAATTCAGTCAAGTGTCCGATAGAGAGAAAGAAAGAAATTTCCCGCAAGCGAAGAGTCATTGTGAGAGCGTTGCTCTTTGAATCTCGAAACATTCCTCCTCCAATCTTCAATCACACCTATACAGATTCGTTGGTGATAAAAATAGAGCCGTAGGTTCAATCGGGCATTGAACTGAATAAAAAAAAGATTATAAACGCTGTGTCACGCGTTCTGCATTAATATGATTGAGATATTTGCGGCAAATTTTGTCGGAGCATCACAAGCTCGAGTAAATAAGCGCACAAGTAGTTTTTAAGATATTTCGAAGGTCGAGAACCACAAAACCAAAAATCTAAAAAGCCTCGTAAAAGACGTATTTAAAAACATTGCATTTTCAGGAAAATGCTCGAAAAACGCGGGAATACGACGGCTTTTAAGAGTATTTCAAAAGATTTTAACGATGTGGCGTCCAGTCAAGTTAAGTGAGTCCGACCACAAAAAAGAAATCATGAGAACGAGAAGGTTTTCGGACGATTTATCGGGATTTATCTGGAATCATTAATTGCGATGTGTGGAAATTAAAACGAATAATTGTTTTGGCTCACAATGGCATATTTGGATGGGGGAATTGTTACCGAGTTCGAGGACAACAAGTGCAGCGTCGATTTTATACGCTAAGTCATTACAAAATATTTCCTTTTGTACTACCCGCGCAGAAAAAAGTAGTCCAGGATGGTGTCCCGGATGGAGTCCAGGTTGGAGTCCCGGATGGAATCTTGGCAGTCCAGGATGGAGTCCCGAATGGAATCTTGGCAGTCCAGGATGGAGTCCCGAATGGAATCTTGGCAGTCCAGGGTGGAGTCCCGAATGGAATCTTGGCAGTCCAGGATGGAATCCCGAATGGAATCTTGGCAGTCCAGGATGGAGTTCCGAATGGAATCTAAGCAGTCCAGGATGGAGTCCCGAATGGAATCTTGGCAGTCCAGGATGGAGTCCCGAATGGAATCTTGGCAGTCCAGGGTGGAGTCCCGAATGGAATCTTGGCAGTCCAGGATGGAATCCCGAATGGAATCTTGGCAGTCCAGGATGGAGTTCCGAATGGAATCTAAGCAGTCCAGGATGGAGTCCCGAATGGAATCTTGGCAGTCCAGGATGGAGTCCCGAATGGAATCTTAGCAGTACAGGATGGAGTCCCGGATGGAATCTTGGCAGTCCAGAACGGAGTCCCGGATGGAATCTTGGCAGTCCAGGATGGAGTCCCGGGTGGAATCTTGGCAGTCCAGGATGGGGTCCCGGATGGAATCTTGGCCTTCCAGGATGGAGTACCGGATGGAGTCCCGGATGGAATCTTGGCAGTCCAGGATGGAATCTCGGATGGAATCTTGGCAGTTCAGGATGGAGTCCCGGATGGAATCTTGGCCTTCCAGGATGGAGTACCGGATGGAGTCCCGGATGGAATCTTGGCAGTCCAGGATGGAATCTCGGATGGAATCTTGGCAGTTCAGGATGGAGTCTCAGATGGTGTCCGCCGACTCCGGCTTTCAATCGGAGTCGGCGGACTCCATCCTGGACAATCCGTGAATCTCGGCTGTCCAATGGCAGAATCCATCCTGGTGTCCATTATGGATTCTTACCTGGACTGTCTTATAGGGTCCCGGACTCCACCCGGGATGATCCGTGAATCTCGGCTGTCCGATGGCAGAATCCATTCTGGTGTCCATTATCGATTCCCGCCTGGACGGTCTCGACGTCCATCCCGGACTCCATCCTGGACGGTCCATGGAATCTCGGCTGTCCGACGGAAGAAACCATCCTGGACGATCCGGGTGTCCACCAGGAGGTTGACACCAGTACCAGACCGGGCCCACCTTGGGCACCTTGGTGTAAAGACGATCCATTTTGGACCACTCTTATTACGTCAACGGACGTTAAACCCCTCGTGTGTAGTCGAACTCAGGACAGCTTTCTATACGCTCAGGCTTCAAGTCACTTGCGAAAAACGGTGCGTCCGTTTCTCGCAAGTGACTTAAAGCCTGAGCGTATATAAGACTGGAAAGCTGTTTTGAGTTCGACTACACACGAGAGGCCTACCCTCCGTTGACGTAGTAAGAGTGGTCCAACATGGATCGTCTGGAAACCAAGGTGCCCAAGGTGGACACGGTCTGGTCCTGGTGTCAACCTCCTGGTGGACACCCGGATCGTCCAGGATGGAGTCCGGAATGGACTGCGAGACAGTCCAGGCGAGAATCCATAATGGACACCAGGATAGAATCTGCCATTGGACGGCCGAGATTCACGTCCCCGTGGATGGAGACCGCCGACTCTGGGATCCGATTAAAAGCCGGAGTCGGCGGACACCATCCGGGACTCCATCCTGGACTCCATCCTGGACTCCATCCTGGACTACTTTTTTCTGCGCGGGTACAAACTATATGTAATAATCTGCAAATGTTTATCTGTGTGTTTATCTGTATGTAGGCTATGATAAACGCGAGCGAGTTGAGAGACGACTAAAAGACTCCGAAAATCGGGAGAAAAAGCTACGGAGATGATGTTGGTTTACAACTTGACGAAGAATCTCAATTGTATCAACAAAACAATAACAAACAACTCAGTGACCACGTTTAATTCCGACAATGTAATATACAAAGTAACGTACAAAGCAACACAAAGTAACATACAAAATAACATACAGAAGTGACACACAAAGTAAGATACAGAAGTGACACACAAAGTAACATACAAAATGATATGTTACATCGTTGCAATATAAATGTGTCCACTGGTTGGTTTACGGTTTGACGGAGAATCTCGATTACGAGTAACAAATAAAAGTAGCTTTACAATTCATTTAAGGGAGAATCGAAAATAAATTCAGGTATATGGTTTTAAAAGTGAAAGATAAAAGATCCGAAGTCGAGAAATGGATTGCGTCGAATTGTCAGGCAATGATTGTGACAAAACTCGAATCGAGATACACGGCAAACTATATGACAAAATCGTTAATTGAGAATTGTGATGAAAAATTGAAAATGGGATGGAAATCGATTTGGAAAAAGAAAAAAAAAGCTCATGTGGAACGAACGCGTAGACTCGGTTAACGATAAGGAAAATCTCAGGGGTGCCATGGTGCACTAGGTAAGCTAGGAAAATAGAAAAACAAACGGCAACAAAAAATCATAGTTGACTGACGAGGGTTAAACTAGACGCTTCGAACAGCCAAGCAAACCAACAACCCACAAGCAATATAACACCAAATAACAGCATCAATGACCAGGCAACAGAAAATTACCATTTCCGTACTCACGAAACGTACGAAAAATACAAAGAACTTTAAATTTTCACTGAAAAAGAAGATCACCCGTTGTTCTGATAACCGAGCAATTATTTACAGAGTTAATAAAGTTTTTCATTCTATTTATTTATTTATTTTTCTACTAACTTACTTTGATTTTATATGTAAATAAATAAATCATTTAATATCATAACATCATTAATCATAATATACTAGGTTTAAAAACATTGACTATAAATTAACGATTGTGAATCGGGTTCTGCCAAGGCCACGGTGGCGCAATTGGTAACGCACCAGGCTAGAATTAAGGGTGTTCCCGGTTCGAACCCGGGTCGTGGCGGAATTTTTTTCACAATTTGTTTGAGATTAAAATTTGTCGACAGTCGATATTTGTAAAGGATTCGTATTAGCGAAATTTGAATTGGGCTTCGGTTTCGCGCGCTTTGAATCTAGCAATCACTGTCTCAGACCCGAGGTGTGCTTCGCAAAAATTCCATCATTAAATATTGACCGGGAAGAAGTCGCAACATGAAAAATTAATATAAATCCATTACGCCCTATAAGTAATTATTATTGTAGTATTTATGCTATTTTTATATTCGTCCGTTTTATTTTCATTTGTTGTTTTTTTATCCACGAATTTTTCCATTAATAAAGATATAATAATTGCTCGGTCTTCACAGAACTCATCGAATCACAATAAAACAAAATTACATTAAAGATATAACTACACGCTATGTTGTTCAATAAAGAATTGTTAAAGCGTGCCCCAAAGATATGTTCACGTTAAGTTTATCGGTGTCTGTGTCTAGAATCGTAACAAAAAGCATAAATAATAAATAACGGTAGCATTTCTCACTATCGTATTATTTTCAAATTCTTCTCAATCGCAAGATGTTAACGCTTCGTTTAGTAATTACGCTGCAAAATTTTTCATGATGACTGTTAATATGAATAACAAACAACAACAATATCACAATTTCACATTTATTACCACAATTATCGATAGAAGTTGTTGCATAGAATTATTTCAATACCACCATGGCTCTAATTACAATTATAATTCTAATGATTGAAAACAATTTCGTTAATGTTACTTCTTCTCGACAGCGAAATATATCGCTAATTTATTTAACGATGGAATATATAAATAATAATAATTAATAGACTTACGTAAATGACGAAAAATCCACAGAACCCACCGATAATCTCAACAGTTACACTTTAGTAATGATTAATCGAGATCGATCGATTATTTATTCGATAGAGTGATCTCGAATATGTCGTATCTACGTATTTAATCGTTAGACGAGAGGAAATCGAATCTTCTTTAGAAATATATCGACCTGAAAAAGCCTGATGTCAAATTTTATTTCGTTGATCACATCAACGCAATATCATTGACATTATTCGAAAATTTTTAAAGCTCCTCGAAAAGATTCAACAAAAAAATGTCATTAATTATCCCGTGATACAAACATTCTTCCACACACGCATTAGTTGTTCACCGATCCCTGATTGCGCCTTGTCTATAAAGCACGCGGAATGAATAATCAGCGTGCACGTGTAATGCATCGTAGATTATTCTAAACAAATAACGCAAGAATATTAATGTCGGCTGTTGTAACGCTCTCATCTTTCGCCGTGCTACTAACAGAGTTTTAACCATCCCATTGCTTGAAAATAATTTTTCTTCCTTATTTATCCCATTATGGGATATTTTTCATTAAAATATTTATTTATTTATTTGGTAAACGGGGCAAGCCCATTGACAACTACGGCGCCATGGATATTCAGGACCTACAGTTTTAGGTGCGTTCCGAACCACCGGGGATTACAGAAAAAGCACATAGAAAAATTCCATTGGTGCCCGGCCGGGAATCGAACCCGGGCCCCCTGCTTGAACGGCCGCGTCTCTATACACTGCGCCACTGCCTTGCCACGTTTTCTTACATTATATTAATATATTAATGATATTAATCCACTTAACATAAAGAATAAGAAAAGATTTAACCCTTAATATTATATTGACATTAATTTTGTATTCAATAATATTAATGGGAAATCCTCTTCTTATTCTTTAATTACATTTTTATGAATCCTTTAACAATATGGTGGGGGAACTTGAAAAAAAACCTCGAAATTGTTCGAAAATTATTTATGTATTTAATAATTTGAAAAAATAGAGTAAATGGGATGTTTACAACGCTGGCTACTAAGGGCCTCGGAATTTATTTGCATTTTCCCCACGAAATTTTCTCAAAAGCCCTACGACATTGCTGTCTTATATAAGGCGTTCGAAGGTGAAATTTCATTGGATCTGCGAAGCTCCGAGGCCCAACAATAAATCTCTGTACGTGTCTTTATCTAATAATCTTCATAGATTTTTAATAATTATACTGAGGGGTAAATGCAGATAAGAAAAAAAGAAGATATTTAAAGAAAAATAGTAACAGTGTAGAGGCGTGTGGACGCGTGTGTCGCGTCTACACAACCGCAAACAGTTACCTCCTTGATTTCAACGCGTGCTAGCCACATAATCGTAAAAAAAACGAAATACCGACATTATTGAATATAATGGTAAACCACAAAATAAGAAAATCAATCCCAAACCCTATTATACACACATAAAAAAGTATATATATATATATATTATACGATAACTATTGCGTATATTATTATCATGATATGTGTCAATGTTATTAATATAGTATGAATAATAACTGTACGTCTAGTCAGCCTGTCGCGCCGAAAATCAAAGAACGAGAGTTCCAATGGTTTTTCAAAAACGACGAACAAATGAATTGTTTTTTTTTTGTACCATGAAATAGTGGGAAAATTGGTTTATATAATTGAATGACAATATGTCGAGGATGAAAAAGTAACGCGTTGGTCGTCGCGATAGGCCGAAGAGCCGACAAATCGAACGCTTTTTCGATTAAACAGTTTGTATTATCCGAGAGGATGAGTTACCAAATCCAATATTAATTAAATCCTCAAATTGAATTTGTGGACTTTACAAAAGTTCGCGGTTTACGAAAGGATCATGAACATCTTCCCTCAACAGCCTAACAATAATAATTTAAACGCGTGTCGTGGTTCCGCGGCAGGCGCGACTTTTGTTACAAACTAAAAAAAAACAAAAAAAAAAAAAAAACACAACGGCAACATCAAAACAACACTAATTGTCGAATGTAATTAACCCATATAATTAAACTCGTCGATAAATAATTATAAAGCGTCGTGGCTGCGATCGAGATGACAACGAATCCACGTCCTCTTAAACTGTTCGTTTATTTTTCAAGAAACTGCGAAAGAAATAAAATCAAATAACTGAAAAATTCGAACGAACAGATCTCAGGTCGTGGTCGTGCGTAGGCTAGTTCTGCACAAAAAAAAGAAACCGATTATTATTTACCACCGTTAAAAATAGGCGTTCAGAGCGTAAAATAAGAGAAAGAGAGGAGAAAAAAATACACCGACGCCAAGGCAAGCCAAGACAACTGTAGTGCATAAGTATCGAAAGACGAACAAAAAAAATTATATATATATATATTATATATAATATTAATATAATGATGATAATGATATTGCAATGAATAATAAGGTAACAATAATGACTAATGATAACATAGTTGATACAAGAAGTGGGCGAAAGATTAAATCATACATAAAATGCGAGTTCTATCTGTCATCGTTATTATTAAGAATTATCGGAGTTTGGAAAAACTCTAAAATTAGCGTTAAGCCTAACAAGAGCAGTGGTAGTGTGACATGAGAGGGCGTAGTACAATATTATTAAACATATATAAGATATATTATATATACATATATATATATTAAAAAGATGAAAATATTAATTAGCGATCGAATGCATATTCGGTGTAATCAGAGTTAGGAGACTTTGGGAATTGGAGCGCTGATTGGTGTTATCGAGATGCCCGAGGAGCACGAAAATATTGTTTCGGACTGATTCTGACTGGTTCGGATTTGTTCGGAGTTGTTCGGACACGTTCGGATCGGTTTAGATTGAAATATTGTGCACAGATTGGTTATTCCAAATGGCCGGAGGCTTTTCGTTCTCCTGAAGCATATTTTAACGAGTGTAGCGCTGCTGTCCGCGTTTGGAAATGCTCGTGGCCAAATTAGAGCGCTTCGATGAAAACCCCTACAAGATCGCATGACCGACTCGTCGGGTGGCTGCTTTTTACAGCCGGTTTCACTTTTGATGGAAAAAATCGTCATCGTTCTTCCACGAGGTTGTTCTTCGAGGTTCTCGAGTCGATATCCCAAGCCACTTCCGGTCTCTCACGGGCACGAAGTCGCGTCGTTCGTGCTCAAATAACGAAAGACCGGATGCCTGGTTCGTTAAAGCATTTCTTTAACAAAAAAAAAAATGCGCTTCAGTCCTCACTGCTCGTTTACAACGAAAACGATTTTTTCATAGCGAGTGGAAACCCAGTTACTCTCTTTGGCCAATCAACTTCATGTCCCGGTCTGAGCAATCATAAAAATCTAAGCGTACCGACCCACACACATCGATAAAGAAAAAAATACATCGTTTTTATGAAAAAAATAAAACACAAATATTCACGAATTCTTCGGTAATTGTAATTCCGAGAAGTAAACGGCAAAACTGGAGATGGTAATGAATGATAAAAAAAATTGACGAAGACTTTTCTTATTTGCTCGTCGTTCGTCAATTACTTTTAAATGAGAAAGATATTTAAAAAATAAAATTTACAATGTTTCCTAGTTATTGTGATTAACTATCGAATTTGCATCACACACACACACGCACACTTACACACACACACACATACACATACACACACAGGTAATAACCACTCCCCAGTTCCCGTTACTGTTTAAAAAAAAACTATTGCTAAACATCCATTGTCAAGAAGTACATAATAATCGTATTATTGTCGGGACGATTGGAATAATCCGTTGTTGTTTTAATACAAAATAATATGAAGGAAAAAAAAGCGATGAAGCACTATTTATTGCGACAATGAACAGTCATTCGGCGAATGATATGTTTCATTAATTGGATTTATATCGTAATGGATTATGTTTTTTTGATCGATTAGGCTGTTGTGAACGCTAGATATTACAGTATTTAACTATATATAAAGTTATACGGTTGTACGGTAATCTCTATGCATAACATTTTATTCCGATGTATATCCTTAGCGAGGCATGTTGCACCTCCAGCCCTACCTACCGTTTGCGCTCAAAGTCCTGCTGCGAATTTCGATTCTTGCCACCACTAGTAACTCGGATTTAACGTAATATGGAGCAACGTAACGGTGTTAACTGTCATTAAGCACTGCGACAATGGATAACGAGTAATAATGGTGAGAAATAAAAATAAAAAATGACAAACCCTTCGAACCGCGTTAGAATCCGGGACACGTTATAACCAGAGTGTCCCTTAGATCTGATCTGTTAAATATATGGTTAACGTATTATGTAAGCTGATATGTAATAATAAATATTGGGATAAGCGTAAGAGTGTCAAAATTTATTTATTCCTGCCGTTATTCGAACGAAAATAATTTACTCCCGTTTGGAAATTTTATTTCAGCACAGTCTAGGAACGAGACATTTTTACTGGTCGGTTCTCTAGCAGGTCCGATGACCTTCCAAAATGACCGTAAAAACAACCAGGTTCATTTTTGCCCAAAACTAACGGTTATTCACGGTTCAGAATAACCACCTTGTGGATTTTGTAACTGGTTAACCACACCTAATAACTACTTCGATAACTGTCCAACCAGAGTTGTAAAACCCCATTAATACATGAAATCTAGTTTACAGTACAGTTTGCTTTATAATTATGATTTCATCATAATAATATGTAGGGAGTATAAAATAGAGTGTAAACATATTAATAGCTGCAAAAAATACTAATTTTCGCTTAAATATTAGATAATTATTGCATTTATTATATTTTTTCATTTTTTCAAAAAGATTACCATTAAATTTTATTACAAAATAATAATTTTTGCCGCTATTCGAAAGTTTAGTCATTGTTTTATAATAGCTACATGTTATTATTATGAAATCATAATTATAGACCTGATCATATCATCATCCTTATTTCTATAAGTATTAGACATTTACAACTCTGTGTCCAACGAACATCCGGCTGCTGGTTGTTTTAAGAGTTAATCGTATCGAATAACCGCTTCGATAACTGTCCAATAAACATCCGGCTTCTGGTTGTTTTGAAAATTTTAACCACCTCGATAACTACAAGCACAACAAAAAGAATTATTGTTTTTGCGTTTAATTAAATAGGTTATTTTTCTTCTTCATTTGTATATTCGACTTCTTCCGGCAATTTGGTACATATACGATCACAAAAAGAGAATGTAAATTTTTTTGTCATTAGCAGAATTCGAACGCGGGACACTGAGACTGTTGGTCCGCGCTTCAGACCACTCGGCTATTCGCATCTGTGGAAACATATGTTTTGATTATACATTTGAAGTATAAGAATCGGTTAACTCTTAAAACAACAAGCAGCCGGATGTTCGTTGGGCAGTTATCGAAGTAGTTATTCGGTGTGGTTAACCAGTTACAAAATTCACAAAGTCGTTATTCTCAATCATAAACAACCGTTAGTTTTGGGAAAAGATGAACCTGGTTGTTTTAATGGTTATTTTGTACGGTTTTTGGTCAAAATTAACTGGTTACCGAACCTGCTAGGGTTTCTAGCCACTGAATAGTAAATGTGATGTTAGTGGTGCTGTGGCCGAATTACTTATGAGTTAGATGGTTTGTTGGCTATTGGCGGCCCGGTTAAATAAAGAATTCCTTTATTTAGACGTTTCGACCCTGGTCTGGGTCCTCTTCAGTAATTTATTGAGTAATTGTATGTGTTTATATCGTATTTGTCTATATGTTAAAATGTTCGTGGTGTGTTTCGACTCATTCTCTCTGTCCATTCCTCTTTCGATGTTGGTTACCGGACTGTTTGGGCCATGTCAAAGATTATGGATGTACATAGAAGTGCAGATCCTATGCTTCGCCTGAAGCTGCGCAGAAACAGGGGTACGCACCAAAAATGACGACAATGCGTGGCACTCCAGTTTCTGCGCAGCTTCAGGAGGAGCATAGGATCTGCACTTCTATGTACATCCATATTCTATGGCCATGTGTTGTCTTTGAGGTTATCACTCTATTCAAATTATTCCTTGTTGACTTGTTTATTTTTAGGGAGGTCTTTTTCCATTATATTGGAGTGGAAATGTTAATTTTTTTTAATAATTTAAAATGAAAATTTTTTTTTATAATAATAATGTCTTCAACAGAGAACCCTGCGAGCAAACTCCTCCAAAAGTTTGCTCGCCGGGTTCTCTGGCTCCACAAGTGGAAAAATGTAACGGTAAATATAATGAATAATAACACCACAAGAAAGGTAATGAATATACTGTTGAAGACATTATTATTATTATTTATTTATTTATATCAACGGGAAAATCCCTTTTGCATACATTTGGTTTCATACATTTGAGATACAAATTATTAATATTTTTACAATGGTATTTAGCATTAACATAGGCATGAAGAAAAGAAAATAATCAAGAGAAGATAATAACGTCATGCGTAGTGGAGAAGGTTATAAAAAAAAAAGATTTTAAATTATTTAAAAAAATTAACATTTCCACTCTAATATAATTAAAAAAGACCTCCCTAAAAATAAACAAGTCAACAAGGAATAATTTGAATATAGTGATAACCTCAAAGACAACACATGGGCCAGAGAGTCCGGTAACCAATATCGAAAGAGGAATGGAGAGAGAGAATGAGTCGAAACACACCACTAACATTTTAACATATAGACCAATACGATATAAACACACACAAGTAATTACTTAACAAATTACTGAAGAGGACCCAGACCAGGGTCGAAACGTCTAAATAAAGGAATTCTTTATTTAACCGGGCCGCCAATAACCGACAAACCATCTAACTCACTGAATAGTAAAACTGACTTGTTGCGAGTCCTACCGAGTCCCTAGTATTTCAGTGTAGTAATAATAAATATGGGGATACGCTTAAAAAATCCACAATTTATTCATTCCTCCAACTTGTACTTCAAATATATTTTACAGTTTTGAGTGTAGGGGTTAGTTTAGCACGTATTTGTTAGTATATAATATTTTGATAGCGCCTTTTATGTGGCTTTTAGGTGCTATTTGCAAATTCGTGTACATGAGATCGGAAATTTTTGGTATTTCGTATTAAAATAGCGTTTTGTCGAGCTCCGTGTTGAGTGAGCGGTTTCTGTACATTCCGGCGCGACCGAGGTCGTTACTGAATCCTGTATTGCGAGGGTAAAAGACTGTGGGAACCGTGTGAACAGTCGGAGAATACCATCCATAATCCATGGACGTGCTTCGGTAGCAAGGATGCGGTTTTGGGTTGTCTTCTTGCCGATATCCCTTAAAGACTCCTGCACAAAAGGAAATTTATATTTCGATGAATGAACTGTAAAGGAAACTGGAGTACAACGAACTCAGTTATAATTCTATACACAAAAGAAGATGCATCTCGTAGAAAATAAAGGCAGCGTCCGTGTATTGTTAACATTAACCAGACTACAACATTCAGTTCCAACCCAGGTCGAAACGGACTTCTTCAAAATTGTTTGAAACGAAAACTAGTCGATAGTGCGTGGTCGATCAATTTATTTAATTGACTAATCAGCTACAGTCGATATTTGCAAAGCTTCGCATTAGTGGAATTTTATTTGGGCTTCGGTTTTGTGCGATTGTAATCTAGCAATCATTTTCTCAGACTTCGAGATGCGTTTTGAGAAATCTTAATTTTTGACAAAAAAATGTTCAGAAGTTTTTCAGATTTCCATGAAATCTCGCAGTCGAAGGATTTTCGAACGTATTGAGAATTTTTTAAACTCTCCAGAATTAATAGTCTTCATTCACTTTTAGCATAGCCTTTACCCTTTGTTATCTCACACACATCTCACCACATTTATATTTATAATAAGCAAAACAAAAAGAAATTACACTCAACCAGCAGTGACTCTCGTCAACACTCGTTATAATTTCTTCTCAATGAATAGGTTCACAGAGATAAGCTTCCTGATAGCTTCCACCGCTGCAGCGAAACGTTCCCAGTAGATCAAACTCCTGCACGTAAGATCCGTTAACAATAAATCCAGGTTCTATGTTAGTTTTCCTCATTTCCGCAAAAGTCGAAAAATCAACGGTTCGAAGTTCATTGTCACCGAGAAACAGCGTCGACAGCCTTTTCAATCCTTCGAATGCACCAGCTTGAAGATTCTCGATTCTGTTTCCATTCAACCACAGTGATTCTAATGATCTCATGTTCCTGAAAATTCCTGTCGGTATTTGGCCGATCCGATTTTTTCCCAAATCTAGTTCATTGATTTCATTAAGCCCTCGAAATACGTCAGGATGCAGAGAAGCGATATTGTTTCTCGAGAGATAAAGAAGATCAATGTGATTGAGTCCAGCGAAGGAGCCAATGGGGATGATTTCCAATTCGTTGGAATCGAGAGCCAACGTCTCCAATTGCCTCAAACCTCTAAACATATTTTTCTTCAGATTCACGGTATTGTTGGTCACGTACAATTCCCTTAAATATGTCAAGCCCTTCCACACACTAGGATTCAGTTTGGTTATGAAGTTGTAATCCAACAGAAGAGTCTCAAGATTCGAAAGCTTCGAAAACGCACCATCGTCAATGTCACTTATAAGATTGTTCTTAAGATCCAGATACGTAAGTTGATCCAAATGATTGAAGTATTGTTTCCGCACAGTAGTGAGTTTGTTATCGCTCAGGTACAATGAAGTTGCGTTCCGTGCTTCATGAAATGTCCTCTCGGCGACGTCAATGATTCCAAGATTCTCCAAGTGAAGTTCAACATCATCGATCGTTTGCACAGCGTTCGCATCCTCGAATGCCACAGCCTCCAAAGTAAAGTTCCCAACGAAACAAACGTAAAGGTGATTGTGAACTCTGCAATCCGCTGTTTCTTCGATTGAGGAAGAAGCGGCTATTGCGAGTAAAGAGATGAGGCAAAACGGCGTTAACAGCGAAGAAAACATGACTCTTACTCTTGCGAAACTTCAAGATCAACTGAAGCTCCAATTATTGGCGCCTGTTAGTCGCGAACAGAAAGCAAAACGAGCAAAAGCACGTGGAGACTCTGATAACTCAGCATTGGTCAATATACATCTCTCTATAGTATAAAAAGATCTTGATGCCGCCGCTGACGCCGTGTCAATAATCGAGCCATATATAGGGCGTTCCATGTCAAGTTCCCCCATGTATGGTCTATGGGGCCCGAATTTTTCTAAGTCCCTTAAGGGTTTCCAAGGTCCGATATTTTGGTCCTTTGTGAGACTAATAAGAAAAACGGCAATGCGAGCGTGCGAACCACAATAAATATATATATGTATGCGTCTGATATAGTACATGAGCAATAACTTATCGTAAATTTAATTACTTACAGAATAATTTATGTCTTGTTTATCAATATGACACTAATGTTATGACTGGAAAAAATTATTACGATGCAAGGGTGTCAACCGATATTGCTCGTAATTATATTTCAGTAATTAGAAGACATGTTCAAGGATTTTCTGAGTTTGAATACACCTTAAGTGGTATCGGGATTAAGGAGCTCTAAAAATAAGTCACTTATCGCGGGACCGCAACCTATAATTAGACGGGAAGAAAAGTTGGCGAGAGCGGATAAGTGAGGGGCATTGATCGTTACACTGACTTGTTTATTACAAACGAGTCATTATTATCACTAGGAATAGTGTGGGTAAGTTGCTCTTTATTTTGTACTTTCTGTGAGCTACTGCACTTACACAGCAATGAAATTAATATACAAGAGATTCCGACAGACTTTGTAAATTGGTTATAAGCGATTTCTTTTTTTATACAAGGTCTATGACGTTTTCTGTTTATTATTTACTGTGATAGTTAATGAAGTAAAACTTACTTGGATACATAAATCTCACTGGCAAATTGCAGGTCTGATAGATATCATCGGTTCTAGGTCCAGTTATTTGATAACTGTCATCCTCTGTATATTGTTTCTTGACTTCGCTGCAACGACACGGGTTATCCGACATTTCTCGTACTTTCCGCGGTGAAATTTTACAAACTCGGTTTTTTCGTGACTTTTCTGTTGGAGGTCACGACATTAATATTCTAAGGTTAGCAGTCAAATCGGTGAGAAAGGGAAAGACGAATACGGGTCGTTGTTTTGCTGTCATGGAAACGACTTCTACCCTCTATTAATCACTGGGTCGAGTTCAGAAATCATAAACATCACTGTTAGAAATTTTTGTATGAAAAATAATATAAATTGAATATACAAATATTAATTACTATACAAAAAAAATGTTGTAAAATTAATATACAGTATACTAAACACTTTATAAAATTTGGGTTTATAATATAATTATTGGAGTTTTACAAGATATCTGTATATTAATTGAAATTTAATATACCGTATCTGTAAAATAACTTCTAGTACATATATTAATTTTCAAAATATTTTTAACTGTGCAGGTAGCTTCTCCCTCGGATATTCTCATCAGCATGGATATTCTTTCTCGTCATATCTTCCCTCGGCTTATGGGCTTATTTAAATCAAATATGGAATCTATATAAAATAAATTTTATTAAAAATTAGTACGATCTATTTGTATGCAATAAATTCTATTTGATCGAAATAAAATCTTATTAGGCCATTCATTAAATAAAAATTTCTTCTTTAAAGGAAGGGATAGACGAGGTAGCGCGCGGCGATTGAAAAAAAGTTCTTTATGTCGATGTAACTCTGGATTCAGACGGTGACATGTGATTTTTTTTCAACAAACCTTGATCTTTCATCTCCTTAAACCTGGTTTTTCATAATCCGTAGTTGGATCAATGTTTAGTAAACTAATGATTATCCACCGCATAATGGCTGTCGCCCATATGGGCACATGTTAAACAAGGCTCAAAGTGGTCCACTTCGAAATCGTATTACGGAAAAACTAGACGGTCAAAATTCTTCAAACTTTGCCATTATTTGCGTTAACTTTTCAGGTACAGCATATCCAAAAATTGAGGCCCAAAGTTGGATTTGATTTCATAGTCGTACATCCTTAAATGCTAGAATAATAGGATTTTATTTTGATAAAAGTACCAATATGTTAACAACAATCTAACATGAAATAAAAAATATACTTATACAACTGTTTCAGTTATGCTTATAACAGTTTTGCGCTCTGATTACACATATTAAAATTATGGAGAAAAAAAATACCATTTCACTGCTGTTGGTATACTACGTCTCACGAAAAGAACTAAATGACATTTGTGCTGCCACCTAGCGGCGACAGTATGTACGAATTTTTTGTTGATATCTCGTTTGGACCAGATGAAAACATTTCGATTTGTGAGGGGCGTGTGCAGTGTTGTCCCACAACAACTGTAATGATTTCCTGAGTACAGAACAACAACGCTGTTGTTCTGAAAGTGTCAATATTGTACGGATAGGATAATAAACAAACTGGCAGGTTGATCGGAGGAGGTTGGACCTGCCAGAATGGTTAGGTGCAACAAAGATCGGGTCGAACACCCGATTAATAGAAACTGTAGATAAACGGGAGTCCGCGAACTCCTCGGTGTTTGTGTTCATTTTTCTAACGTTAAATCGGATACTGGACAATAGTCGACGATCACCTCGTCGATTTCTGGAATAAAATGCAACAGGAGGGAACACCGAAATTCCTTAAGTGTCATCAGGGCAGCGTGAGAGGTGTCGCATTTAGTCCACGGGTATACATATATTTACAGTTATATTTTTTTCATAATCATTACTATTATAATTATCGTTAACTTAGAACAGTTCTGAAGAAAATGTAAGAATTATCACATAAAAACGTATATAAAGTGGAATTTTGCACATCGCTTTCTCATAGTTTTTGTTAATGTTCAGAAAGACTCATTTTTTAAGCATAAGAAATATTTTATAATTCACATGTTGATACCAAATTATAATTATAATTCAATTAAAAGTATACTTTACAAAAATTATGGTTACACTTTCAGGACAGGTATCTGTTTTGTTCTGGAGGATATGATGGCAAGGTTAATTTTTATTCTGCCCTTCGATCTGAGTTCCTCATGTGCTACGAGGTGACACCTCTGACTCACAATCAGGCCAAAAATGTCAATGCCGTCCGGTTTACATCAGATGGCTCCAGGGTAAATGAAAATACATAAGAATTGTACATCCTTTCTTTGCACTTAGTTTTAACTTTAATTTGACTTTCAACAAAGGTCTCTTGTAATAATAATCGGAAATTAAAAACTCAATGCAAATACCAATGGGAGATTATCACACCCTTGACAAATTAATCTGAAATTAATTAATTAAGCTAAAAATTGACAATTTTGCATTACAAGGTTCTTACCTGTGGCAGGTTCTTGCAGCTACCAATTCTCGGAGACTGGTTGTCATTGATGTGGAGAGAGGCGAGCAACTGTTAGCCTATGATAATTGCACTTTCAGTGGAAGGAATCGTACTGGTTTGGCTACCGATCCCTCAGGACCAAATTTAGCAATATCGGTCGCTCCTAATGGTAGAGGTCTCACTCTAATAGATCTGAGAATGCCTCTACCATTAGACTTAGTTTATGACGTAGGTGACAAAACTGCCTTACAAAGGAAAAAACAAACAGAAATCAGAAAGCTCCACTGATTAAAACGTCGAAAATCATGTTTGCAGCTACATGGCTCTGTTATAAGAGATATATGTTTTTTACCCTCTTCATGGCCTTGGCAAAATTCTATATTAACGGGAGGTTCCGATGGTACCTGTAAAGTCTCGTCGCCAGATGGACGAGTATTACACGCTTTTCAAACTGGACACACGGTCAACACTGTATGCGTAACGCCAGAGCCATTCAGTAGAACCGGCGAAGATGGTTTTTACAGTACGTATATTCGTCTGAAAATGATGGCATCTCGATTTTAATACAGCCAATTCAATTCACATTAGTCAAACTGGCAGAAACTTTTTGACAAGTTTCGATGACCCATCGACTATTAATTTCGATAATGAACATTTTTACAGTGTAACGTACTTCAACACGTACGTTTTGATTTGTAGGTTTGATAATGAGCGGCGGAGATCTCGTCTCTGCGTACGTGCCAGACTCTGGTATCCAGCAACTCCTCAAAGAGCAGAAAGACTATCCCGTGTGGAAGCTCCGATACACTTCCAATGGAAGTACGCTGTACTCCGTATGTGATGGAGGCATTTTGAGGCGCTATCGGAGGTATCCGGACCACCACGAGTACCTGGGCGAGGTTTATCGTCACAAAGGTGACATTCAAGATCTTGACGTTTCACCTTACGACGAATGTATCCTTTTTATTAACCAACTAGCAGATCAAAGTGGATTGCGCGCTCGCTGAATTCACACACACACTTGGCTCAGGTTTTTCTAATTCCATACACGAGTTTCTTAGCATGAAAACCTTCTAAACTCACATATGACCTCTGCAGACCCTAATCATTCTAATTTCTCACATAGACATTCACAGGCACTCCCATTCACAGACCCTTTTTTTCCATTTGCCACGGTGTCTAGGAGTGGCTATTGACTGTTTATTTGGAGTTGCATTAAGGTTGTTGTGGGGCTAAGTCAAAATACTACCACTGTCATGAAAATTTTCGCGAATGTTCATTCCCTTTGCAAATAATCTGGTAAAATTTTAGAATGATGAACAGCACCGTTTAGGAGAAAAAAAATCACAAATTTTACACAGTACAGTTTTAATGATAATCGCTAGGGCCGTGCAGTTCGCGACGTATCCCATGGCAAGGCCATAAGCCGCTCGGGAAACTCGACGCGATTCAATTGTTTTCTGGACTTAGAATATTTTCGCTGCCAGTGGACTTAGAAAAAAATCGCATTTGTGTGTCTCTGATTATATTTCGCTATGCGGGACATAGAAAAAAAATCGTATTCGTTGTACGATTATTGTCCTTCCTTCAGATTTAGACAAATGTGATTCCCTATACGATTTTTTAGTGACACAAAGACTTAACTGTACTTCAAAACGATATAAAGCGATGGTGCTTTTAAAAAGCGTAAACTAGTGTATTTACATAATTATTAATTATGTATTTACATAATTATTAATTATGTATTTACATAATTATTAATTATGTATTTACATAATTATTAATTATGTATTTACATAATTATTAATTATGTATTTACATAATTATTAATTATGTAAATAAACGTCCTTATATCGTTTTGAAGTATAGTTAAGACTTTGTGTCACTAAAAAATCGTATAGGAAATCACATTTTTCTAAATCTGAAGGAAGGACAATAATCGTGCAACGAATACGATTTTTTTCTATGTCCCGTATAGCGAAATTTAGTCCACTGGCAGCGAAAATATTCCAAGTCCAGAAAACAATTGAATCGCGTCGAGTTCTCCGAGCGGCTTACGGCCTTGCCATGGGGAATCGACGCGAACTGCACGGCCCTAATAATCGCTTTAACGTTTGGCACCTTTGAAAGACGATCGACAGCACCATTATTTAATTATTAGTTTATGAAAACTCTTGGCCGTCGTCGTTTGGGAACTGAATACGCAGCTGTCTCACTCGCGTACCAACTGCACCGCACAGCGTGCGTTTCCTAGTTTCGCCTTTTGACTCCCCGCCGCCTCATCCCGCAAGCCTAGACCCCACAACAACCTTAAGGGGAGGTTAGATTTGGAAAATGGAGTAGATGTTTTTTTACCGATGTTGGTCGGTAAATTAATCCTAACATTAAAAAAATATCAGAAGGACATACGTTAAGCAACAGATTCCCGATACAAAAATCAGATATCGTCACCGCTTCCAAAGATCGGAGCGTTGGGGTTCTTCTACTTGGCTCACCTAACCACGGTTTCACCGAGTACACCGAGCTCACATGATGGATACCCAACTGCATAATCCGTCCTCGTCTCCAATTGTCTAGAAGATAGACGTCGGCCTATCTCCACCAGCCTTAAATTACGGGAAAAACCCACTGAGTGATTCACATATTATTTTCGTTTAACAAGTCAATGAAATTTAATTTTGTAACTCATCCATAGGATTATGAGGAAGTCCTCACAATCAAACGGCTAAGTTGACTAGGTTAACGAATTTCTTCGTTGGGTCAATAAACTAGTTGGTTGTGACACCCAATTCGTTGGTCACAACCAATTAATTTATTGGCCGGACTTTATTACCTTATCAAATTTTTAAATAAATTTTATTAGACGTTATTAGTAAATCTATTAATCAATAAACAAAAACTTTTCAGCTTTTATTGATCTATTGAGTTATGAAATTGTTTTAATTACTTGGTGGATCTGTCGTGAAGTTTAAGGCTGGTTTCGTCGCCCGGGGATCGAGACGCATCAACTTGTTCATATTTGTGTACAAAAAATCTTAATAATATTGTCGTTGTTACGAGATAGGTTAAGTATACGTTGTTATCGTATGTTTTAATTGTAATTATTGTCGACATGTCGAATTTCTTATACTGTACATTTCTATACCAGAGAGACTTCTGCATCATTGTGTGCCACTCATTGTGTCCTATTTCCAATGATTCCACGAGTATTGTCCTGATTGCTCGAGGTTCCTTTTTCCATTTTTGACAATCCTGTTTCTTCGACGAAGAAAAACCACCGATGGTTAAGGTATTTTCTCATCGCAACGAGCTCGGATAAGTTCCAACGTTTGCCACGTGTACGATATATGTTTTAATAGAAATTGAAAGAAGGAAAATTGTGTTCTTATTGATTTTGAACCTTAATAGCATGTGAAATCCCTTCGCCCCTCGAGGGTGTTATAAAAAAATCTCTTATGACTTTTTTTAGGTGACTGAGTTCCCTTTATAGAATCGGGGAATAGTAAAAGGGGCCGAGCAAGAGCCTTGACTGAATTTGTGCATGTGAAGAACACGTGCACTTTTTGACAATATACAGTAAGTAGGAAGACTTTGTATATAAAGTGACGATTTGCATACGTAAAGGCTGTAATCGTTCGAAGAAAAAAACAAACTGATGATGATGTCGATTAGCCATTGATAGCAAAAATGAGTTCAAGTCATATAACTATAGCGAACTGGTCACCTCGAGGAAGAAAATGCGAGTGCACGTTTATCGCTCACCTTGTAATGAGAGACATTAGATACGGGTTCCCTTTCCAGTTTTTTTTCCGGTTGATTATGGAGGGGTCAATGAGCCAGTTATCCTATGTCGAGGTAACGCTTGCACCTACTTGTGTGAACAGTACACAAAGTGCACGAAGAGTATTTTCAAATATTTTCTTTGCCAACATTCAAACGTTCTTTTGCTATAAAATATCAAGTACGAATTATATAATATAGATGATAAATTAATATAGTTTTTTATAGTGAGCCGAGTGATTTTTTTTTCCTATAAAAAATCAAGCAAGAATTATAATATACACTGTTAAAAAGATTTGAAGTTTTTATTCATAATCTTGTCATCTAAATTTAATGTTCAATTATGGTATAACAAAAATATACCTTTGCGGTAAAATTAAAGTAAGTTATTGTATTTGCTGTAACATATATTAATTTTACATCACACTTGTATATTAAGTTTAATGTATCAGTTTATGAATAAAAACTTCCAGTACTTATACATTAAATTTCAAGTAAATTTGCTTACAGTGTAGCTTACAAATAAATATAATAGCGCTTCTTCCGCGTTCCGCGTTATCTCTCAAAATTTGAGCCCCATTTATACGGCCGATTGAAGAAAAAAAAATGAGTTTCGATATTTTCGAAAATTGTGGGAGAAATGAGACTGCCTCTTAAGATCGAAAGTATAAATGTTATTCAAAGCGTGACATGCATTCAGAACTTATAGAAGAGCTTTTCAACAGCAGTGTGTACTCCGTTGAATTGTCCCCACCATATGTTTGTTACGTCAACGTTAAGGACAGACTTAATCAAATGTATTATTATCGCTGTCACTTCCAGTTGCGGTCCGGATATCATTAAGAAGTTATAGTGCGACCGACGATAGAATAAGGCAGTGAAGTGAAATATATCTAAATAACAGAATTTGAATGTATGGAAAACTATAGTTAAACGTTTTCCATTAGCAAATTCAAATCATGGATTTTTTCATTCTTTATCATTAAATTCAAGACTAAGTCCAATGAGCAATCATTGAAATATGACTGCACTCAATATTAAATACAAACCAAAGACACGCAGTGATGGTGTGTAAAAAAGTGCAAAGTGCCAGAAACAAGTGAAGTAAATATTCAATACGTAAGTAAAATTTTTGTAGGTATAGGAAAATTACAGACTATTTTAAGAATTATAAGCTGAAGTTAAGAATACACCTTCACTTTTAGGTATACATTCATATACATCAGGGCTGTTCAAAAAAACATAATTTCTTTATAATCGGTTGATCCTAAAATGCTGTATTGACTATGACAAAAAAAATGTTTTCGCGAAAGCTGGGCGTTGTGCGATGATATTAAGTACTGCCGCATCAAGGCCAAAATTCATTAAAAACGGCGATTTTTGGAATTTTTTTTTTGCCGTCTTCAAGCGCTCATGGAGATTGTGGTTGCTTTCAATAACTATCAAATTGTGTAAAGCCAGAAACATGTTCGATAATATTTAGTATTGCGGCATCGACATTGAAGTTAACAAAATAGAAAATGAAATCCTATAAAACATAAAAATAATCATCTGCTCATCGACTATTTCGCGCGTTTTCAAATGGCAAAATGGCTCATGAAACGGGAGTCCTGTATGATCAAATTTAGTACTGCCGCATCGATATCGCAGTTTCCCAAAATTCAAAAATCGCTTATCATCATCACGATTATGATCATACATGAGTCCCGTTTCAAGAGCCATTTTTTCATTTGAAATCGCACGAAATAGTCGACGAGCAGACGAATATTTCAATGTTTTAAAGGATTTAATTTTTTGTTTTTGTTAACTTCAATGTCGATGCGGCAGTACTAAACATTATCGAACATGTTTCTGCTTTTACACAATTTCATAGTCTATCGAAAGTAACCACAACCTCCATGAGCGCTTCACCACGTCAAAAAAAAAATTTCTAAAAATCGCCGCTTTTCACGAATTCTGGCCTTGATGCGGCAGTAGTTAATATCATCGCACAACTCCCAGCTTTCGCAAAAACATTTTTCTTGTGATAATCAATACAGCATTTCAGGAGCAACCGATTATAAGAAAATTATGTTTTTTTGAACAGCCCTAATATACATAGATATTACATTTCAATTGAATAAAAATTAAATTAATATGGAACGCCCAAATTGCACTTACAAACACTTGAAAATGTATATCTTCAGATTGTAAAATTGTCGATTGGCGATTATTTAAACAATCAGCAATTTCCTTTAACCACTTCGATTTAAAAATCTACAAGAAATAAAGTAAAGCAGATTATTGCACATGATTATTCTTTGATTTATTAATAGACGATCGTATTAAAAAAAAAGAGAGAAACGTATTCTGTTGTCAAGACAGTCTAATCTGAAATTAATTCCGATTGGATGGATTTAACCGTCTAGAAATAGCTAACCTTGGAGAACCTTCTGCTTTACGATCCTTCAAGATCCTTTTTGCGCCCGTACGTCGTGGCATTTTACGTATCTGAGCACATTTCTCTTATCTTGCTCACTCGCCCTTTCGAATGGCAAAACTCTCACGAGGTCGAAATGTTGATACTTACTATATTTTTGGATCGAAAGAAATTAAGAATCCGTCGTCTTCAAATCGCTCTATCTGATGAATGTCAACTTCTATCGGTAATATATTATTGCGAGCTACAATAATAGTCTATATGATACTTTCTGTAAGTGTATCTCAATCAAATTTAATTTTCAGAAGTGAAAATTAAGTGGTGCTCCAATTGAACATTTTGAAGCTTTTATTATTTTATTCGTAAAATAATATCGATATTTCACTTCGAAATATAATACCATTATTTGTCCAGCAATAATCTGTAAAAAAATCTTCCTTTACCCGTAATGGAAATTTCCAACAAATATTTTTCATTATATAGTGTATACTGTTAGAAAAGATTGGAAGTTTTTATTCATAAACTCGTAATCGAAATTTAATATACAATTGTGGTGTTAAATTCATATACTTTTCCAGTGAAGTTAAAGCAAATTATTAAAATTCAAGTACTTTTACTGTAAAATTAAAATAAATTTTGGATCGTGCTGTACCATACATTAATTTTAAATTACACTTGTATACTAAATTTAATATACTAGTTTATGAATAAAAACTTCCAGTAAAAGTACACTAAATTTCAAGTAGATTTTTTTTACAGTGTAGTTATATACGGAACTTCATAAGAAAAAGGGTTTTTGATCGATTTTTAGGAAGAAGCCTGTTGTGAATAGTTTTTGGAGAGCCGTGGTTCATTAGTAATCACAATCGACCAGAACAATGCACAGTATTGTGATGCCGGGAGGTACAGACTCCGAAATAAGCTATTGTGTCAAGTGTGTAGTAGTTGAGAGCGAAAGAGTCTTCGGCGACATGGTGGTGACGCAACAAACACGTAATCGGCTTTGCTGGGTGAACAGCTGTCATTATCCTGACGTCTCGAGGATAAAGCTTTGCAATTTGACAAAGAAGATTTTCGAGACACCAGACTTTATGGCTTTGAATCGAAAGCCTAATCGTCGCGAGCTCAATGTCGAAGTGACGGCAATTTTGCCGATTTCTGGAAAAACATCGGTAACGAAAAATACACTCAATGGCAAAGTCAACGTCAATCACGTGAAACTCGAAACGAAGCAAAAGGTATAAAAAATATAATTTTTTGAAAATACTCTTGATTCTTGGAAAGAAAACTGTATATACTGAGAGAAATTGAGATGCCTGGTAAAAATATATTATAGAGATTGATAGAGATCGATAGAGTTTGAATGGGATTTAATCGTATGTTATCATCGCTATCTATTCGGACTTTGATCAATTTATACAAATTGAATCGTTGTTATTAGTTTCCTTTAGTTTTCGTTTTCTTTTGGTTAAATACGATAGATACGTTATCGGGATGTGTGGTACACTAACGCATTTATAATATTTTATAATTTTATTTAAACTGATTTTTTAATAAATTCTTAGACCTCTTATTATCCGAAATCAATGATTTTATTAGTATCTTGATATGCTTGATTATTTATTAGATTTTTCTCGTATCGCGAAGTACTCAAATACGGATAAAATAAAATTTTCGGTAAAGAATGTATACGTGAAGCACTCTTAAAGAGTTAATTAACATAAATAATTTAGTAAGAAAGATGCGAAAAACTGCTCAATTTACTGTTGTTACACATAAGTACGTGAAACGGGTTATATATTATTGATGTATATTATCTCACAAGAACGAGTTTGGATGGAATAGTTAGACAGTCTATCAGAGATCATGAAAGTTAAGCAGCTTGGGTCGCGGTCACTACAAAGATGGGTGACCACAGAAAAAACGTAATTATCCGGTCGATTTCTTTTTTTTTTGCTTGGAATAGTACATCATGGGTATATACGTACAATCGTATATTTTTATTATTAAATTAAATACAAAAATTGTATTATTTATAATAATATAGGATATGGACGAAACATATAGGATTTTCATCGTAAATTTATGATAGTACATCGTAAATTCACGAATCAAAGTCCGTATTCGGAACGATAGAATTTTTATAATCGTTTTCTATCATTTATTTTTACCAGGGATGGTCCTGGTAACTATTTAGTGATAATTATATTTTATTAGTCCAGGTGACTATTTTCGTAGATACATTAACAGTGAAGAGAGTTAATGTAACTATGAAAATAGTCACCTGGACTAATAAAATGTAATTATCACTGAACAGTTACCAGGACCATCTCGATTTCTCTCAGTGTAGCTTCTGAGAATTCAATTATAGATAAGGACATTTATTTTTATATTTTATTACTTCAGTCATACCCGCTACCGATGTTAAAAGAGTCGGCCAACGACGATGTCGTCTTGTCGTTGGTCGATCAGCTGCTCCTGGATATTTACGGATATCCGAGAAGTGAGAGAGGCCGTTCGGAAAGTGACTCAACGGCATCATCTTACAAGCCACCGCCTCAGCATCGATACCTTCGCAAGGCTCGCCTACTCAGAAAATGTAAGCTTGCGATCCAACAAAATTATTATAATGTATCTGTCACCCATATTTCTTCTTTTATCGCTTTTTATATCGCTAGTCACGAGAGCTTCGGTGCTTGTAGGCTGGTATGTCAATGATGCAAATGTCATGCGTTATTCCCTCGTGTCAAGGATCACATATGTATACACTTATTCAATAACGTATCGCAAATACGACTCGGGAAATATGGAGCAAAGGGAATAGAGGCCAAGATCGAAAGAAAACACTTCGGACAACTCAGGCAGCGGGACGGAAAGAGAGCAAAAAAAAGAAAAACATATTTTCTGCTTAGTTGAAGACAGGAGAGAGATCGTATGGCTCTAAGGAATGTAGGGATGTCGGATGGAGTGTTCTATAAGAGGATAAAGCATCAATTTCCCATCTTTGCGTTATTGAAAAGAAAAGCTGCGAAGCGACTACGATATATCTTGCAAAAATTCTGCAAACTTCGTAGAATCTCATCATCTATTTCACCTCGAGTGTGAAAGCTTCTCGGGCATTGAGATGACTCCTCGGCAAAGTCCCCGTGAATGACTGGAAATTGCTGTTACATATTTCCTTTTATGGCGATGGTAAAGCCAATCTTTATCGAACTAGAGATAAAAAGGTCCTGTCGAGTACCAAAAGACAAAAAAAAAACAATAGATGACAAATCTTTGATTGAGATATAAAAAAAATGGAAGCTAAATGAATGAAATGCAAAATTAATGCTTATTAATTCAGAGTTTCGTTTTAATATAATTTTTTCAATAAACATTCCTTTCTTTTTAATCAGCATTCCGCAGTAGACGAACAAAAAAGGATTTTTCTGTTTTGAGTGCTCTAAACTAATTTCAATCTTACTGCTTTTTTCACCCTTTCATTCATATCGAAATTGCCGCAATTCTTTGTTGTTGATTTTTCATTGAAAATTTTTTCATCAAGCCCGTAAAAACGCCGTCTACTTTAATTGGCGAACAGCGCACTTTGCCGGAAGCTGACGAAACTCGAGACAGTCTCCCGACCTCATTGACTCAGACGAGGGCGCGAGTGAGAAGTGTGTATAGATTCTCTCGAGTGTGGGTAAGTCTCCGAGCCTCTTGGCTCAACCCAGCATCTCCCATCATTGTTAGTGGAAGCCACTTGCTTTATCAAGCTACGTGAAACCACTTCAATCTACGGCTCATCCTTCAGTGCCCATACGATCCACGCTCGCGCTTTCCGCCGCGCAACCTGGAGGAAAATTGATTGCCATCCACGCCTGAATACCATACACGTTATTAATGATTATTATTAATATGTAAATTGATTATCGTGCACATAGTTCACTGCTGATGACGTACCGACGTTTCGAGTTTCCACTAAAATAGCTTGTTTCGTAATAAACTGGGGGAACTGCGTTAGATTATTACAACTATGCATCAACTTTATAGTGGTTGGCATTTCGCGATGGATTCTGAGAAAATCGGAAAAGAATAAAATTTTAATCAACAGTCGGCAGCTGGTGGAATGACCCAGATATGGAACAGATGACTCTCCCTTTTTATTCTACTTTCTCAGGTTGAGAAAATAAGTTTCTAACCCCCGTCCAACTCTGGAACCTCCCTTATAAAGTACTGACCCTAGGGTTCATTAATTTAAAAGTCCCTCGTCCACCCCATAAATGTCCCTCTCCATCTTGGATTATTCTAAGTCCCCCCCATGAATGGCCTCCCTTGACGCGGATTTTTCTAACCCAAGTAGCACAAAGACAAAGGATATCTATTTGGTATACGAAAAGGTATATTAATTTCCGTCCAAATGATATCTTTTTGGATTTGGATATCTTAAGACCGTCTAAAAGATATCCAAATCCAAAAGATATCATTTGGACGGAAATTAACATACCTTCTCGTATACCAAATAGATATCCTTTGTCTTTGTGCTACTTGGGAAGCCTCCCAAGGGCCCAAGTGGGAGTTTGTTTTTTCATATCCCTTAAAGGCTCGAGTCGAAACATAAAAAAGGGAATCCACCATTTGTTTTCCCTACAAGCGAACATTGCCGCAGAATATGCACGTATGAACCCAGATAGACATTTAGTGGCACAGGAACAGCATAAACACGTCACACAACGGATGTTATGTCGGAATTAACGTAGCGATGTACGTCTGAATTGAGCTATTATGTGACGGCATACCGCACCATCTTTTCATGACGCCAAGGCAAAGCCATATTCGTGGTACTTAAATATTATGGCGTGGTGCACTAGTGGCACTACAATGTCGCCATGCTTCAAGTTCAGATCGTGTCTCTATGGTGCCATAATTGCTCCATGTCGTATCACTGAGTGTCTGAGGTGTGAAGGTCATTCTGTTACTATGGTGCCATTTTTGCAGAATATTTGGGATGGTAATTGCGGCACGGTGACAGCATAATGGTGGCATACCATGCTGTGCTAAAAATCGTTATCGATCTTGACTGTCAGTTAGGAATCGTAAGCGTTTTATTTCTTTGTATCTGTTATTGCATTATGTTTTAGATCTTTTTCTTGTCTAACATTTCAAATCGCGAGTCAAAAGTATAAGACAGAACAGAATCTTTTATCTTCTCCGATATTAAAGGGTTGGTACGTCCGAGAGGTTTGACGCATTCGACGAGCTTTGCATTCTTATATATACGCTCAGGCTTCAAAACACTTGCGAGAAACGCGTCGTCCGTTCGCCATCTAGTGGTATCATACGAAACACTGGTGCCTAATTCTCCGATAGATGGCGAACGGAAGGAGCGTTTCTCGCAAGTGTTTTGAAGCCTGAGCGTTTATATAAGAATGCAAAGTTTTTCTGTGTTCGACTACACAGGAGGGGTCTACTCTTTGAATGTGTCAAACCTCTTGGGTTTATCAACCCTTTAATATTGAAGAAGATAAAAGAATCTGTTCTGTCTTATTCTTTTGACTCGGAATTTGAAATGTTAGACAAGAAAAAAACTAAAACTAGAAATGTCTAGCTGACAATAAAAAAATTTCCATAACGACTTTCAGCATAGCATAGCGTGTCACCATTATGCTGCCACCGTGCTGCATTTATCATTTTAAAAATTGTATAAAAATGACACCATAGTAACAGAATGACGTTCACACCTCAGACGTTCACACCACGACATGGACCAATTATGGCACCATGGAGACATGATCTGAGTTTACAGCATGGCGACAGTGGAATGCCACTAAGCCTGCACGGCACGGTATACCGTCACATAATAGCTCAATTTGGACGTACATCGGTACGTTAATTCCGACATAGCATGCCGTTGTGTGACGCGTTTATGCTATCACAGTGACACGATAGGATACTTCCACGGCACGTTTGTCCATCTGGGAAGGTAGTCCTTGCGACCCATACTAGTCAATTGACGCACTGTTCGAAAATTCTGTAAATGCTAACATTTTTATATATCTACACATTCAATTAATCACACTGAGAATAAAAACGTATTTGTAAATGATTCGTAAACTTAAAAAACTTAATATGTATTAACTAAAATATCTCATCAGAGTCTCGCTTGAACGCGTAGTGGTATTGTATCATCACGCGGTCAGAGCTAAATTTGGTCGTTTTATAGGTAAATTTGTGACACAAAACAAAAAAAAGTAGATAGAAAATCTAATTTTTGCGCCACGACTACAACCGCCACGAAAAATCGGGCCGCTGAAACCAAGGTTGAAACGGCGCCGGTTGACATTGAAGGTTATGTTGATTTCTATCATCGTCCGCTACATCAAGAGTCGCGGTAGCGACTCGACGCCAAGTTAAAAAAGAAATTAATGTTGCCTTCACACTACGATTTGTCTGTCTGACTGGACGGGCTGTTACTCCTGGCGCGACGGTCGCTACTGCTACTCTATTTATTCGGAAGGCGGCCACTCACCGGCCGTTTTCAAATTATAACTCGAATTATATTTGACCACACGTCGAGAACGGAAGATGTGTCAGGTTCAATATTTTTTTTTTTTTTTCTCTTTCAAATGAGACCTGCGGCAAGGAAATCTGTTTCTTTAATGCTGATATCTGGCATCTTAGTAATTCTCGCCGAGCGATCCGGTTATCCGTAACTTCTGAGTGGCGATGATGTGTTTGACGTTGGAATTATACCCAAATACTTCGATAATGTCCCTTTTTTATATTTTATACGGAATCGTGATACTCTAAGGAATCCATAGTACATTTGATATTGTATAAAAGTTCAGTTTATACATGTTAATTTTCGTTCCGAAGTACGAAATCGGTTAGTTTCCCATAAGAGCCCGTGCATAAGAATTCTTTTTTAAATATTTATTTTCTCGGTAATTTTGTCTATAATATAGCTTGAAACTTTGCAATCACATTTCGAAGGGATTCAACTATGATATAAAAAAATGTTACGTCTTAAAGTTCAGAAAGGTTAATGCGCAAGGACTACCTTAATTATATAAGTAGTTTAACCTTTAACTATTACACTTTTTCCAATTTTGTTTTAATGTTTGTTTGAACAGGTTCTTTGTTTAATGAGCTTGTAGATAACGGGCCGACATCGCGGTAAGTTCCGTGTGGCAAATTGCAACTGCAATTTTGCGTTTCATACTATAGAACCGTTGGGGCTGCAAAGAACGAAACATTCTCCAGTATCGGTTAGGTATTCAAAACGAGTGTGACACAGTTCATTTTACAAATTTCATTCTGTAAAATTTGTTACCTATACTTTGATCAAAGTAGATTTAAACATTGAAAACCGTTTTTGGGGCTTTCGACAAAACTAAAGGACATGCATTTTTGCTCAATGGGAGAATGAGAAGTGAGTGAAAAAAAGGTTGCTTGCGCTTTTTCGGCGATAAAATATTTTATAATGCGACACAATCAACATTACGTTCGTGAGATTTTGTGATAAAAAATGAATAAGTAAACTTTGAATAAGTGAACCATTAAAAATAAAAAAATAAAAATATTTAACAATATGTTTTGTTGTATGATTCTGTATTGATGTAAAAAAAAACGTCAGCTACGATGCATCTAACAATTTTTTTGTTGATCCATTGTTAACAGGCAAAGAAGAACTCAAAGTTGTATTAGAAACTTTGAGGGAACACGTTAGTCATGCCGGAGGACTTCTAATTCGACAATTGCGACGAAGGGATTACCTTTTAGCGAAGCGTGACAAGCAGTACGATGTCATCACTGCGCATTTGCAAGCCTACAGTGCAAAAAGAAGTAAGAAACTGTATTTTTCACTTTTTTTCTTTTCCGTTACTAAATATCTCCCAATTTTTTAATGATGTCGAGATTTGTTTGACAAATCACTCAGGAGTGAAGTCGGGAAGAGTGGGATACATGTCGATTATAATTTTTAAAAAATTTAAAATTATATATTTTTTTTATGTACTTATAGAGTGCATGTCATTTTTTTACTTTCCCACTCTCCCCTACATAGATTGGTAGATGTTTACACCTGTCCAGACAGACAGCATTCAGAGCGATTCCATGATGCAGCAATCGTCAATAACCGATTGAAAGTTGTGTGAATACATGTCGTACATATGTTGTGTATGTCGTCGGTTAGTGGGACACGAGAATTGAGAGAAGGAAAAAAAAGAGGTAGTATCGATGTCCAATGAGAGCAAGTTTACGATTGTCGACACGTGCAGTAAAACGTTTGTTTTCCGCACCCTCTGGCCGCATAGCTGCGGCAACGTAACATAGCGCGTGTTATTCAATTACCAAAGACCTTTTTCCCAGTTTTCATCTAGCTCCCGGGCTCTCGAGATAATTTTAGCATCAGAACATGTACACGCTATTATTTTACTTTTTATTCTCTCCGCGTGTCTCGCCACTGGCATAAATAATTATTTTCAACTATTATGATATTATTTAATTATTCTGAAGCCCCGTAGAGAAAGGACTGTGTTTAATTAATATCTTTTCCGGCACGTGGATCATGTTGAAAGTCAGCCCAAACTTTTTCCACTTTTTGATTACTACACCAAAAATATACAAACTCAAAATTGAAAATCTGATCCGTAGCTTAGTTTGCAGGATATATTGATGCAACGTTTCACTTTTCAAATTCTCGAGTATACTTACTATTATAGTAGCTTCGCGTTTAATTTCGAATTTAAGTTCTTCGCATCGAGACGCTACCGCATTTCTTGATACATTTTTATTGAATGATTGCACTAAGACAAAAAATCATTAAAACGAACAAAACATGCGCTTGCGGGCAGCGAAAAGAATATTCTTTTGATCGAATGAAATATGTAATTGATTGAAGCAAAGCTGATCAATCCAAACATTATTCGATTACCATTGCCAAATATTTTGTCCAATCGACAAAATATTCTTTTCGCTGCCCGCAAGCGCACATTTCGTTGGTTCTAACGATTTTTTTTCTCTTTTGTTCCCGTGTGGAAATTCCAACTCGCCATCACCTAGAAATCGACTACTTTTTTTTATTTTTTGTACAAGATCTAGGTCGGAAAACTAGCTAGATCCGAGCGCTATGTGTAATTTCTCGCTGTCTAGTCGTTGTACAGAAAAACTGTCGAAAATCTGGCTAAGATTCTATTAATTCGCCCGGTAAACTTAGCTACTGATTAGCCAGTACGGAAAACGGTTATCCCTATAGCATAAAATTGACTAGGTACTAGACCGGATTTCTCTATTGAACCCAGATACCAGTTAAATAGCCTAGGATAAATAAAAAAACAGAATTAATATAAACCGTCATTTATTGCATTAGCACGTAACAGGGAAGCTGTTTAACACTATTTAAACAGGGAACACTATTTAATAACGTACGTAATCACTTTTTCATTAATAATCAATTATCTCGATAAGGCCTATCGCAAAAAACAAAAAAATATAAATTCTTTCGTGTCGTACAAAACAAAAGCAAAATCGTAGTCCTCTAGAACGTATTTTTCGGTACCTTTCGCAAAGATGCACGTGCCACTCTACATAAGAATAACTCGCTACGCAGCGTGACACGACTAGACCCTGTATCGGAATCTCCCTGTATCGGAAAACGCCCGCGTAGCGCCAAATCCAAATATTCAAGCAAAACTAGATTGACACTAGATGGCCTCGACATCTATACGTGTATGCTAGATATATTATGTCTAAGCTCTGATCAGATAAGCTGTGCCATGAAAGCTAGATAGATCCTAGATGGCCTGGACATCTATACGTGTATGCTAGATATATTATGTCTAGCCTCTGGTCAGGTAAGCTGTGTCATGAAAGCTAGATAGATCCTAGATGGCCTGGACATCTATACATGTATGCCAGATATATTATGCCTAGCCTCTAGTCAGGTAAGCTGTGCCATGAAAGCTAGACAGATTCTAGATAGATATGCTATCTATCAGTGCATTCTAGCTAGATTATGTCTAGCCCAACTACAGAAAAACTTGATAGAAAAAACTAGCGAGACGCTAGGTTCAAACCAGTTTATCCCCAACAGATTTCCACACGGGTTGTGACAACTACGTTTTCAATTTGCTATACATAAGCCCTCAAAAATTAGTTGCCCCAACCATATCGACTAGTCATCTCTACTATTCATGATTAGTTATCGCAAGATTATTCAGCCTAATAAATCCAATGACTAGGCCTTCCATTTGCATTGTTGGGACTACCATTCGAATCGTTGGCCCTACCATTCAAATCGTTGACACTACTATTTGAGTTGTAAGGGAAATAGAATGATCGTTGGTTGTGTTAACTCATGTTTTAGTTATGGCAGTTAATCTTTTTTTTCCGTGCGTGTCTGTCGACGAAGATCATTCAATTTGCACATAGACACGCTCAATTAAATTGAACAACAAGCGACGAATACGAATTCTTCTCCTCGTTCATTAGGATTCTCCAATTTGTCTATTCTGGGTAGTGAGATTATACGACTCTTTACCTCATATAACTTTGAGCAGCATCCAGTGTACAGTGTTCAGTAGTTAATCGCGATCCAGCGTTCTAAACGCTCCGTTGAGTGCCTTTCCCATCCCCCGTGCACTGAGAAGAGAATGAACTTTTTGTCTGTTTAGTAGGTACTGTTGAGGGTTCACTGCACCCATTACGGATCACTGAATTCAAACGGTGTTGAGTTGATATCACCAGTGAACCATTCAAATGGTATTTGTACACCTTACACGTTTCAAGAATGTTGAAAATTGCAGAATATCGAAGTTTTCATACCTTTTTTTGACTGCGCATACACAGCAGGTTTTTTACATTTATTTTCATAAGTACCAACCAGTATTTCTTCACATATAGATTATGTCGATGATATAATGGAAAAGACAAAAGTGTTATCACTGAACCGACCCAAATTTAAATGCCGTGTGAAGTATGAAGCAAATTTTACATGTTATAATTTTGATAAAAATCATTTGAGAAAATGAGATTTTATAAGCTTTACAAAATTTATTTATATTTGCTAAAATTCAGTTTTCCATTTATTTATTTAAAACGAGGATGCAAATTGAAACCTTCCATATTACTTTCTCATTATTGTTCGCTAACGTTCTTCTTCATGCGCTTTGTAAAAATCCACGGTCCACGGTTTTACTTTGCATTCTTCTTTTAATTTAATTTTTTATTTTTACTGAGGTACGTGCGGCAGGACGATATTTCTTTATTCCATTGGTGTATTCGGGGATCAATGGCCTCTGCATTGCGGGTCTTGGCTGCATCGGGTCTGCTATTCGCCAGTGAGTTAACTCTCTCACGCCGTTGCCCAAAAGTGCTGAGTCTGCCAGAAACGTCGGCAGGCACTGGTTTATAACTCTATCTCGTATCCCACTGTCATCTTAAGTTTTCCCAATAATCGTTACTGTCATTCATAATACATGACAGAAAAAATGGCCAAGAGCTTAATTCTCGTCAATTTATTTGGCTCACTCATACCCAAAGATATTATCAACAGAAAATAACAGTTTAAGCATTGTAATACCGGGTTGTTCTGTTAATGATATTTAGTGTAATAAAAATAAATAAAGCTCGAAATCGCGTAAAAATACATGCAACCCCTTACAATAGAGATGGCTTTATTATTAGTTTTTTTAAAGGATGGTCATACAGGGAGGAAAAAAGAGGACCTTTTCACTTATTTATAGGTACACTAAGAAAAAATTATAGTTGAATGGACTAATTTAGCGTACACCCTTTCACAAATTCAAATGAATTTTTTGTTCGTATAACAAATGTTTAGGTTACTGCAAATACATTTTGGACAACTGAATCTAACGAATATTGAAGAAACTAAACATTTAGTTGTCCTAATGAAAAATTCATTAGTCCATTTAACTATATTTTTTTCTCAGTGTAGTAGAGGTAATTACATAAACTGCGATATTTGGTAGTGGAATCGATATTGATAATAGTTATCGGTAATAAAGATGGGATGGCTATAATTTTTTAAACACATTTTTTATTAACCATATTTCTGTGATCTTTTTATGTGCTTAATAATCGAGAACATGCAATCATGACGGCTAGCTAAAGTAAAGTAAAGTGATCTACCTCAGCTAGACGGCATGATTGATGCATACAGTACATACTCTCATTTTTCCAAGGTCGAGTAAGGGTGGCATGACTCGTAACGTAATACTTTCATCAGGAGCGCGTACAGACATTTTTCGCGAATTGCAAAGTTAAATAAAATTTGAACTTATGTTTACATATTTTTTTAAATTTTCAAAAAAGAACCTGAAGACCAGTTCCACATGTGTGCCAAATTTCCACCCGATTGTTCAAGCCTTTCTTGACATATGTACGTTTGACTGTTGAATGCCGGCCACATACACACACATACACAAATCCAACCATGAATTTTTTTCTAAACCACTTTTCTCGACGTTTTGAACCATTTTGAGTGTCTAGACATGTAAAACTAAAAAAATTATAAAAATAATAATCATTCCACGAAAACAAAGCTTTCTCTATGAAGAAGCAAAAATGACGATCGTCAGTTGAATTTACAAAAAAAAAAAAAAAAAAAAAACTTTAAGCGTTCCTTCAACACGAGAGCAGTTCACGAAACATGAAGTAATATTCAAACTCTGCATTCAGTACTTACTGAATTATGATCTCTATTCGTGCCTTTTAATGTTGCTGTCAAGGCAATCATTTTGGGCCGATGCGAAGCTTCAGATAAAATCGTATGCATGGAAAAGAAGTGTAGTGAGAGGAGAAGCGTAACCAACGGCTCGCGATACGGGGATAAAGTGAGCCTCGAACGTTGTAGTGATCAATAATTACGCTTTGCCGCTTGCCAAGATGTGGAGCAGTTGCGCGCATGCCCGGGCCTCATGTATTCGGTACATCTATTCGGTATACCACTTTATGATACACAAAAAAAACGCAACCATAAATATGAAAGCGGTCCATTGATAACATGAATTGGACCATTTCTGGTAATATAACTAGGACCCAGAAACTGGGCCCTTTGCATTAGTGGTAAATATATGTATAATATCGGCGAAACTTGCAATATTGAACTTCAAACACCGCAACCTCAATGGAAAATCGATAAGCACCGATTTTCTGGATGTGCCTTAGGTGATATATATATATACTATATACATAGACGTCGACGTGATAAGCACACATCAATGTCAGGTTAGGCTCGACTACCACGCATTTACAAACTGCTGACCTATAATGATCGAAAATCGATAAGCCTGTCGGTTGGTGATCCTCGATCCCTAGACTCAAACGTGTTATATCGTCACGCTTGGGGATCTAGATTGCTTGTTCTGTTCCGTACTGGCAATATGTGTCAGGTATGGAGAGTCTAATAGGGGTTGCATCCCTTGCATTATTATGATCGATTCCAGAAACGATAGTTCCATTAAGCCCGTCGATTTTAAGCCCACGTATTTCAATCTCCCATGATTATCGAAAACCGTCTAACAAGCTCATTGAATAAGTCCCCGGGCTTCAAAATACATGCACGTAGGTTATACGGATTTTAGCCCTTCACTATCGTTCTCAAGTCGCATATTCTACGCTGGAAAATGCTGTTTACAAGTTTTTTTACCATGATTTAAAAAAAAGGGACTTTTTTTCATCTCTGATTCCAGAATTTACAGATCCGGCTTTCGGTCGGAAAATCCAACGCAAAAAAAGGCTTGGTTAGCCTATAACCTATATGCTTGGTTGGCATATATAACCAAGGCGCTTGGTTATATATGTCCCAACTAAGTTATTGGTTAGATCAATCAAGTTATTTGTTAACCAACCAAATTATTGATTGACTAACCAAGACGATTTAGTTGGTGTAACCAATGACTTAGTTGCCTAAAGAATAACTTGGTTGGTCTAACCAATAACTTAGTTGGCGCATATATAACCAACCAAGGGCCTTGGTTGATCTAACTAAGCCTTTTTCTCCGTGTACTTTTTTTTTTTAAGATATCGAATTTTGGCCTTTACTATCAGTCTCAAGTCGCATATTCCACCCCAGAAAATACCAGTTACAAGCCTTTTTACCATGATTACAAAAAAACTGACTTTTTTCCGTTTCTGATTCCAGAATTCAGGTCCGACTTTCGATCGGAAAATCTAACCGACATTTTTTTTTTTTCGGATATCGAATTTTGGCTTTCACTATCGTTCTTAAGTCGCATATTCCACCCTAGAAAATACCAGTTACAAGCCTTTTTACCATGATTTAAAAAAAACTGACTTTTTTCCGCTTTTGATTCCAGAATTCACAGTTCCGACTTTCGGTCGGAAAATCCAACCTACATTTTTGTTTCTTTAAGATATCGAATCAAAATTCGATATCTCAACGATATCGAAAAGCCAAAGTTTTCACTATCGTTCTCAAGTCGCATATTCCACCCCAGAAAATACCGTTTACAAGACTTTTTACCATGATAAAAAAAGGGATGCAAAGTAAGACCTTGCCCTTTACTTCCTCATTATTTTTCGCTGTTTACGAAGCTTCCTCTATAAGGAGCATAAAATTGATTAACATACTTTCTCATAGAGGAAGCTTTGTAAAAAGCGAAAAAATAATGAGGAAGGAATGTGCAATGTTCTACTTAGCATTCTTTTTAAAAGAGAATCTTCTTCTCGTTAAATAATCCAATAATCCAATAAGTAAATAATAATAATATAAAATACTGATTTACAGAATCAGGGTTGGTGTGTATGAAAAGTCGAAAAGGTCCGATTGAAACGTGCTGTGTTCCAGCGAGCATATCCACGAGGGTAAGGGGTGCGATGGTGGGTAGGCACCCTCTTTGTAATATCAGCAGTCGCTTCGGATTCTGTTCGTACGCATGCGTATCGGTGGTGTGGTGGAGTTCACCGCTAACCCCCCACCCCCAGGCTACAGCGACGACAGCAATCATCGACTGTATATATAGAGTACGTTGCGTGTCTGTGTTGGTAGTGTTAACGATGTGTAGAGTTGGCTAGCCGGGTTCCAGGAGAAAACTACCCCCTGCTAGCAAGCTAGGGGTGGCAGTGGCGTGGCGTGGCGTAGCGCGCGCGCACGTTGTTTCCGTCTCAGCTCTCGGCACAGCTGATTCGACGTCGAGTCTCTCGTCAAATATAATATCGTGCTGGTGAATTCCCGGTTTTTTTCACAATATCGCACCCTCATTTGTTTTCACATCCGCGTTTCGACGGGCTTTAGCTTCGTTCTTATTGATCCGTGTATATTTGTGAGTGAACTTGTTATCAATTGAAGTTAAATGTGAAAGCTGTGTAGAAGAAAAATGTAAGAAAAGCTTATGGGAAGACACGAGGGTGCCCAGAACGAGCAACTCGCAGCGAGTCTTGGAGAGAACGATCGAAGTAGAAGTGGCTCGTAGATAGAGCTGCTCGCAATACGTACTCGAAAACGTGGTTGGTCGTCTGACTCCAGTGATGAAAGTTCTCATCCTTTCGCCAAGCACGTAATCCTAATCACCAACGGACTACACATGCAGAGAACGCTGAAAAATTCGATATGACGTCTGCATAAGCTTCGCTGAAACACAATGTTCCAATTATACAACAATCGGATCATTCTCCTTGAACCTTGACGCCAGAACTTTAAAGCTGATAATGGGAGCTTTAGCTTCGGCCCCGTTTCAAAGAGAATGCCAAATCAAGATGCGACGACGTGTACGGGAAGATTTGATGAGTTTTCCATCCCTGTGGATTAGCCTTGCCTCTACATTCTCTGTGTGTCACCAGGGATTATAAATTCCGATTGATTGGTCAATCAATCATGAATCAGGGCGATACCGAATCTCCAAGTACCCTAAAAACAAAACGCCACGTTTTTACCGAGTGACGATAACTTCACTAAGAAAATGAACCATAAACAAATGAAAAATAAAACCCAAGAACTTGAATGGTCAAAATTTCATCACGAAACACCTTGAACCAGAGAATAACATGTGCAATTGGAATTTTTGGTTGATTTGTCATATCGATGATGATAGAATGATGACTCTTAGTCTCTGATTGCGGTTCAAGGTGTAGTTGGATTGTTATAAATGTTGCATGGATTATCGTGAAATCACATCGTCAGACATCGAAGCCCGGTGATTTCTCGTTATCCTGGAGGAACGGATGAGAATATACGTGACGAGAGTTTAGAGCAGAGGTAAACTACTGTTACACAGCTATTTCCACTAGCTATCTGCAATACACGCCACGAACGCTTCGGAGATAGTGTCGCGAGTGACAGCTGCGAGCACTATTGTGGAACGAGGGGTGCGCGTGTGTGTGTATGCGTTGAGATGTCGTGCGTCACATTCGGATCGAGTAGCTTTGGCTCTAATATAAAATAAAATACTCCGTTGTTCGATATATATAAAAAAAGAACTGCATTTTCTCATGTTCGGTTGACACGTATTTGCATTACGGTGTGAAATTTCGACGAGCGCGTAGGTGCATTTTGCTCTGATTTTGCAGGTGTGTACTGTGTGCATGACAGCCGCGTGACTTTACCTCGTTTCTCGGTCACTCGGGAACGATCGTTTAATGAGTCGTTAACGAGCCCAAGGGAGAAGCGACCGTGGAGCTCATCGCAACGCAAAAGGCTACGATCGAATATCTACAAGGGCGGATCATCGGTCAATGCATCTCTGATTGACATATTCATCCTTGCTCTTTGTCAATGAAGTTTGTTATTCAAGTATTAGTTACTACAGAACATCAAATGTCAAAGTGACAACACAGGAATATTCGATTACGAAATAATGCGACAAATTGTTTGGTCGGTTAATCTAGCATCGGTTATTTCAATGTTTGATTAAAGAGCCGATCAAATAATCGAACAATAATCGGAATGACTCATCAACTTGGCAGTAAAATTGGACGTTCAGACTATAAAGGTTGAGGGATTAAAACGGATTATTCTGGGGAATACAATAATACAGACTCAAAGGGCTGTGTAATTAACATATAATGAGTCGAAAGTGCTTTCTCAATTTTAATAAGGGTGGACGAAGACACGTGCCGGTTGAATTAGCCTCTGCTACTGTGAGGAATAAATTTCAAAGGGCTTGACATGGACAAAATGAGACGTGAGAACGGATAGAGGTGGAAGGTAGGCGTGAAGTGGAAATGAAGATGAAGAAGAGAACGAGGAGTTTCTAATTGGAGAATGAGCGGGTTTTTCAACTCCCTGAAGAGCCTCGCGTCAGGAGCCGCGAACGCTGCCAGTGCTGCTGCTAAATATCAGGAAGAAGGTGCTATAATAATTACGACATGTTTTTCTATAACGATATCTATAAAGTTATCAGTAACGTAAGCTCTTATTACCAATTTGGGCTATTCAGTTTTATTTGAATTTTTTTTTTATCCCAAGCCCTCACATAGATATTGATGAATGACATTTTACCTTAAACATAGGCATGTTCAAATACTTAGTATTTGAATGTTTTTCTAATGGGTTTTCAGCAATGCGTACTTTATTATTATGTAGACTATAGCGGTAATAGCAATTTGATTCCAATCCCGGTATCGAAGCCTTGGCTTCAATCTGGTAAGCTAAATTGGGCGATCGTAAGGATTCTAGATCCCACCCAGACCCGCATTGAATTTGGCTAGCCAAATACGCCAAAACATTTCGAGCCAAAGGCAAGTATGGCAATCACACGAGTTAAGAAAAAGTTTCCCAACGAGTATTGCAGAAAATTTTACTTCGCAATGTGTGAAAATGGGAATTTTGGGCGAAGCGTGCGTAAAGTATCCGTTATCGCACGGAGGCAAGTAAAATTTTCGTTCACTCGACGTTTTACTGTTGTACTGAAAACCCATAATCACTTCAGAATTTATCTGATAATGGAAATGCCATAAACAATGAAGCGCAGAATAATATACAAAGAAGAAAGAAAACTTGAGTTTGAACTTCGGTCTACAATTTGGACCCGAATCTTTATCATCGTTATCATTTATCATTTTACTTCTCATTCCCAACCGAGAATAACAAATAAATCACCTCCGTAAATTCTAATGTATTCATGAATTCATCAAGATTCAAGTACAACATCAAGTCAGTCACCGCAACGAGGCGACAAGAAGTATAATGATATCAGCGATGTTCGTAGTTACTTGCCAAACGCAATCGTATCATTATTTATACTATCCTTAAAAAGCGCTCACGTTATTGAATCTTTGCACGATCAAACAACATGTAAAGTACAATTGACGCACTTGAAAAATGCTTTATTTTACTGCCTAGAACGTGGACTTTTTTTTTAAAAAGAAAAGTTCAAGATTGAAGGCGTAAGGTTTGCTGAAGTTTTTTACGAGGCTTTTTCTTTCACGATTACACCAGTTCTAAAGTTTATGGATACAGAGAAACGGATGGGGAGAAATCTCACAGTGCCATTCGTCGAGTCTGATACCACAGATCGATCAATATCGTTTTGATTACCAATTATTCTAGCACCTTATAAACGAAGTCATTCGTTTCCTGCCACCGGTATCGAGAAACGGGGTTTACGGCGGAATGCATATATATATATATATATATATATATATATATATATATATATATATGTATGTCAAAGGGTACATTCCAGGTCCATATCGGAGGTTTTGTGGTACTTATGGGGACATTTGGCACATATGGGGACGGTCCCGATATTTTTCTATATGAAAGGGATCATTCCGGTACCGGTCCCCACAATTCCATTTATGTATATTGTATATTACGGGGACCTAGTTTATTACGTGTAAAAAGGATATTATGGGGACCGATCATATTTCGGATCACGGGGAGGTTATGGCAATCCAGAATCTAGAAATTAGTTCTGATGTTACCAATCGTATCTGAACGTGAACTCATTTTACGCTTAATTTAGAATTACTAGAATTATGAACAAACTGCCCCTCGGTCTGTCGTATACAGTTTCATCGAAAACAGGCTGTTTTAACAGATTTCTTTCGCATATGGCAAATCAACCTTCGATATTGAATGGGACCTCTATATGAATGTCAAATATCTTGAGACAGGTTTTTAAATTTGCTAAAGAATCAGTTCCTCTTGAACGTCGTTCCCAATAAAATGTTTAACTTTTATTTGCAATTAATCCCCGAAAGCATCTGTAACTTAAACCGTATATTCGTCATTCTCCTGATATCACTTTCGACTTTATCATATACACAATTATAAAAGAGATCGAGCACAAAATAATTAGTTTTTTTTTCATTCCATGCTTGCGAGCAGAGAGATAAACCATTGTACGTTCTTATATGTAATGATATATGTCGGTACCGATCCCAACGTTGTAACGGTGTATGTCGGGTCCGACCCTGAAAAAAATAGAAAACGGTCCCCGCAATTACCCTTACAACGCACTAACTGGTCCCGACATGTACCATTACAATACATAACGAAAATATTCTTTGGTAAATTGCAAATAATATAAGCCTAATATTAATTTTTAATTGTGAATGCATGGTGTAGCTATTTGTCCATATAATATATATTATATGGACAATCAATGTGTTATATCAAAGACTTTATTTAAATCAAATCATAACTATCAAATATATTGTTGCAACTTATCCATATTCTGATTAACTATGAATAACGCAGCTTTAAGCAAATGTTTTCCTCGTTCGTATCGACATTCTTATATTACATTCCTATATTAAACAAATCTTGAAACTTTGCGAGCATTAGTGTCCATATATTAAACAAATCTGGAAATTTTACGAACATAGGTATCGATATATTCTTACACTTGCTTAGCTCAATAAGCGTAGGCCAAAACAAGTTCAGTTGCTCGATCGTTTCGGCATCGGCTCGATTAAAATCTTATAATATTAGCCATTAGACAATGGTCGTGTCTCACAATGGTAACAAGTCGCAAAGAGACTTAATGAAGCGTATCCACTTTATATGCTTGTGAGCAGAGAGATGATCTATTGTATGTTCTTATATGTAATGATACATGCCGGTACCGATCCCAACGTTGTAACGGTGAATGTCAGGTCCGACCCTGGAAAAATACAGAACGGTCCTCGCAATTACCCTTACAACGCACTAACTGGTCCCGACATGTACCATTAGAATACATAACGAACAATTTCTTTGGTAAATTGCAAATAATATAAGCCTCATTTCATTTTTAATTGTGAACGCATGAGGTAGCTATTTGTCCTTATAATATATATTATATGGACAATCAATGCTTTATACCAAAGACTTTATTTTAATCAAATCATAACTATCAAATACATTGTTGCAGACTTATCCACATTCTGATTAACTATGAGTAACGCAGCTGTAAGCAAATGTTTTCCTTGTTCGTATCAACATTCTTATATTACATTTCTATATTAAACAAATCTTGAAACTTTGCGAGCGTTAGTGTCGATATATTAAACAAATCTTGAAATGTTACGAACATAGATATCGATATATTCTTACACTTGCTTAGCTCAATAAGCGTAGGTCAAAACAAGTTCAGTTGCTTGGTCGTTTTGACATCGGCTCGATTAAAATCTTACGATATTAGCCATTAGACAACGATCGTGTCTCACAATGCTAACAAGTCGCAAAGAGACTTAATGAAGCGTATCCACTTTCTATGCTTGTGAGCAGGGAGATGAACTATTGTATGTTCTTATATGTAATGATACATGCCGGTACCGATCCCAACGTTGTAACGGTGAATGTCAAGTCCGACCCTGAAAAAATAGAAAACGGTCCGCGCAATTACCCTTACAACGCACGGACTGGTCCTGACATGTACCATTACAATGCATAATGAAAAAATTCTTTGGTAAATTGCAAATAATATAAGCCTCATTTCATTTTTAATTGTGAACGCATCATGTAGCTATTTGTCCTTATAATATATATTATATGGACAATCAATGTTTTGTACACTGCAAAAACAAGCGTGTTGCCAAGCGTGTTGTTTTCTATGATTTATATTGTAGTCACTTTTTACACACTTTCAAGCGTGTTGTTTATCCATGGTAATGATATGTTAAAAGAACACGCTTGTAAATGTGTAAAAAGTGACTACAATGTAAATGATAGGAAACAACACACTTGGCAACACGCTTTGTTTTTGCAGTGTACCAAAGACTTTGTTTAAATCAAATCATAACTATCAAATATATTATTGCAGACTTATCCATATTCTGATTAACTATGAATAACGCAGCTATAAGCAAATGTTTTCCTTGTTCGTATCGACATTCTTATATTACATTTCTATATTAAACAAATCTTGAAATTTTACGAACATAGGTATCGATATATTCTTACACTTGCTTAGCTCAATAAGCGTAGGTCAAAACAAGTTCAGTTGCTCGGTCGTTTCGACATCGGCTCGATTAAAATCTTACGATATTAGCCATTAGACAACGATCGTGTCTCACAATGCTAACAAGTCGCAAAGAGACTTAATAAAGCGTATCCACTTTCTATGCTTGTGAGCAGAGAGATGAACTATTGTGTGTTCTTATATGTAATGATACATGCCGGTACTGACCCTAACGTTGTATCGGTGAATGTCGGGACCGACCCTGAGAAAAAAAGAAAACGGTCCCCGCAATTACCCTTACAACGCACGGACTGGTCTCGACATGTACCATTACAATACATAACGAAAAATTTCTTTGGTAAATTACAAATAATACAAGCCTCACATTCATTTTTAATTGTGAATGCATGATGTCGTCATTTTATGAGCAATTAATGGTTTATACCAAGAACTTTAAATAAAATCATAACTGTCGAAGACATTGCTGTAGAGTTATCCATTCTCTGATTGACCAGTTGACCATGAACTGATTTGACCAGTTTTATTTTTCCCGAAAGTCTAATATATAGTACAGAACTGTTTGATGCTCTTCATTAGTCTCAGATCTAATTATATTTTGTTAAGTTTCTTAAGTTAAGTTGCTATCGCATCTCTTGGTCGATATAATTTGAGGGAATCTACGAACACCGAGAGAAAAAAAGATACTAGTAACTATAAATTTATAGTGAAATACAACCTCAGCTATTTTTAAATTGTTATCTGTACTGATCATTTATAGTCAATGCAGAAGTTACTAATAGTTATCGCAACAAAAAGTATATTGTTTCGAAAACTTAGCGACAGATGCGAAGTACTATTCATAGAAAACATCATCACAATCATAGCATTATTTGAGAAATTATTCAACAACTTTGAAAGGGTCATTGCAACAACAATAATAAAGTTGCAGTAACTATAAGAAAATAGCTAAGGTTTTATTTCACTATATATTCACTGTAAAAGTAACTACGACATTATGTTGTGCCAACTATAGAATTAGTTACAGTAACAATAACGTTGTTAATTTAACTATTAAATCAATAAAAATAACTATTCAAATTGTTACATGGACTAAAAATCTACAGATATGGATTTAAAGTTGATTACACTATCACGATTTCTCTCAGTGTAAAGGCCTGCTGCAAATAATAGTGGTCCTAGGATTTACCAATGCATAAATATATGTGGTACTTGTTTTAACCCATTCACATAAAAAACCTAAATTTGATTATATATTTTTTTTGGCGATATACATAGTGATTTCGATAGGTTTGTATACTTCTATTACGCAATGTAGATCTATGTACACCTAAATTTAAATACGTTCTCGTGGACCCCATATCGACCCTTTGACATACATATATATATATATATATATATATATATATATATATATATATGTCGGCATTATATATATATATATATATATAACTGGTATCCTCGACAAGATGCCGACAATCTTCTTCCTAGAAAATTGCGTTCTACGAAATCCCCAATGGCAATACGCGAACAACGAGAAAACTAGCCAAGAACATTTATCATACCACGAATCCTCTTTCGTTTCTGCAATGAAAATGAATGAGCTAATTTGGTCAGGTAGGTTAATTGGATAGTAGTCTAGCATCTTTTCCAGTGAACAAAAATAGTTGCCCTCAAAAGTTGGACACTTTCCTAAATCGAAAAAATTTGAGAAATAGCATTTTTTTTTCTAAATTTTAGTTTTCTATTTGTTACGTGTAAAATGAATTTAGTTTTATGGAATCAAAAGTGGACTAAAAAAATACACATTACGTTAAAGCGCTTGTGCCTTGATGATAAAAGGGTATTATCTATGATTGATAACGCCGTAAACGAGCAGAATATATAGAGTAGCCGCACGAGTATCACGAGTGGATCGCGTTAACATAATCCATTTTACGTTTACCGTTAACGTCAGCATTCTAGTCGGTTTTATACGATTAGGGGAACTACTCGTCTTAGCATTACGGTAATATTATCGTCTGGCGACGAACACGCTAGCGCTATACTTTGAATCGTGAAATTACCAGTGAAGTTCGTTTCGACTGAAGCGTACAAACAGCTTGTAAGGGTGCAAATAAAACTCTCACTGGTTTATCGACGCTACTCGCTATTGTCGAGGTGACGATTATAACAACATGAAACATCGTAATCTTACCCAGCGTTCAATGCAGACAAGTAATTTACTGGGGATTTCACTGCGTGCTAAATTAAAGTGGCTACGTCGATACGCCGGATTTATGAGCTATATCGACTATTGTATAACAAAAAAAATTTTCTGCCGGGAACCCATTATAATGACATCAAAAGATGAATATGAGAAAATTATTAATCACAATATTCAAGTTCATAACCAAACCTCACTCGAAACAACGCGTATTAGTTATATACATAACATTACATATATTACATGAACAAAATAATTCAGTATACAATTCTATTTATCCACATATGTATGAAAGGACGATGCGATAATTTCCTGTCTGTCCAATCCTATTTTCCCAACGTCAAGAAGTTGAAGAAGGGAGAGAGTGGGGGAAGAGATAGGAGCGACCCGGAGGAGGGGGTTCCGAGAGATGGGGGTCATGTGGGATTGGAGGTCCAGAGGGATGGATAGGGGATGTAGGGGAGAGTGGGGTACAATGTGATACGACCAATATGAAGGGGATTTATGATGCGTAAATTGTGAATTTTTTTTATGATAGATCATAAGTTAAATTGGAATTGGTCAGCGTAAAATAAATTGCAATTACAGATAGTAAAGAAAAAAATAATAATTGATTTGGACACCTTTGAAGAAAAAATTTCTTAATTAACTTAATTAACTTATACAATTGATAATATTTTCAAATATAATGTTTGTCACACATTCCTTAAAGTGTATATAAATATATATTAAAAAATTAATAATATCGTATTTGTAATTGTTCCGAAATAAATTCCCAAAATTAATTCCGCAATTAATAAATTAGGCGGAACTAATACGAGGATGTTATCGGACCAAGTTGGTTATGGTAACAATTTCATACACTAATAAATCATAAGTCGATTGTATTTAGACATTTTTCCTTGTATGCGTGTTCTATTAGCAGCCTCTGGTATCTCACCGAGAAAAAGTCTCGACGAGTAGGGATATAGAAGAAAGAAAACGCGTGCGCGCCAAGATACCATGTATGCAATATAACCCGTGGAGTATGTCGGCGGGTGTTCGCGTCAAAGCGTGAGGGAACAGAATGAAGTCTGGTTCATAGACAACCCTTGCGGCAGACGTCCCTTCCACCTATTGTCCGACGAGGGCGCCAGGCACTTATGTAGTGCAACCGAGCCAACCCGTGTTTTACAAATTGCTCAGCGCTGACCCCTCCTCCAACTTTTTTTTTTGTTCACAAACTCCTCCACGTGTTCTCAAGAGCAAAGTTCGTAACTAAACTTGCCCACGGAGGAATTCCTGAAAAGGAAGTTTCAATCGACAAACTACTCGATACCGTACATTGTACAATACAAAAGATACACTACAAGCTCTACATTTTTTATTCTTATATTCGACCACGATCACTTAAGTGTGCCACAAAAATTCAACAAATTGTAAATGAGTCTGTCGATATTGATCTTCGATTAGAATCACGGGGTGAAAATTTTATTAGCATTAACACACTGAGAGAAATTGAGATGGTCCTGGTAACTATTCAGTGATAATTATATTTTATTAGTCCAGGTGACTATTTTCATAGTTACATTAACTCTCTTTACTGTTAATGTAACTACAAAAATAGTCACCTGGACTAATAAAATATAATTATCACTGAATAGTTACCAGGACCATCTCAATTTCTCGCAGTGCATTCTAGTGCAATTCCTCTTCATTATTAAATCCATCTGATGAGGGGATAAATATTGAGAACAGAAGGTTTCGATCGTTCAAGAGTAAGCAGAACGTGGGTGGACGAGTTTCATTGAAGACTCTCGCTCGTTTGGATTCGCGTAATCGTCAATCTATAAATACGATAGGTGATTATCGATTCCAGTTCAATAGCATCTAGTTATCTCCTCGACGAAAATAGTTCAGGATGAGGGTTGAATGGGAAGGTAAAAAGAAAATATGCGTTTTCGTCGCAGCCCATTCGGTCCCTGGACGTGATCACCGATCAGTTCATCTCTCATTCTGTCACGTTAGATAGCAATAAATAAATTATCAGCTTCCAACAGTCATGCAAAAAATATGAAGTCGATGAGAGTTTCTGCTCGTCCACTCACTGAGCGAAATACTTACAAAAGTCGTATAGAAAATCGTCTAGTAACGATGTCGTATCAAGGAATGTAGCTTTTATGCAAAGCGAGATAAAACAGTTGAAATTAGCAGTTTTATATTTGTTTAACGAGTAAACAGTTCATGTTTTATTAATTATCGAACTAATTAACAGGTGAAGACACGAGAATGCGATTCAGCCTTACACCTCAACCTGGCGAGAGTGGTTTTACACAATGGCTGGACGCTATGAAAATGGTTGCAAGGTTGCAGGGTGGAATACCTCCGGAATTCCGAAAAAGGGTGAGTTATTTCTGGATATTTCGTCGTAATATTTTTTCGTTGAGCTATTTTGTCATGTAACCGATGTAGTAGAGTAATTTTATCATCCAAAGTTAACTGGAATGTTCGTACAGACTCTTTGAAGGGATATTCGAGAGTCTTAGTGATGCTAAAACCTACAAAATGTATTCAATCATTTATCGTGGCATGACAAAAACGTTTATCGTTTACAGTTGTGGTTGACACTGGCAGAACGCCATCTGGAACAGCGAGGTGTGGACTGGAAACAGGCAGAGAAGTTGTGTTTCAACGAGTGGAGCAATCCCGACGACGAGGAGCTTGGAATACAGATAGTGAAGGTAAGGAATATGGTGAGCGCACGGCGTCAGACGTGCGAGGATAGAAGCTTTTCGGCAAGCTCTTCAAGAAGGGTCAGCAGCCCCTCTCTTATTGCTCCATAGCAACGGCCACTCAAATCCACCCTCTTTTCTAAATATTCTTTCCTCTTGAACGATGATGTGCCATACAACGTAACATTTTGAGACCCATCTACATTCGTCATATACAATAGAAAATGTGGTGTATTCCTTGCAGTAGAATTGATCAAACATTTTTCTGTGTGTACTTGTGAAAATATGCTACAAACATCTTATCGTAATGCCCACGAGTGTGGTAAATATCGCCGAAAAGAATATATCTTAATTACCAGACTACTATAGGGGCGAGTATAGAGATTATTTCCATTTCTTTCACTCCGTGTAATTGGTTATCGATCATTCGAACCTTCGGTAAGACAGAGAGCTGGGAAGCCTTCCAATAATCTCATTAGAGATTGTAAGGTCTAACTATCCACTAGACGCTAGGTGGCGTCTGGTCTGTGCGGAAGAAAATATGAAATAATTGTCAAATAAATAAATAAATCTGATTGTAAAAAATTAAATTAGATTTCAGTATTTGGGGAGTTGACAAAATATAGTAAAACCGTACTTTGTTGAATGCTCGTATTAGTATATGAACTTGCCAAGTACTGAAGTCTAATTTTATTTATTACAATCAGATTAATTTTTTTATTAATAGTGACTACCAGGGTCGCGCTGTTGGCGCTACGAGAGTACCGTATAGATATTTTGTTATGTTACTCGTGGCCCAGCATGGCGTGCAATCGCATTACGCACGCCCATGTACGTCCAGTTGAAGCGTGTACATCGGTCGATTACGCAGGTTTAATATTCCGGAAGAGAAATATACGCTAGTATATTATATCGAGAGATTTCCCACGTACACGTGACTATCGTCTTTATCGCTTTACACGCATTTGTCAACTCGTTAAACAAACTTTTCGATAAATTTCAAGACTCAATTTCATTTCGCCTGTGGTTCACTGGAAATTAGACATTGCCCGAATGTTTTTGTGTCACATTATCTGGCAGACTGTCCTCGTTTAGTGATGATAATGAACTTTTGCTACGCTAGGGGGTAATACGAGATTACATGTTCGAATAAATTATGCAAAGCATTTTAGCTCGTACGTAATATCAAATGGGAAAACATTTCACATCTGAAGAGCGGGTTATATTATCTTGACGATATGTTCACCCATGCGTCCACAGCCCTGACTATTTGGGCTGGAATTATCTGTTTCTACTCAAAATGTTGTGAGCTTATAGAGTTGGCACATATCGTTACCAGGACTATCATAAATGTTCTAAGTATAAAATTATGCATTGATATTCTCAATCCATTAATTTTTTCTAGGACCTCCACAGAACTGGTTGCAGTCTTTTTTGCGGTGCAGCAGGCCGAGACAATCAGGCGGTGCTGCGTCGAGTACTGCTTGGCTTCGCTCGCTGGAACAAATCCGTGGGTTACTGCCAAGGGCTAAATGTACTAGCTGCGTTCGTTCTCCAGGTCACGGACCGGGCGGAGTCGTCCGCAGTCAAGGTCATGATCTATCTGATCGAGGGCGTACTCCCGGAAGGATATTTCGCGGACAATCTTCGCGGATTGTCCATCGACATGGCCGTATTTCGTGACTTGTTGAGAATGCGATTGCCCAAATTATCGAGACACCTCGAAGCGTTACAGAGCGATGCGAAGGACAAGGCCACAGGTCGATATCTCGAAACCCGTAACCGCTTTGTGATTCTTAAATTTCATAGTAGCTTGAGGTATATATTTAGTGTTGTATATTGATAATCGAAAATTTTGACTCCTTAGGAAGCAGTTACGAGCCACCCCTCACCAACGTTTTTACAATGCAATGGTTCCTCACACTGTTCTGTCACTGCTTGCCACAAGAGGCGGTTCTTCGCGTATGGGATTTGATATTTCTTGAGGGTGACGAAGTCCTCCTCAGAACTGCACTTGCCATCTGGGAAGGAATATCCGAGTACGTACTGTAACCTGGCTCCTGCTTAGCTTATGTTCGTACATCGTGCGCTAAGCTAATTGGCCGCTTTGACTTTATATTATTTTTGTTAAAAAAATTGATTGCTTTAAATTATTTTCATTGCAATTTTAATAATTAACGATAAATATTAATGCCATGTATTCATATTGGACAGTTATATTGACATACATTTTTATTTCATTTCGCATTTTCATTTCGCAGTCGAATAATGACAGTAACGTCGGCTGATGAGTTCTACAGTATTATGGGCGTGCTGACGAGAGAGATGCTCGAATTTACCGACGTTAATAATCTAATTAAGGTCAGTAAAAAAATCAAGTTTTTCCTTTATTAATAACAATTCGTAAACTGATGGAAAATCTCGTGTTTAAAATCAACTCCACGCAGTGTTCATGGTTGGTGTTTAATATCTTGTATCAATTTGCATTGGAATTAACACATTTTAAATTTTAGCTTAAAAACAGTAAATTCGGTTGAATGATGTTCGTTTATAATTCAAATATGTGCCAATATTCTGCATTGATTACTAACAGCTTATTGCTTTTCATTTAATTACCACGACTACAAACATGTTCATATTTTTATGTGAGAGCGAAATCGTTTGAAGCCACTGACTTATGTAAATTTAATACTGAATTTAATACTACATCCAAATTAATTAACCCGAGTAAAAAATTCACACGAAATCCACACCAATTGTGGTCAACACGTTGAATTTTTAATAGTGTACTGCAGTTTAAATTACATTTATTACGTTAAATCATGTTATGCTTGCTATAGACTATTGTAAATATGGGTCCACTGTATGGTGTGACCGATCTCCGAGAGAAGCATCGTTACAACATAACGCCATGGGCACGCAGATTGAGCGACGACGAGGATACAGACACCGAGGAGGAGGAAAAATTAGCAGTAGCTGCCGCTATGTTCGGGGTTTCTCACCGCTTCAAAAAAGGTTGGCGACTCATTTAGCAATATTCGTTTTGATATATTAGGTTACCCTCTACTAATGATGACTTCTTTCTGAAATAGATCGTTCAAATGCGTCGTCGAGTGCCTTGCAGACTATCAATCCGGCGAACGACAGGGAACGGCTTGCTCTAGACATCACAACGTTGAAACAACAATATGCAAAATTACGTGAACGTCAACGACAAGCTCATATAATACTTTCCGGTAAGAGTAGAGATCGTGATTCGATTTTTTTAATAACATAATGTAGAAAATTCATGCCTGTTTATCTATACGAAATAACCGTTTGGTCGTTATCTACAGCTGCATGCGCGAGACAATCTATGGTGCCAGCCTCCACATCGCAAGCTATGAACCATCTTCTGGTAGGCAAGAGTGCTTTGGTCAGTGCTAAAACTCGTCAACTCGGTCCACCACCAGGTTCAATACCACCAAAACCACGGACTCCCGTCCGTCACAGTCCACGAGCTCAAAGTCGCAGGGATAAGCAAGCAGTAACGCTTCACTGGAAAGATACGAAGAAATCAAAGGAAGCAACATTCGAGCCATGTGGTAATATTCTTATCGACATTTATATATTGTCTTGGTGCACTTCACTGCAATCAGACTTTTTTAGCATGATATTTTTTTTACATTAATTAATTTCCCGTATTGTACGCAAAAAGGTGTTTCAACCCTGTCGGTAAATTAGCGCTCCGTAATTTTAGTCCTGGATAACCTTCGTTCGTACCTTCTGTGGCAACTTTGTTCCTTCCTTATCCCAAGTTGATATGACACGTTGCAGCTGGTATAATGGTCTGATGGTCCCTTCATGCTCCATCGTTGAACCTTATGAGCTCTCGAAGATACCCAACTATGATCAAACGCTCAACCACCTGTTCGGCACCAACAGGTACGAGCACTGGCGCAGGTGTGGCACGCAAGGTCAACATCCGTTTCCGTCCATCTCGACCCAGATAGGAGTGCACCACCTGTTCCGCCCATCTAGTCTCGCAATAAAATTCATCCCGCAGCACTTTTCACTTTCTTTCTCCATTTCTTCTGATCATCGAGCTTTTCCAAATCACGAAATTTATAGTTATCATCGTTATTTTAAATCTTCACTGGAACTCAGGAGTTTTGATCAACCGGGTAAAAAGATAAAACGAAATGGACCACCAGCAAACCTTGTCGAGCGCTCGGAAATTTATCGATCCACTTTTGTTTTCAGTTGGGAATGATGGAGAGTCTGCTACGAGTGCAGTAAATCTGCAAGAAGCGATGTCTGCTACGCTGCCTTCACCAAAACGCAACAGTGCTACCGACAGTGACAGTGATAGTACTTCAACAGAACTTTGTGACGAACCTGATCGTCTTAGCGATGTCGACAGCGAGGAACCAACTTCAACTTCTGATTGTTACGTCATGGCGACGGACGATGAAAAGAGCCCGCGGCCGGGTCTTTCGCCGATTGCTGGCAATACCCCGTTACGTCAGTCATCCGAAATGCAGGTAACAACAAAGAGGGACAGTACGACTCTTCAAGTTCATAACTTGACAACAGAGAATAAGGTTAGGGACGATTATCACAGCCAAGATCGACTGGATATCGAGGAAACGTCTTCTTCAATTGCCAAGATTACCGATCAGATAAGAAGACTGTCAGCTAGTGACGCCAACAATACGTCTTCTATAGGCCTGACGGAAACGGCGACAGATTTCAAGACTGTCGCTGAAGTGGGTGTTCAACAAGAAAGCATCAAAGTGGTTCCTTTGAACGATCTGTGTAGTGCAAATGCTTCAATAGATGAAGAACGTTTTCTGAAAAAGACAACGGAAGTTTCCTACGAAACGGAAGAAGCTAGTCAAACTAATTATCCACTATCCGAAAAGGCTTTTCAAATGTTAGATAGTTACAATTTTTTAAGTAGTAGTGATATGCTTGGTATTTCCAACAAGCCAAGGGACAGTGAAGTCTTAACGGAAGACAAATATCGGGAGGTTGCTGCGGAAGATGTTAGGAACTTAATGGATGCTCCATTAATGGATGCTCCGTTGGAAATAAAATATCATGGAGCTATTGATGAAGAGAGTACGAGTACCGGGCTGAATAATACTGCTTCGAGCGCGGTTTTGATTAGTGACTTTGGGATGGTTCAATCAAATGCTACTGTAGAGACTGCAAGACTATTGGAAAGTTTCTCAGATAAGGACGACAATGAAGCGATTTCGAAATTCGAAAGTACCTCGATGAGAACCGATAGTTATGAGAAAAACAGACTAGATTTGAACCATTCGGTAGTTAACGACTGCTCCAAGTATCGTGACGAATCACAAACGACAGTTTCTTCAATTAATGAGCAGTCAGCTCCGGCCACGGTTGAAAGAACTTTTTACTCAAAATCTTATGTAATTGGACATTTACCAATATCTCCAGCTACCGTTACCGAGAAACTAAGCAAAGCTGCTGAGCATTCGCCGCTGAAAGATGAGTTTCAGAGTAAGGAAATTAAGAACTTTGGTTGCGATGGCATGGAAAATATTGATACTACTTTCAGCGCTGCAATGACGATCGGACCGGAAACAATAAATATAAATTATCCGTCGGTACTTCCTATTACCAAATCATTAACCGATCATTCTGAAAGCGTCAACTATCGAACTTCTGAAGATTTAGAGCCAAATATAACTTCCACCAGCATAGCGATGTGCATGGACAGCAAAATCGCTGATACCATGCTAACATTGGAGCTAAAAAATGAAGAAGTTAGAGTTTTTGATTGCAGGCTTGGAAAGAACGGAGCTACTTCTTTCGAGACTAACAGCAAAATTGTGAGTGGAAATAGTACCGCAAACCTCTCACCCCTTAATGACAACGCTAATACTCTTAGTGATAACGTGAAAAAATTTGACTACGATCTGACGAGGAAATTTGATACCACGGCAGCGAGTTCGGCATCGCAATTGAATAATGCAGATGTGAATTTAATGGATGGACGAAAGAGCAGTACCAATTTAGGTTTAATTGTCAAAGCCACAAGTATATCGCCCACCCGGTTGAGTCCGGATTACACTTACCATGATTCCTTGTCGAGAAAGATTTACGACGATAAGAAAAAGAGCCCAAAGACACCGGAGAGTGCTAAGTCTTTCAGTTCAGGCGAAACAATGGGTCCTGATTCGAAGACATCGAGTCTCACAACGAGTCCAAGAACTCCAAATCAACCAGATAGGAAAATGTTTGGTTTAGACAAGTCGGAGCGTTCGTCGGTGAGTTCAGACTCGAAGACATTGACCCTTCGTTCTCTCGATTCGGATGTAGGTACTAATAGAACGAAGCTAGATTCAAAGTCGGATGTCACAAGACCTTCACTGGATAAATCAAGCCCATCTACACCAATAAGTTCAGATTCGTTGAAAAACAAGTCTGAGATTAGTCCAAAGTTTGTGATCAGCAGTTCCAGCGAGTCCTGCAGTCCCGGTAAGGCAAAGTCTTCCGAAAGATCGTTTAGTTCCGAGCTTCAGTCTCCAATAAGTGCCAACTCCATTAAATACAGAACAAACTACGTAGAGGGCCAGGACAATTTGTCGGAGTCTCCAATGGACATATGTTCAGCGACTTCGCCGTTTTACCCAATCGTGAATCCGAATCAAAATACTCCGTCGCCTTACGGTGCTACTGGAAAGCAAAGAAACAATACAGACAGTACGGAAACTTCGCCGGAACAGAAGTCAACGCGTTCCAAGGAAGAAGCGAATTCCGCAAAGTACAAAGCGGAGAGCGAAACCGTTGGAACTTCTAAACTAAGTGAAGGTACAAAAAAATTAAAGGACAAAGACGACTACGACTCGGCGAGGCCCTTTGAGAAAGAATTGGCGGATACACTGTCCAATCTGTCAAGTGAGAGCTTGAGAAAGAAGAGTGACAGAATATCGAGTCTCTACAAGGAGGATCTGGATATCGGGAATTATCGAAGAAAGAATACCGTGGAGGAATATTTGGAAAAAAAAATTCAGGAACAATATACAGAAACCGATACAATATCGCCTCTGCCACGAGATAAATACGACAACCGTTCGGCGTTTGTTGACAACGTTGGAAGTTTCAAAGGTCTTGCGGTGAATGGACGAGATCATAAGCACTTGTTAGGAACGAAAGAATCGTTCAAGCCATTTGAGAGAAGTTGTAGCAGCCTTGAGAATCGAATCGGTGATATAAAGCCGTCTCCTTCTTCGGAAGAGCTAGGTACGACTACACATAAAAAAAGATCTAGCGATATTCTGGAAGATCTACGACACTTAGAGGCCAAAACTTCGAATGATGGAAACGCCGATACGAGTATGTTGACGAGACAAACTGGCTATGACTGGGAAGATCTGAAAAAATTGGAAGCTCGACGCCAAGACAATTTTAGCGACTCGGCGAGTGGATTTTCACGAGGTCGTTTAGACGTTCCGAGCATAAACGTATTTGGCGAACCTAGAAAGTCGTATGTAGTGGAACCAAAGATGGAACTTCAAGAGGGCAGTGATAGTATTTTGAATACTTATTCTAGAAAAAAGAGCAACGGGGAACCAGATGACGACCGCGAATCAAAGTTAGGTGTTTGGACAAAGGTAAAGCCACGTGCAAATCGTGACAATGGAAGACGAAGCAGTGATAGAGCGTTGAAAATAATCCAAGAGAATTCGGCAATACTTCATAAAATTCTAACATGTCAAGCAAAGAAACGTCTGCCAGATCTCGAAGAGATATCCAAAGAGATTACCATCAGCCCTATAAACGAGGAGATCTCCAAGATATTCAGTCCGATATTGGAGAAGATGGGTCTCAATGAACATGAGATAAATGAGGAATTGGCGAGGATAAATTTCCAGGATTTCGATCAAATGACAGCCACGAGTGGCTCTGAATTCGATGCAAAGATAAACGATGAATTGTGCAAGCTTTCGCTGATCGACGACTCTGAAGTCGTCGATCACTTGGATGTGGATGAAATCGCAGCTCGTGATTATTTGGATACACGGGAAGCTCTTATTGATAGACAAATTAACGAGGAGCTTTCAAAACTTTTAGCGAATTACGAAGAGGCTTCGCCCGCTTGCATTGCTAATCGAGAAGAAAGCTCGTCCTGTCAGAATCCAAGCGAGCTTGAAGGACTCGAACTCTCTAGTATTTCTAACAACGTTTTTGCGTATCAGTCGTCAACCGATTCGATCGAGACAAAAAGCGAGCTTGGCTCCATTCAGGATTCCGCAATGCAATTGGAGAAATATCCACCCTACAGCGAAGACATTTTGAGCTTTGCTCAAACTCCAAAGTACAGTCTTCGGGGATTATCACCCCGAAGCGATATCGATATCTATCGTGAACTCGAAAAACTTGACAAAATTTCATCCGGTGAAATTCTCCCCTCAGCCTCAGCTACTATACCGCAAAAAATTAATTCGCCTATGTCTTATGCCAATGAATGCCCTCCGTACGCGGAAGTACGACCATCCTCGCTGGAATACTGCATCAAGCCAGAAAAGTCATTTGACCCTTCGCCTATGAAGAGTCCCTACGATACGTACAAGCCCTACGATTTTAAATCGAGAATCTCGCCTCGGAAGACACCGAGCAATCCTTACTCGGCTCGTTCCTATGAAAAGGCAGGAGGAATGGACTCGAGTTTCAATTTCCATGACGATCTTACGACACCCTCGCGACTCTATGATTTGGGAACGTCGAGACCTATATTGTCTAAAGAGACGCTCGAATTTCGTGTAAGATATGACGACGAGTCGTCAAAGCAAATTTGCAGCGATGATCTTTCTTTGGAACCTTATCAAAGAGACTTTGTGGATCTTAGCCGTGGAGCCTCTTACTACTCCAACGAACCTTCCGTATCTTTAAAACGACTATCCACGGAATCCGAAAGAACTCTGAATCCATCGGGAGTTCCACCTCTCGATTATACTTACAATGAAACTCACAAATATGATCCACTCTCACTACAGAACTATGTCTACCCGAAGACTACGTCTGACCATGACAAACCGTCTTACAAGTTGGACAAGGATGATGAAGCTGGTTCTTACCTGTCATTGCGTCAAAAAAATTCACACTCCCTTTCACCGAACTATCAATACGCTGATCGTGATTTCGCCTCTACGATGAATTCTTACGCCACAGAACTCCCGCAGAGTTTGGAAGATGCTTCAAAAAGGCCAGGCTCGCACCCGGAATTTGCCGAAAATATCAGCTCCATATACACGGAGGCTTCGACGAGGGATTCAATAAGTTTTCGAAAAGCTTCGATGAGTCTGGGACTAAACGAGACAATGACAAGTCGGACTAATTTGGGTATCGACGCGAAACCTAGTCCAGGATCACTCTTCAGCCCATTTCCCGTGAGAAACGCATCTAGAAAGCCCAAAGAGCTGGGACTAAAATTGGGTCTTTACTCACCTAATAGCCCCGGCTCAACGCCGCTGAAAAGGCCATAATGACCGTTTATAATGGCCACTGCATCAAACCTGAACTATAATTATTTAACACTCTTTATCATTTTGCTCGAAGCACAATATCCACTTTCATCCATTTCACTGACGTATTCCAGATCGTTTGCATAGTTGAATGTGTAAGATACTTGATTTACATTTGAGACATGAAGAACGGGCCTAAACTATTGGTTTGAGAGGAAAGCTACAAGTATTATAGAAGATTTAATGAATGTTTAATGGAAGATTGGTGAATAATATCAGCGATCGAAATCCGGCTTGAAAGTTTCTAGTTCTCTAGATTTTAACATATGGATAAACAAAAGCTTTGTAGAGATGCGGATCGAGTGAAGTGAATTTACACTAGAATTAATAAAGTTCGTCAAAGGGATTTTTCGTTACGACATTGGAGGATTATTAATGGCTCGAGGCCGTTTCATCAATGTTGTTGTTAAAACGCTGTTCCTCAATGCTCGACGCCATTCCTAATCGGTTAATAAATAGAAGTGTACGCGTGAGCCAGATTGAGTCAATTAACAGTGCTTCTATGTGATTATTTTTGCGAACCCTAAGTACTTTATGTACCGGGGATTTCGGTGAATTTCCGAAGGCAAAAAAGACCCGATCGAAGCTCACGAAGATTGTATAGCAGGGTTGTTAATCTATTAAAAAAAGAAAGTATTCGCAATGGGTAATGAAAGAGAGAAATAAAATTAGTGTTGAGAAGGTCATGTGTATCGTTTCGTAAAAATGTATTTTATTTTGAAATTTCTACGAATAATTAATTCAATTACGTTCATGATTATCGATTAATTTTAATGAAATTAAGCAGAAGGATTATTATACGAAAAATATCGTTTTTAATTGTTTAAGGAAGTCAACCAAACTGCATCTAGTGTTGGATAGTCTTAAGCTGGAAATATGACGTAAATTGAGTGCCAATATTTGCTATAGTGAATTCTTGAAACATCTTGCTGATTTTTTTTTACAATAAATCTCAATTAAAAAATCGAGATTTTAACAAGACGGTTTTGTATAAACCAAAGAAAATTCAACTATCATCTTCCAACTATGTTTTGATTTAACCAACTTTAGCATGCTTAAACCAACGAATGTAAAATTTGTATTAATCCGTTTAAACTTGACAGTGAACTGGAGGTTATTTGACTATGGCGCAGATGGTTAAACTTCTTAAACGTCGAATGTTTCGGTCAAATTAAATAGTACATCATTGTATTAAATAAATTAATGTTAAATGCAATTGTTATTAATTGAGGAACACACGTGATGGTATGAAAGTCTTGTACCACCGAAAGGATCTAAGTAATGTGATTTAATCCTGTGTCTTGGAAGGAACAAAGATTATATAGAAAATTAAGTGAGTAATGTGTGATGCTGACTGCGAGTTGGTTATGCTTTAAGGTGATCGCCTGTAAATATAGTTTACGAGCACTATGTACTGTAAGCGCCGACTGTAAGACTGTACTATATATTCGAGGCGTGGAGCATATTAGTATCTTAAGAGATTATAAGATGGTAAATACATGAATAAATATATTGACACTGATGAATCAATGTTGTTTTATTTTTTAACCCCATTACTACACTATAACTATATGAACTACATATAGTTCATTTCAGAAAGATATTAGCGATCCAGATATTATTTTTTGCAAGGATTTGTGAGTTTACAGTGAAAGTAGGTACATCAATATACGAGTTTAATAAATTTCATACTCGTGGTTACTTGAAATTCACATACTCTTTGAACATTGTAATTGAAACCTCAAGCCATATTTGGCTCGCCTATTGCACATGCAGCGTTGCAAAGTCTAAAGTGATGGAATATTTCGAAAAACTATAATCTAATGGTATGAAAATTCCTGCGAGGACGTCGGCCTGAGGATACGAGCTTCCGAGATAGAGTGAGAATTTAGTCGATAAGATTCTTGCGTGCGGCAGCCCGTTGGCAAACTATTTCGTTATATATTTAATATAATATCGCATCGCGTGCTTCGACGCTCGTGAAAGTCGTGAAAACTTGCAGAGTACACCAACGGCATACAGTAGATAGGGCGCGCAAGTAAGTCTGTCGGGTTTCGTTAGCGCCTGCTGAAAAGTAGTTGGAGAGGGCTCCGTTCACTAGCTCGAAACAAAAAAAAAAGTTTAGGCAAGCTTAAAAAGTATGGTTATTACTAAAGCGTATCGCCGCAAATGCTAGTTTTTATCGATGTGAAGAAAAAGGTTAAGAGTAGTTTGAAAACTTAATAACACTTGACCCGGGTCATAGATATACCGATGAATCTTCTAGACTTCTAGGCAGTGGCAAACAGTAGCACACGGGATCGTAAAGTTATCTCAGACTATCGAGTTAAGAACCGTTCGCATCAAGCCAAGGACAATTTAATTAAAGTTTCACACTTGTGCAGGATAGCGTCGAGTGGAATAATACGAGTCGCCAAGCTCGGAATATATTCCAAAGGGCTTTGCAGTTTTGGAATCATGAAGGGGAAATTTCAAATTGCCATTTACCACATGCCTCCCTCGATATAAGTTTCCCGTGAATTACCATTAAAAAAGCGATTTTAGATGAAATTCTAATGAGTTTTAACTTTTCCAGATGCAAAAACGTTAAAAGGTTTTTATATATAAGGTAAATGTCCCAGTAATCGACCATGTACCAGTAATCGACCAGTCTGTGGTAAAAGAGCGATAAATAAGACTGTGAGTGCTTTTCGACGTTTAAATAAATTAACAACACTTCCTCCGATTTATGTACGATATTATATGAAAATTTGAGGCTTGTAAAATCACAACAGTGATAATAAGAAAATCGTAAACTTGCAGTGACCGACCGAGCGTGATTTTGTCGAAATCCTTGATATGGAGGTTAAGGTGCGTCTCGTGACATTTAATTAAATTCTGCGATGCACGAAGACTTTGGCTGAGTAAGTTTAATTTGATATTACATATGAAGACTCTGGTATTATTAAATGAATATGATTTTATCGTAAAATTGTTGTTTGTGCAAAAAATCGCGGAGGTCGATAACCGGTTCAGAAAAACACATAAATGTCCGGGTAATCGACCTACTGTCGATCACTAGGACAAAGTTGTGGATAGAAAATTAGTGTAAATCGCGTATTGTTTTTATGAATTAGATGATAAAAAATAATGTCACAATTCATTCATCTATCGAACTGTACGAGGAGTGGTTATGGACAGGGGTATTGGGCTCTCTATAAATAATTAAGCAGCAAAATAAATCATGTCGATAACTGGGCCATGCATATGTCCATGACTGGGTCATGTTATGTCATGGATCGATTACTGGGCAAACCGTGACTTTAGTATGTCCATGACTGGGACATTTGCACACCTCAAGTTTTATGTTCATTTTTTATTACAAGAAGATAAGGTAGACCGAAAGTTAAGCGTTCTATTTGTTGACAAGATTATACTGATTCTTTATAACCTACAATGACAGTTATTGACGTCTTAATTTGTGACTTTTTTAAACGTGTCGATTACTAGGACATATAACGGTCGATTACTGGACCAACTATAACTTTAGTATGTCGATGACTGGTACATTTGCACTTCTGAAGCTTTAGAATAAGTTTTCTCTACAATAAGATAAGTTACGAAAATTTTTGAGGTTGTTATTTTTTCATACGACTATTCTGATTCATTATTACCTAGAATGACCATTTTTTGTATCTTAATGTGAAAGTTACGTTTTTATAAAGTCGGGCATTTTGGTTAACGTGTCGATTACTAGGACGTTTACCTTAATGGGATATATTTTGTGGATTTTGTGGTCAGCGATGAACACTATTTGAATGATGGTACACGAAAAAAATAATGTAGTTGTTTCAACCCATATAGCATTTTTACATACATTGCATATACATCGTATACACATTTGCGGATATAGAATGTCCTATGTATGTACGTATGCATGTCGTATCACATCATATGTATATGAAATGTATCTGTAAAGAAGACACCTATTCATGTACATCGATCATACACTGGATATCCATGAGGATATACATATTATGTGAACCGTATGTACATATATGCCCTGTCTAAAAAAACGGAAAAATTAATTACAAAATAATTGCATTGATCGGTACATATTTATTGCTGAAAAAAACACATGTAAATTTATTTTTGTAACTCATGCACGTAATGTCGCACTTTTCGTGCCTGCAAAGCGTGCGTGAGATCGCGTATTATACTCATGTAAACGTAGATAATTTCAGTTACGCCATCTGGTGCATGAAGTTATCTAGATTTCTGTAGATAACTTCACGCACACATTGGCGTGTGTGAAACTATCTACAAGATGATTTTACGCAATGCTTTGCAGGCACGGAGATGTGCGACATCACGTTGACATTCGTTACAAAAAGTAGTATGTTATACTTGTGCGACAAAGCGGCCGTCCCGCGGTGGTTAGGAAGCGGTGCGCCGCTTCCTAACCTCCGCGCGTAACGGCCGCTTTCTCGCACTAGTATCACAATCTACTATTGTACTTAGTGGGAATCGAACCTGGATCTTCTGGGTGACTGCCGATGTCAATGGCCGAGTGGGCCTTAGCCCACTCGGCCATTGACATCTTAGAAGATTTTTATTTTTATTGTCTATTACAAGTATACTAAAAATACAAACGCGTCAAGACTACATTCATTTAGAGGGTTGCGACCGAAATATATAAAATATTAACACAGTGAGTCACCTATCAAAGTACTGACGTTTAACGGACATTGAAAAATTCGGCCGTTAGGCGGTCACCCATCCAAGCACTGAACTTGGAGAACTTGGAAAAACTCGGATGCAGAGCGATCACGAATGCAAGTACTGATCCTTGCGCGAGTCCAAAATTTTCAACCCTGGCGCGGTCACCCATACTGACCTAAGAGGCACTTAGAAAAATTTCTTGTCATTTTTTAGACATTTTTTTTTTCAATAAAAACAATTTTTCAGTAGTCGCGAAGAACTCAATTTTTTTAAAATCTTTGTGAGACACTAAAATGTAAAAAAATGCAGATAATTATTTTATAATAAACTTTTCCATTTTTTTAGACAGGACATATGTGTACATACGGTGCACATAATATGTATATCCTCATGGATATCCAGTGTATGTTCGATATACATGAATAAGTGTCTCCTTTACAGATACATTTCATATACATAGGACATTGTATATCCGCAAATGTTTATACGATGTATATGCAATGTATGTGAATATGCTATATGGGTACATCTTTAGGTAATTAATTCGTGGGCGTTTGATTTTCTTCCTATGTTCATGGATTGCATATACATGAAATATCTTACACATGTGTCCGTACCTGCACTCAAATTCTTATTATTTAAGTATGTACATAGAATGTGTTCTTGATATTCATGCGTGTATATACCTGCATGTATGTAGAATAAATATCCATAGAATATACAAGATATACTTTTCACATTAAGGACCTAAAATGGATATACATCGAATGTCTGATGCTATATGGGAATAAGATTGATGTTATTGGAATTAATTTAATTGATTCAATAGTACTGATATCGGAGCAACTGCATGTCAGGTTTGTTTTTAAAAACCGCGTTATTGCTTTCAATAAAACCGCGTGCAAAAATTCAATTGAAATAATCACGCATACAATCCATCGAAATACGAAATGGTTTTTTTTAATATCACGAGGTTATTGAAAACTCACTTTGCTGTTATTGGAGATTCGTTATTATTTCAAACACAAGTGTAATCCGATCTAACATACATTATCGATTATCAATTACATTTCAAAGAACACTTGAGCTATTATTCTATATACATTATTATCAAGCCAAGTAATTATGTTTTCAGCTCAATAGACAATTTATACAAAATTTAAATAGTACAATTTTTGAATGGAATAATTTTTGTTTTTGTCCTAACTAATCGTACAATTGAATAGTTATTTACATCAATAAAATGTGTAATAAATGTAACTGTATGCGTGGTGACGTTAAGGAAAAATATTTCGATTAAATGTATACGGGAAAAAAAATGTAGTCGTTTCAATAACACTGGTGTATTTGAAATCAATTTAATTGATCCAATAGCGGAACAACCGGATGTCAGGTTTGTTTAATAGACAAATCGAAATATGAAAAAGTTTATTTGAATGTCACAAGATTTTTTAAAACTTACATTCTGTTATTGGAGATATGCTGTTATTTCAAATACAAGTGTAATCAGTTCAAATATATACATTACAAATTATCAATGAAGTTTCAAAGAACACTTAAGCTATTGTTCCATATACAACTTTCACCAAGCCAAGTAATTATGTATTTAATTGAATACCAAAATTATACAAAACTGAAATAATACAATTTTTGTTTTTGTCGTAAGTAATCAGACAAGTAAATAATTATTTGCAGCAATAAAAAATGTGATACATTAAAATTCAAATGACATTCATCAGTCTGCATGATGAGGTTAACGACAGAATACATAAGATCCAACTACATATGTATATAGTTTCAGCTTCACAACTAACCCTTATAATTCCACATAATATTGTCACGATCAACATCTTGAATTTCCGGATTCCGTGTTCAGATTTGTAAACAACGACCTCAAACTCTACCGAGCCCCTAGTTTTATCCACATCCGTCTGATATACTTGTGAATATTATCCTCAATGCAACTATTATGGAATAAAAGTGAAGGAAATTCATGTAGTCGACTTGGTCTAGTGGGCAGCGTGCGTGTTTTTAGGTGTTAGGTAGGTCAATAAGTCTTAGTTTCAAATTCCGCAAATGTCACTTTCCGAAAAGCGAAAGGGAGAAAATCGTTTCCGTGGATAATACCCTTTTTTTCGTTATTAATAAAATAATAATATTAACATTATTGCATAATGCCCATTTTGCAATTAAATAAATATATTATTGATATATTCATGGTAATAGATTTTAGGAACATGTCTATTTCTTTCAATGGTAAAGGAGTGTAAAACAAGGATATAAGCATTAAATCCAAGTGCAGGGTAAATCGTTTGGTAGAAATAACATAATGCTACAACGACACAAATTATTCCTACAATAAGAATCGCTACTGTTTCGATCAACTTTTAAAAAAAGCATTCTATTACAGATGTAGTTGAAATAATGACATAACTTTTTGGCAGCCCGTAAACCGGACGTTTTATTGAATCAATCTTAAATTTTTATGAATGAATCACTTTTTTTTTCGTCTGTGAATCCATTTTCTATCCATATATTTTTTTCTAAATCACTTTTCTGTACATATTAGATCATTTTCCTCACATGGAAAGCTCGAAGAAAAAATCTCATGAAAACAAAGCTTTCTCTACGAGAAAGCAAAAACATACAGGTACTTTTTCTTTATACAAAGGCAACACTGAAAATACATTTCGAGAAAAAATTCCTAAATGTTAGATAAAGGAACAAGAATTATTGGTCATCGGTATATGTTTGGACGATTGTGAGTTTAGGTAGCTTGGGCCATTGTTGTCGACGGATAATCGCCTTTAGAAAAGTTTTATCGAATATTGTAGACTGCAGGCCATTATCGAACTCTTTCTCCCTCCTCTAAACGTCGATATTGTCGTGGCTTACAAAACCTTTCACATGGCTTTCAGTTCCGGCTACGGAATTGCGAGCCGCGCATTGTCCCCGCGTGCTAGCTTCGAAATATCCCGTGAAAGCGCACGGAAATCTATAGTCAATGTTCACTTCAGATATAATATACGGTAATTCCCAAGTGCTCGTAGCCGAATGTGACGCTTTGAACAACTGTGCTTTCCGAGCTATTGTACTAAAAATTGCAAGATTTTCAAAGAGCAACGACACCCTTTAATGAAACCCATTAACAACGACAATGGGAATTGCAGTAGGGACTTTCTCCGGTCGAGGGTAATAGTGGTACTACGAGAAGACGCAGAGGGCGCTTTCTCAATACGCTCATTCAGAAATATTACGTTAGCATACAGCCAGATAACGTTTACACAGCGTTTACTTTATTTAATTGGCCTCGTTTTCGTGACGAGAAGGAAGAGAACCCAAGCGCTGAGGGAAGACAGATTATGGGCGGAAGCAAAGTGAATCTCAAAAGTATACGTAAGGAGTGTCAAGGCAGACTAACGAATCGGATTAAAAGCTGGAAGGAGTTAATGATATAATTGCGCGAACGGTCTACGTCGTACCCAAACCGACTTCGCCTCATTCTCTCTGTTTCGCAGTTGCCTCTTTGTTTCTTTCGCTTACCCCCATTTGCCAACTAATTAAGATTTCCTTAAATGCCTCGCGCAGATCTTACTAAAGCCATTCTCGTCTTATACTTTTAAGTTGCACTCTAGTTTGTGAATACGCTGTGTCTCTTTAGTTTTGGTGTTGCAACTTTCTTGGTGATTATTGAACAAAGAAAGGTAGGTAGAGTAAATATGGAAGTGCAATATGGGCTTTGAAAAGGGCTCGAGAATTGGGTATGCTTTAATGAAAATGAAGCTTGGCTAAATGTTCATGAGTCCCCAGGGACTAAGGCCTGTACTAGCGCTGACTAGATGAGTTTAATTAATAATGTAGACCTTATTGATGTTTTGAACCTTAAAAACCCAAGATTTCGTAAATTGCAAATTTAGTAATAACGTGATCGTAAGGGCCACCATAACCTGATAGTATATTATGAATCAGAAGTGTAAAGCTGTAATATCGTTGTTTTCTTTACAACGTATAATAAAGAATCGCACCGAGTAAGAAGAAAAGTTACCCGCTGATTTAATTAAAATATTCCACGCTGGAAAGTCAACGGCCTCTTCCTTTTCAGTTCATTTAACGTCACTCGCGAACAACGACAAATTCATTTTAAAAAGTCCTTCTTCAGTACTCAGTTGGATAGGAAATTCGTTCGGGGAAGTGTATTCAGTCGCCTGCATAAAGCGAAGATAGAAGAAAGAGGACTCAGCGCCCGGAAGCTACAGACACCCTATATTAACATGTAAAAATATGAAGATTGGTGCATTCGCTGAGCAGAGAGAAGTAGACGGAAGTGTGCTGCGCTTGGTTCAGTTGGAAGAAAAACTATGCGCGATGTGTACCATCACCAACTCCCAGCCCGCTACTTCGTACCAAGCGCTCAACTGCGGGCTCTTCTAAATGCACATCCGAATATCCTGTTTACCGTGTCTATGCTTGGGACTCCGAGGGTCGCGCGCACATACATACACATACACACACATACATATGAAAGCTTCGTGGTACAGAAAGCGAAAACTTTGTCCGCTTGCACACATTGCCTCGAGGCACACCAAGACCCAGGTAGTTCAGCAGATTGAAAAGTGCAAATAGTGCCACGTAAGCGACCAGTGGAGCCAGGAGAGGAGGAAGTTCAAGGAGGGACAGGAACCTCTGTTACGCATGGTATGGGTTTGGGTACTTCGCTATATAAAAGGAAAGCCGATGAAGAGGGAGAGAGAAGCTTGCATTGGGCGCGCGCAGGACTCGTTGAATAGCCAAGGGAAAAAGGACGTATGAGGGAAATACCGAAAGGACTGTATGGGGCTTTGTAGCTCCGGGCAGAGGGCGCAACTGCAGGCGAATTTCTCGTTCACCCTCTCTCCTCTTTCTCTTTTCTTCTTTCCGCACCCCTCATTGCTTTATCCCTTCACTCCCCTCTCTCATCCTCTGCAATCTAACGCTTTCTAATCGTGAATAGGAACAAATTGGAGACCATTGGCGAAAGGAGACTGAAGCTCGGCTAGCCACGCCAGGAGCTTGTCCCTGCAGAAGCTTCGGTGGTTCCTATCTGTATTTTCATTCGTTCCCAAGAAAGCTTCGGATGGGGCCTCCTGTATATGCGCCCCGCTACGCCATCTCTCTGACTGCCTGACCCTTTCTTCGAGTTTCTCGCTTTTCCATCTCTTTTCTCGCGCTTCTCTACTCTCGCCCGTTCAAGCCCCTTCGACGAATTCAATCTCCATCCGTTTCCATTTACACGCAGATAGAGAGTGAACCCGGGACAGAGTGATGGTAGTGAGAGGTTGAAATGCGAGGTTCGCCAGTGAAAGGAAAACGTACCCCCCATGGCATCAGCCTCATCCGCATCTCTAAAGTTGGCCCACCCTCTTTGCCTTGTGAATGTATGTGCTTGAGTGTATATATAGTATATTTGGGGAACGATCGGCTCCCTGTTAACGGGGAGAAGGACTCGGATCGAGATGTAGATGATCCGTTCTACGAGTGTAATCCAAGCCAATCCCCGGGGTTGCAAGCTCATGGAGCTTTAAAATGTATATGGGTGTAGAAATCCCGAGCTGTACCGTATGAAAGGGTACACAAAAGAAGGTGGCACGGCCATCTCTTTTTACCGTTGTCAATTCGTCGTTTTCCTGATTCTTGGCTATATCAACCGAAAAAAAAGGAATTATATATCTTATCGGAATTGTTACTTGGAACTATTTTGGAATGAACCTGTTTTGTCAGACGATGCAATGGAAAATTATATATTTTTTTTACAGAAAACGCTTATGTCACATGTTTTAAAGACTACCAACTCAAGGCGAGAGAAAAAAATAAAGTTTATACACGGAGAGAAGGATCTAATACTTTGTACCATATTTCTAGTAAAAAGTATCGTAAATTCGTGGTACAAGAAGCCGTGATGCCACCTATCAAGAAGTACGAGAACTACGAGAATTTTTATGACGAAATATGGTTAAAAATTCTATGTATATGTGTAAGAGGCACATAAATAACTAGAATTGATCATTAAATCTGAGAAAAACATTTATTTAAAGTTTATTCTGAATATACGAGCGACGTGTACAATGCCCGTCATCGATGCCTGGTTGACACTTTCCGTTCATGACGTTTCCCATCTAAACGAATCCACTAGTTTTGGTAAAATCAGGATGTGGCGCTGCGAGCACACGGAACGATGGATTTGGACTGAATGACACGCGGGAACTGTCAAAGTTTTAAAGTGTCATTTCGTTTAAACATATGTTTTTGGTCATAGTATAGTGTATAATAATATGCATCCTGACTTGCATCGTAGCGGAAGAATTATCACTCTTACAATTCCTTCGCAAATTTCACAAGTGAGAAAAATCGTTTATGGAATTTCGTTGTGATCGATTTTCGCACAGTGCGACATCGGAAATCGATAATTTTGCCTGGAAAATGATTCCACGCAGTAGCAATTGACATTATTACGCAGACTTTTCTTAATATGAAATGAATTATATTAGCATCCGGTATCTCATCATTATATTTCTCAGCATGTTCGTTGTCGTCCTTGACGGGTTAATCTATATTTACTTTAATAAACTGATCACTAATCCACTTGATTGAACTTAATCCACTTAATTGAAAAGTAGCAGCTTTTCATTTTTACTTTCTCGGAAAGTTGTTTATTGTCGATTTGACAATAAGCAATTGCTGCGAAAGGGAGATTCATTTTTTTTTTTACCAAAAATCATCATCGAATAAACATCCACCGGTAATTATCGGTAGTTTTAATCATGGACCGGTGGTTGAGTGGAAAGTCTGCGACCTGATATCCGGAAGGTTTAGGGTTCAAAACCACATAATTCTTTTTTTTTCTTCTCGCAAGCACTTTTCCGTTGTCGACTTGACGACGAAAAAGTCCCTGCGAACAAAGATATTCATTTTGTTCCCAACTTTGGAGCACAACAACAGGAGTATTGTCGTCACAATGCAAAGTCGATTGGTGGTTGTGAGAAATGACGGCCAATTCACGATCGTGGAGCACAAGTTTCAATACTCAAAGTTGGTTGTTAATTTTCTATGTTACGTGGTAATACCCTGGGAGTACGAAAATTCAGTGCAAGATAAACATAAGGTTAGAGCCAGGTTAGAGCAAAGTTTGAGCAATTTGTAACTAAGGTCAGAGCAACGTGAGAGTAAAGGGAACGTAAGGTGAGAACAATGTAATTGCAAGGGAGGAGGAAGGTGAGCACAATGTGAGAGTAAGGGAAACGTAAGGTGAGAACAATGTAAGAGCAAGGGAGGAGGAAGGTGAGCACAATGTGAGAGTAAGGGAAACGTAAGGTGAGAACAATGTGAGAGCAAGGGAGGCGGCATAATTTCGCATAATTCGTGATACCCAGTTTAAATCTCATTCACTCACGAATTGACACGACGCATAGGCCAGGTACGAATTTGACACACACCGTACGAGTGGTTCAAATTCTATGACTCAGGCCGTGGACTTTCCATTCGGCCACCGGTCTACGTTCGGAACTACTGATTGTTACCTGTGCATGTTTATTCGATGATTGTTTTTGGTAAAAAAAAATATTCTCCCTTTCGAAGCATCTATTTGTTGTGAAATCGTCTACAAACAAAATCCTGCGAAAGGGAGAATAAAGGACGGCTGCTTCATACACAAAAACACCGTAATGGAATATTAAAAAAAATAAAGAAACTACAGGAAGTCAATGGCGATCAAATCCTCTTCTTACTTCAACATTTCATTTCATCTTACGAGGTAACATTTACATAAAGTTTTGGAGTTAACTCTGCAATTTTATACATTTTTATGATCAAATATTGTTCGTGAAAAGAAAAGTATGACGGTGGTCGACAATTCTTAGACTAATCCGTTTCGAGCTTTCACTGTGCTTTAAATTTACTCTTATCTTGTTCTCACCTTGCTCCTCCCTTGCTCTCACGTTGTTCTCACCTTACATTCCCTTTGCTCTCACGTTGCTCTCGCCTTGTTCTCACCTTCCTCCTCCCTTGCTCTCACGTTGCTCTCGCCTTGTTCTCACCTTCCTCCTCCCTTGCTCTCACATTGTTCTCACCTTACGTTTCCCTTACTCTCACATTGTGCTCACCTTTCTCCTCCCTTGCTCTCACATTGTTCTCACCTTACATTCCCTTTGCTCCCACGTTGCTCTGACCTTGGTTCCAAATTCTTCGAGAGAGAGAGAAAAAAATAAAAAAATAAAAACAGAATTATTTGGTTTTGAACCTCAAACCCTCTGGATATCAAGCCGCAGACTTTCCACTCGACCACCGGTCTATGTTTGAAACTACCGATTGTTACCGGTGCATGTTTATCCGATGATGGTTTTTGGTTAAAAAAAAAATTATTCTCCCTTTCGCAGCAATTGTTTATTGTCAAATCGACAACAAACAACTTCCAGCGAAAGTAAAAATTCAAAGTTGCTATTCAATTAAGTGTATTAAGTTCAATCAAATGGATTATTGTTCAGTTTATTAAAGTAAATATAGATGAACCCATCGACAACGATAATGCTGAGAAATATAATAATGAAATACCGGATGCTAATATAATTCATTTCATATTAATAAAGTTCTGCGGAATAATGTCAACTGCTATTGCGTGGAATTATTTTTCAGGCAAAATTATCGATTTCCGATGTCGCACTATGCGAAAATCGATCACAACAAAATTCCATAAACGATTTTTCTCACTTGTGAAATCTGCGAAAGAATTGTATAAGTAATGAATCTTTTGCTACGATGCAAATCACGATGCACATTATTATACACTATACTGTCACCAAAAACATATGTTTGAACAAATTGACAGTTCATAACTTTGACAGTTCCCACGTGACATTCGGTCGAAATCCATCGTTTCGTGTGCTCGCAGCGCCACGAAGTAACAATCGTTGTACTTTCGAGCTAGATTGGAAACCTGACTACTCATCTCAGAATGACAACGGAAGGGGTAAACCAGGCATCGATGACGGGCATTGTACATAGTACGCTGTCCACGGTCGAACTACTTAAATTCGCGAACCGTCAGCGGTACATGTCAAATTGTTACGCGCCGTGTTACGCTCGCACCTACGCCTAACGATAAAGTAGTACCTATTATAGGTACAAATGAGAGCAACTATCGGTGGTAATATAATTATATTTTCTTGTGCCTCACATATGGTAGAAATTCTCATAGTTCTCGTACTTTTCGTCAGGTGGCGGCTATGCCTTCCCAATACCAGGCGCACTTGTTAATTTTTAGCGTAGTGTCTGGTAAATGTTATCAGTACCTTCTCTCCGTGTAAGTTTGATGTTAAAATACCTGAAATGGTCTAAATTGGAATTCCGCCTTGCAAATACGGTGTTAATCATTCTTATTCCATATTGAGGAATGAATTCCATTAAGATTCGTGATGAAAGAATGGGATTACCTTGAGATGAGAATGAGTACTAGGGTGACCGCGTGGCTGACGACTGATGGTCAACACTTAGATGGGTGACCGCTTTGCTAACTCTGACTGTCAGTATTAGGTTGGATAACCGCCTAGCCTGACGGTAATTACTTAGATGGATGACCGCGGGGCTGGCGACTGATGGTCAATACATAGATGGGTGAACGCTTAGCTGACACTGACCTTCAATAGTTAGATGGGTGATCACCTGGTTAACTCCGACGGATTTCAGTAAGGGAATAATTTGTCATACCTATTGCAGAATACGTATCGGAAATATAAAAAAATCAAATTATAAAGGGCCTATAAAGATGCATATACAGTTGTAAGTACCTTTGTAAGTAGTGATGCCGCCGAGACGAGACGAGACGAGAAATAGCGAATTCTCGTCTCATCTCGTCTCGTCTCGACGGCATCACTACTTACAAAGGTACCCTTTACAGACTCGACGAGACGAGACGAGAATTCGCTATTTCTCGTCTCGTCTCGAACCGACGAGATCAAGTTCTCGTCTCGTCTCGAACCGACGAGATCACGTTCTCGTCTCGTCTCGAAAACAATGGCGAGATATATTTCTCGTCTCGTTTCTCGGAAATCTCGACAAATTCTCGAGACTCTCGACAAATTCTCGAGAATCTCGGAAAACCCGAGAATCTCGACAAATTCTCGAGAATCTCGAAAAACCCGAGAATCTCGAAAAATTCTGGAGCATCTCGAGAAACGCGAGAATCTCGAACATTTTACGAGAATCACGAACATTTTTCGAGAATCGCGAGAATCTCAAAGTATTCTTGAGATAAGACAAGTAATTTTAATTTCTCGTCTCGTTTTGTGAAAATAACGCTTGGTCCGTTGCTTCGTTGTGAAAATAACGCTTGGTGCGTTGGAACTGCTTTCGATGGAAGACGAACCCTCGGGCCCACCCACTCACTACGTCACTGTTCCGTTGGTTACTATTGCAACAAAATATGTTCACAATCTTGAGGTGAGTAATTCCAGAAAATTGCTTTCTCAAAGTTATCTTTCCAGTCGGAGAGAGATTTTTCAGGACATTTTTTCTTATGCGCTGGACTTTTTCAAGGTTATCTTTCCAGTAGCAGAGATTCTTCAAGACAGATTTTTTATTCGCTGAGCTTTTTCAAGGTTATCTTTCCCATCGCAGAGATTCTTCAAGACAATTTTTTTATTCACTGAGCTTTTTCAAAGTTATCTTTTCAGTCGCTGAACATCTTTGAGACCATTTCTTTTATACGCTAAGCTTTTTCAAGAACAACTTTCTAGTCGCAGTCTTTTCGAAACAATTCTTTTTATTCACTAAGACTTTTCAAGGTTATATTTTCAGTCGCAGCAAAACTGCAAAATTATGTTCAAACACAAAATAATTTGAATTCGAATTTCGTAAGTTTCGCCGAAAGTCTCGCTGAGAGTCTCGTCGCGTTCTCGACGAGACGAGAATTTTTTTGGTCGAGACGAGAAATTTCTCGTTCTCGTATCGTCTCGCGAAGAATTTCTCGTCTCGACCGACATCACTATTTGTAGGCAACGAAGAGGCTCAATATGGGTGACCCTAGTGAGGGTTCCACATTTGAGCCTGATTAGGCCCCGAAGTGGACATTTTTTACTATATCCTTTGTCGTGGCAGCCTCTGTTAAGCCTAGTAGAGTTCTAGAGTGGATTCCCTATTGTGGATGCCACGTTTATACCTAAGAAGGCCCCTTATTTAATCGCGGCTGCCCGAACTAATTTCTGCACGGGAAGCTGCAATTTCGTTTCGCTGTCGGCATGCTCGTCCCGTTTTCCGGGGACGGGCATTAGTCTTGAGGAAGTGAGGAACCCGAGGGATGTGCAGTTAGTCCTCACCCTCACGCAGAGTGGACGCCAAATGAAGGTTGAATTTTCCGACGAGATCGTCCACCTCGTCGAAGAAATCCACAACTTGAGATAGAGGGTCACGGATGGCTGGAACCTTATCACCATCGTGTCCGCTCTGCCCAATCAGAGCAATGGACTTCCACTATTTTAAACGCCAAAAATTTGAGAAAAAGATGAGGCATCCGTCGCTTGGTGGGAAATTCGTAAGTGCCCCGGAGCAGCCCCTGGATTCACCAAGGATGCGGATCCCAGGACGCTATCATGCACCGCGTGTGATCTATCTCTCGGCGTTCTCGAGTCGAGAGACGGCACCTATACCACTGAGGATACCCACGAGATCGTCCGGAGAGCAGCGTTGGCCGGTTCCACGGTAGTTACCGCACCGCAGGCTGAGGCGGGGCGTATCAGCTGTCGGAAAAATTCATTGGACATCGGGCGAATTAATAATCCCATGCAAATGAAACCACAAATATTGTCATGTGGTCAGAGGTCAACTCTAAACACAATATTTGCAATTTTATTCGCTGTCGGGTGTGGAGAAGTTCACGACAATTTTCGTGGTATGAGTTGAGAGTCAGCGTAACGAGGAGCAGCGAGGAATAGAATAGCAGGGCAGATGATTCTCACGTGACGATTAATAATGGGAGAAATTTCGCTAAGTGGGGCGATTCGCAAATTTGGTAGCGATCGCCAAGACCTCAGTAGCATTCCGTGCCGAACAGTAATCGTCGGCGGACGTGCCCAGAGTTGTCGGTAACATCTTGGACGTAGGAAAGTTTCGAAAGTCCTGGAGGAAGTCAGTCAGCCTCCCCCGGAAAACGAAGGATGTCGGAAAAATCAACCACCAAATCAGTGAGGGTCGTGAATTACCGTAGATCGGATTTTGAGTAAATATCGTCGATTTTACGTGAGTTTACTAGTCAGTTAGTCAGTCAGTAAATGGGCAGGGTTTGAGCTATCGTTTCGGAAATAATCCCTCGGGGATTATTTTGTATTGCTATCCTAAGCCAAACCCTGTCAGAAATCCGTTCAGTGCAGTAATTGTTTTTATGAGTAAGTTTGCCCCTGGAAGAGAGAAAGGCCGTCCCGAAAAGTTTAGTATAAGTTAGTCTAGTAAGTCAGTAATTTCCGTTTGATAAATTATTTTGAAATTAATTTTTTTTCCGATTATTTCATGAATTAGTTCTTGAATTACTGTTCGTGCACCCGAATTTCGTTGCGGAGAAATTTAGCATAATATAATTGAGTCAGTTAAGTTAGTGTGCTAATTATCAGATTTTCCTGTTGTTATTTCACGTTGTCGTGTCGGAAGAGTGTTCCGCGTGGTCAAAACGACTGTATACTAAAGTCCAGCCGATTCTGTAGGAGAAAGAGTGCGAAGAAGAAATCATTTAGAATTTTAGTCAGTCTTTTTCTTGCTTTACTTAATAATTATTTGGCGTTAATGACACAAGTATTATATTTTTGTGATCGTGATGCCGAGCTGTCGTGTCGGAAGATTATTTCCGCGTGGCCAAAATGGACTGTAGAATTAAGATTCAGTCGATTCCGTAGGTAAAGGAAAGCGATTTAGGAATTATTTAGAGTCTCCATTGGCTTTTCTCGTATTAGTAATTATAGTTTACAAATCCGCGAGCCACGAATAACCGCCGTGGTCGGCGAGCTGTCGATCTGAGCTGGCGCTTATCATGCCGAACTAATCTTTTTTTTCGTATAATTTTGTGATCTTTTGTTGCGTAATTTTATTGATCATTATTATCTTGCGTTTAGCAGCTGTCATAGAAAAATGTATTGATCGTTTTGGGATCGAAAAATCCCACACGGAAAGAAATGTTTGGTTGTGGCAACTACGTTTTCGATTTGCTGTACACAATGTCTAAAAAATTAGTTGCCGCAACCATATCGGATAGTAACCTCAACTATTCACGATTAGTTCTCGCGAGATTAGTTAGGTTAACTAATCCAATCGTTGGGACTACCACTCGAATAGTTGGGACTACCATTCAAATCGTCGGTAATACCATTCGAATCGTCGGTATTACCATTCGAATCGTTTGTATTACCATTTGAGTTGTAAGGGAAATAGAATAATCGATTGGTTGTGTCAACTCATTTCTTGGTTATGGCAACTAATCTTTTTTTTTTCGTGCACCCTCAGTTGTCGTAAAGTCATTTCGGTACTGAATTTTCTTGTTTTTATTATTTTATAATTATTGCCGTTGTTAAAATTTACCATATTCAATTACTCTTTCAATCTTTATTTTATATTTCACCATAATTACTGCCGAATTAAATTTTTATAAATTTTCTGGCCACAATAGTTCCAACTTATTTGTAAAAATCTGCTACTAGTTATTAATAAATTGTTAATTAATTTTTCCTGTTAGAACTGAGTTAATTTGGTTTGTGCGTGTCGGCCCCGCCCCTCTACCGTTAAGAGCTGAGCTAGTAGATTATTAGCTGTCCCGTTTGTCTTGCTGCCGAATCAGCTAGTGGCCGAGTCAAATCGGCGTTATTATTGTTTAATTTAGGGTCGCCTTTTGGCGGCTGGCGTCCATGGGAGGCAGCTGAGGAAACGCGGACGAAGGTGCCGGAGAAAGTATTTTCTCGGTTACAGTATATTCAACCTTAATTTTAAAAAAAGATGATATATTTCGACATGCATACAGTATACAAAAGACAGGTCTTCGATCTAAATCTTCAGCGAATGTATTATTATCTGCACTCTGGAGGTTGAAATCTGCCTGTCCACCGGAAATACGATGAAATCAGCGATGGTACATGGTAGGGTGATCGCAGAAATACATTAATATCGAATGATTGATGTGTACATGTAAATGCATTTAGTATTCCCGGTATTGGCCGACGGATGTACTGGCGAATAGCGAGTAGGTACAACCTGATTGGTGTAGTCACCTCTGGAGTGAATATTATAAACTCAGTGCTGAACTCGAAACACGAAGGACTTGAAGGATCGTATTATAATCACGTTACATAATGGACGTTCTATATCTAAACCGTTGACTACCAGTCAATCCCAAGTCTCCAAAAGCCCAAATCCCATTCCTGCCAACTAATCTTGATTAATAAACCGAATCCGACTATCCGCTGGGCCATTACCTTCTTCCGGTTGCTTCTCAATTATATAACAACAACATACTATGTTTGAGTCGAACTAACTTGGAGTATATAAAAATGAAACGTTATAATTTCGACTGAAAATAGCAGCCAAAATAGATAAACATACTTCCTCATAGAGTTAACTTTATAAACATTCAAATGTGATAACGAAGCAATGTGCTAAATTCTACTTTTTAAATAGAATTTTAACTTATTCTGCAGATAGCTATACATTAATCACTGAAAAAAACACGTACAATGTTTTTTACCTCGGTGGGTTTAATATATGGTCTCAGTACTGTTTTTCACCATTAATCGTATTCTTAACACATGATATATTACGGACCTCTTAAGTTTACACCGATGAATTTAATTGAACAGATATTATCTAAGAAAGATTGATTAATGGATTTGACTGCTGACTTTGAATAATATTTCACCGATGTGGATTATGCTTGGATATACGGTCAGACGCGTTTACCCGAGTTCTGGAGCCTGTGATACGGCGAATAAAAGCCACTCGTATCTGCAAATACAATCTGGCTTTAAATCTCGGTGAAAACCAGTGGCGGAATAGGTAGCTACGCGTAGGACCGATGCAAATGCACAATGAAACCACCCATCAGACGGCACCACCTCGTGAATCATCCTAGCGCACGTATCTAACCGCAAGCATGAAGCAGACCGAGCTTTGCTGCTCTTTTCCTCTTTCACCCCTTTTACAATCTCTTACTACCTTTCCATTGCCCAGTTCCCATTCTCGGCTATGCTGAATATCCTCTACGTGTCGTCGGTTAGAGCATACTCTCCATCACATAAACGCACTATCTTGTTTGCATTTATGTGTATGTGCCTACATTGTTTTTGTTAAAACGGTACATTAATCACACAGGAAATCCTATGGCTATGGTGAATTATGCGGCTTATATGGTTGCTAGCTTATCTAAACTTGGTGAGATATGTAGTCAAATTTTCCTGGAGATAAAGGATATTTTCATAGATTTAAAGTGTGAAGCAATATTATGATGAAATATATTTTTGTAAAGAAAAATTTGAAATAAAAAAGGAATTAATATTTTGTTGAAACATTACTATAGTCTCTCTTCTTAACAAGTCTTTGGATATAATATCTTATTATGGCGAGAATAATATTATCTATAGCATCCTCCAGAGTTTTACATCATAACGTCTCGAGCCATGTAATAAAGTATTATAATATAATAATTAAAAGGCCGATTAATTCAGCTCGCATACACTTTACCAGCTAACTGTAACTTCGCGTTATAAATATTCTTATCGTATAAACGTCGTTACTTCCTTCTTCATCGTGAAATGCTTTAAGCTTTATAATAGAAACGCCTGCATTTATTAAGCTTTTTATAACAATGAAAGCGTATCGTAACGAAACGCTTCCATCGTCTTGAATTGTTAAGACAATTTTGCAAGTGATTGTACTCGCTTACAGAAAGAAGAAGCGAGCTGCACGTGAGCGTATTTAAAATAAATAAAAAAAGCAAAAGAAACCGCTCAAAGAGAAGCAAGCTAGAAACAAGAAGAAGAGGAGAATGGTTGTACGGAGAATAGTAATTGAATCGGAAAGTTACGATGACCGGTTTGCCGGGCTCAGACCCAATCGTGAAATCTCCGACGTAATTACCGTGATGGCAGAAATACATGGCGGCGAAAGCAGGTAAGAAGGCTTTTGCTTTCATTCCCTCGCTTTTGGACTTGTGTTCACAATGTGTCATGCCCCTTAATCACATTTGCCTACGCATTGTGCGGGCAGATAGTACATCGCGATATGCCAGATTTATGGCATCTATATACCCAGAGTTTATTTGAATCGAATACGGGATCTGTTTTAAATTAATAAAATTTTATTTCGATCAAATAAAACTTACGGCTTCGAATCGATACGAAATATTCGATGATCTCGAATATTCGATAAATTCGAATATTATTTATTATTCGATTATTATTATTATTATCATATTTATTATTCGAATATTATCACTAATATTCGATAAATTCGAATATAAATTTTTTTACCAAGGTTTGTTGGGCATGTTGTGTGTTGAGTATGGTAATACAGAGGGTGAGTTATTTGTTGGCTGCTTCTACTTCGTCGATAACGGAACGGGATTGGCTGAGTCAATATATCCACTGAAAGAGCGAGAGAGAAGGGGTTTTCGTATAAACACAAATGCACGGCTCAAACGGGAATGCGAATTGACCTGACCCATTATCTAAATGAAACATCTATATCCAATCAAACTTTCCCGATATATGTACAGTCCGGTGAGTCCGATTACTGATACACATCGCGCTCGTACGACTCTCAGTTCTGTCTTTATATCAGTGAAGCTGGAGTGATTCCATTTGACCTGTGCCTATGCCTTTATACATACGAAAGATTCCGATAAAAAAGTATACAGGAATAGAATTCACCGTCGGCGAGGGATGAAGAAAACACGTTCCATAGTAAAAAAAAAAAAGTTTTTCTCGTCTGGCGCAGAATTTATAGAGTTTCACGTTCTTTTACATCCACAGCCCCTCGGAAAGCGTATTTCCGAATAAATCGATTGTAGGTTAATTCCACGGAAATATCATTAGAACTGGTATATTCGCATCGTACAAAATCGAGACACGAAAAAAAACATAAAACATTTCGTTTCACTGTACGATAACGAAATATTTTAACTGCTTCTCTGGTGCGTCATATTGCATATGAAAGATTTATCATTTTATCCATGATACAATAAAACATCGGCCATTCCTTTTGCTTCAAAATTTTTTCTTGTTTACGAAGACAAATCGGTCATTAGTTAATTAATAAAAATAGCTTGTACTTTAGTAGCCAGGAGTACAATAATACTATTTTAGGGCAATAAGTATTGCGGAAGAGTTGCAATAGAGTACAAAATTATGTCTGGACTTAAACTGCTGCAGTTTTTTGATGAAAAAATGAACGATAAAATTATGAATGACCGAATGAAGAAAGGGCTATTGATTATGTATGAATAATGTATCTTCGCATAAGTAGACGCGACGTAACTTTGAAGATTACGAAAGGATTGCGAAAGGAAAGAGAAAGGAAGAGAAAATAAGGGGCGCAAGCTTGATCTCCAATTCCCTTGCAGCGAAGTTTCAATTCCCCGAGCCAAATGGGTTTCCCGCTTTTAACCGAAAGTAAGACAAACCCATTACGAGAAAGAGATGGTCTGTTTGAGAACAATGGGATAGGACACTCCCTGAGTTTCACGTAGTCTTTGCGACCGGTCCTCTCTTAAGACGCGCCAATGCCCGCACGTTTTCCACTGAAAATTTCCTCACTTCCTTTACTTCTCTCGGCGTTGCGTGAGCAGTAAATTAGAACAGTTCTGGTATACACTGTACCAACGGGAAGTTCTCAGCGAGGTTGTCTTAAATTATGGCGTCGTATTTGCGAAAAAGTTTATTTTATGTCATCGTATGTCCCTTATAAACAGTTGCGGTAAAGCATCCTCATTAAATGAATTGCTAGGAATAAAGTCTTCCCTTGTTTAAACGATACGATGTTCATTTTTATGTCGACTATTGTGATGAAGTCTATTTTAAATACTTTGCGTACTTTTGTATACAAATACGTAAAATATACGCACTTCTGACATTATTTTCTGACTAATAGAAAATCATGTGTAATCTCATAATGACATATTATTGAAAAGGTGGGTTTAGGGATGTGATGGAGATTATTCAGAAATCTTGGATTACGATTCTTATGCTGCATCCTAGTCGGTGGCTCTCTCTTTCTTTCTTACTCTTTCCGCCTTTTTCCTAATTCGCTACTCGTATTTTCGCATTTCTATTTCCGGAGATCTCGTTTCGCGAATAAGAGAAGAACTCCGTAACCGGCTATACAGCCGGAACCGTATGTTCTCCAGCTCACGTTTCGTTTCTCTTTCATCACCTCATTCGCTCTTTTGCAGCACGAGCTATATCCTGCCTCATCTCTCTTCGCGACCTGGGATTCCTATTAAACCACACAATTCCCGGAGAGAGTTAGGATTATAGAATTGTAGATGAAATGGTTCTTCTCCTCATTACAGAAGGTGATATCAGAGAGGAATCAGAGAGGCAACGACGGTGGTACCTAGATAAAGACTAGATGTCATGAACAGAGATTGTATTAGAACGATTTTTAGCGCCTTGCAGATAAGTGAAAAAAGTTTCAAAATCCAACCTAAATTTTGTTCTTAAAGTTATCGTATTTTAGACTTCACTATCGTTCTCAAGTTGCATATTCTACCTCCGAAAATACCCGTGAAGAAAAATATTAGGGTTGCCCTAAGATAACTTAGGGCCCTATCGGGCTTTAATGTGGACACCATAAAAGGGAGTTCCATATCACTCCCAATTAGGGACCTACTATGGAAACTGTAGGGTTTCATGCCGATATTTAATAGGGCTATATTAGGGCAATTAATTAAGGGCCCAGTCAGGCTTAATCATGGCACCAAGTAAATAAATCAATAATAATTCCGTCACGTAAGGGTCCCATAAAGCAATTCTAGGTTTCCATGGCGAAGTTCAATAAAGGCTTGATACGGTAATTAATTAAGGGCCCAATCAGGCTTCATCATGGTATCAAATAAACAAATCAATAATAATTTTGCCAGATAAGGGTCTCCTTCGGCAATTCTAGGTTCCCATGTCGATGTTTAATAAGGGCTTGATGGAGTAATCACTTAAGGGCCCAGTCAGGCGTAATCTTGGCACCAAGTAAACAAATCAATAATAGTTTTGCCACCTAAGGGTCTCATAAGGCAATTCTAGGTTTCCATGGCGAAGGTCTATAAGGGCTTGATAGGGTAATTACTTAAGGGCCCAGTCAGGTTTCATAATGATACCAAGTAAACTAATTAATCATAATTTTGTCAAATAATGATCTCATAAGGCCATGGTGAAGTTTAATAAGGCCTTGATAAGTTAATTAATTAAAGGCCCAGTCAAATTTAATCATGGCATAAAGTAAACAAATCAGTAATAAATTTGCCAGATGAGGATCTATATGGCAATCGTATGGAACTAATTCGCGCAAACGATAAAATAAGCAATTTTGTGGAATATAATTATAGATGACAACAACGATACAATGTACCCTATTCGATATAACCAATTTCTGTAAAAAAATAATTGAATGTGCTTTTATTTTTACACATCAGACGCACTCATGTAAATCTATCAAGATCTGACTATATTACATTAATTTTATTTCATATTTCATATTGCAGTTATTCAAATAGACAAAAAAAATGCATATTCATATGATTTGAATGGCCAAGAGAGCTAAGGCACATCGCAACTACACCATCCGGAGGGTTCTAGGTTCGATTCCCGTCAATGTAAAAAAAAAATGTAATATGTTTTTTCAGCGATTAATATGTACCATCGTGTGGAGAAAGACGAAGTATCTAATTAAAAGTGCAGCATTACTCAACTAAATAATAACAAATATATATTTTTTAATTAAATTTCTTTATTATTTTAGTAAGGACTTAATAGGGCAGCCTTAAACGACCCTCATTATTTTGCCTTTAAAGGCCCCTAACATTTAGCCTTTAAAGGTCCCGAAGAAAAAAGCGTGACCATCATTTGCGAAACCCTATGAGGCTTCCACATAAGGCCCCTAAGGGAATTAGGGAAAATTAATCGGGGCCTTGGAAGAACCCTGATAAGATTTCTTCACGGGTACCGATTACAAGCCTTTTTACGACGATTTTACAAAAAGTGATGTTTTTCTTTAGCTGATTCCAGAATTCACAGATTCGACTTCCGGTCGGAAAATCTAAGCTAAATTTTTTTCAAAGCAATGTGCAAGGTTCTTCTTTTTTTACTTTTTTTTAAGCAGTCTTATGTCCATTTTCCCTTATATAATAACGATGGATCTACGCTTATAGTGCTTCGAATTAAATTTCATTACGCAACTTCAGCGTTAACGGATCTTGTTAGAAATTTGTACGCCGTCATAATAATAATCCTGTCATAGCCCACGGCGTCATAGTCGCGCGGTCACCTGCTCATCGTACTTGATCTCCCTTAGGAGATGTCATTAATGATTTTTGAAAAATAAAAAAAGTGCGAGCTGCGAAGCTGCGCCTCGACAACGTTGCTACGTTTCCCTGTGCCATGCAAACTGGATGCAAATGCGCGTAAACTTTAGTATCGAATTTACATAACATTTGCCTTGTCCCCTAGGACCTATTATTTGGCTCATTCATATTTCACAGCGACGTTGCACCAGAGTTATATACACCGTCCTTTCGGTACTACGTTCTCCAACTTTTTAGTTAACTGTAGTCTATACGCCTGAGGCTTCGTTGAAAAGTAATGATTAGAATTCTATGCGTCTCCTGTACAACCTTCTCGCAGAATCAACGATATAACTATCTCGCCGTTTGAACTGGTCAAAACATTCGTTAACGTTAGGAGTTAAGCGGATGCATTCGTTGACCGCTGCACATTGATATCAAAACATAGTCGAGTGGTCAGATTACACCGGTTGAAAATAAACAATGAAAATCTTCCGACAGTCTGTACACTGATAAAAATTGTGTATATTATGGATATATTTCAGAGATGGCTAATAATTGAAAAAAAAAATGTTTTAAAAGTAGTCAGAGCACCGAATTAATTATATAGAAAGTATTATGGAAATATATTAATTTGCAATATGCAAATCTGCCAGTTAACTTCTCGCGTAGAAAATATGAGTTCAGGATGAAGTCGAGGCTGTGCTTGGATGGAGTTTCTGCAAACCTGGATAGAATTTAGACAGAACGGGACGCTATCGTGGACAGTCGAGTCTCCATTCTGGATTCCATTCTGGACTTCTCATCATCTCTATGTGGGATAAAAAATCAAAAGCTAGAAATATACGTTCTAACTATTTTTTGTGAATTAATTCCTCCAAGACTTAATTCCGCTTTAAACACTTTTATTTCAACGTGAATCACCGATAAAATGGAAGTGTCCGTACTCGGTCTAATATGTTGTGTTGAGCGAATGTAATAGGAAGTAAGTAGTTGCCGAGAGTTTTGCGAACAAGGATGCAGGAACATTTGCAAAACTAGATATTGGCAACTACATACTTGGAACGTATACGTAGGTATATCAAGACGCCGGAGGAAACTCCGGCTGTCGCGCACTTGGTGGAAATTTCACTTCCGCAAAACACTTTGGTTGCGACGAAGTTTGCGACCACGGGCACGTTCCTCCGTAGCGCTCACCAGTTCAGTATTTGTATACTGATCTAATTAGTCGGGACAATTAGTAGCTAGGAAGATCGAGTTAGAAATTGCACGCTACGATAACGCTGAATAATTGTGGTCGAATACTCTGCTCTGTCAACTACTCATATGTTACATAGAAAGAGACTTGGTTAAATATGCGGCAGCCTATTAATTGGTTAGACCAATCAAGTTGTTGGCTATGCTAACCAAATTATTGGTTGTATTGCAATGAACTTGGTTTCATTAGACAATGGAATATTTACGGAAGTTGGTCGCTAACTAAATTATTGTGAAAATGGCCACAACTGGTACATTGACCACATTTCGTTGTTGTTTTGCCTTCGACAGAGAGTGCGAGAAAGAAAGACCGACCACTTCAAGGAGCATTTGGAAATAGTATATATTTTTCCAAAGGGGCACTGGCTCGGTCACACGGACAATGAATCATAACTCCTGGCTAGAAACTTCAGCGAGCTGTTCGCGATAAGGGAGGAACTTTCGACAATTTATGATCCGGCGAAGTTTTCGTCGGCGATGGGGAGTCAGTGCAAAGGCAATGCTGCCAGCGTTTATTACTTTCAGCCCGTATTCATTCACGTTCTTCGTCCGAATGAAACTCGACCAACAGAAGCACGAGTGCACTAGCCCAGGAGGAAGCCTAAATTTTCCATTGAATATGAAGTCGAGCGAAACTACCCGGTAGATTTTTTGTGTAATTTTACTGACGCCCAGTTGGAGTTACGTCATTGTAATTCAGGGCACATTATATACTACTCGTGCAGTTCCATATGCTTAACAACTTCCGACAAGAATATCTATATGGATAATAATAATAATATTATTATTATTATTATTATTATTATGCACTAGGCCAAAAACAGCATACGACAACAACAAAAAATACAAAAAACAAACAGATTTTTTAGATTCTATACAATCCAACAGAAAAATAAACAATAAATATAAAAATATCATATATTTCATATATTTATATCAGAGATTTCCGTATGGAAATATCTATGCTAGGATTTTATTCTGGCTCGCACTTGGTAAGCTAAACAAGTCACATGGTAAGCTAACCAAGTCACTTGGTTAGACCAACCAAGAAATTGGTAGCCTAACAAATAACTTGGTTGGTCTAACCAATTAATTGTCTGGCGCATATTAACATCCAAGGCACTTGGTTGTTAAAGGATAGACGGATAATATTATAACCGAAGAGGACAGACAGAGGAAGAAAAGAGATGACAAGACAAATCCCGAGAGGCAGTGGTGGATGGATTAGTGAGACCTACAGTGGTTGGAGAATTCTGGCCAACATAAATGTATCCATCGTACTTACAGTGAACTATAGAGGGTATACATAATAAATGTAAACATGGCCAGGATGCGGCGTGCCATAAACGAATTTTTCAAGGTACTCGTGACGGTAAAACGCGCAACTACGTCCAAACCACCCGCCCCCACTCGGTTTTTCTCTTTCCTCATACTAACTGGTATAGTCGCACGAACCGGAAAGTCCTGGAGGTAAAGTAATTAACTGGTACTGCCTCGCGGCGTATCACACTTTTTTCAACGTTTTGCTTCGTATTGTTTTGCTCTAAAGTTTGAAAGCGTACACTGGCCGTTCTCTTGGCTGCTTGGCAAAAGGTATGTACGTGGCGCGACAAGTGAATAAGCATCGCAAGCATGAGGTTTAAACTCTTGTTTTTACTAGACTTTATTTACGGTATACACTCTGGCTTTTCATATTTTTATAATAATAAACGGTTTAAACCAATTAGAGACAAGACTTGTAAGAACTGAGTACCTGCATTCAATTACACATTGCTTCGTTGACCCACCCATTCATAGTCAATTAAATTATATCGCATAATAATCAACTTGTATGACGATGCGTAATTATCGAAGAGGAGAAATATTAAGTCTGAATCGCCATGTACAGCTATAGTAAAAGACCCAACAATTGCGACACCCCTCTCTGGGTTGAGGGGCTCATGAAGGACTCAAAAAAATCCGGCCTTCTTTTCACACTGTATCGAATTTGGCGATACTAGTGACTTTAAAATACTATCATTTGATTGCAGGCCTTCCAATAAATGAATGTATAGCATACATCATATAATATACAGGGAGTTCACGAGAAAATAGGACAGACAAATGCGCTTGCGCGTCAAACCGACGGTTCTCAGTCTCTCTGCATGCAGACCAACTTGTCGGGCCCGCAGGAGAGACCGGAGAGGGAGTATTCGAGGGCTCGAGCGAGTACTGATAACTCAGCTGACTCGAGCGTAGCGCAAATCCTTACCAGAAATCTACGAACTGGCGGGCCGTACATGCTGACCAAGCCTTATGATTTTTACGACACATTTGTGCACGTAATATGATAAATTGCCAAACCTACCAACTTATTAGCATGATAAAGGGTAAACGGCTGAGGTCATCACCGATAAAAAAAAATACCTTTAGTATTTTAAACAACACACGCGCTTACAAATCATTGTGGACTCTGCATCTCAATCACAAGTTGCACTTAGTTAGTTGACTGACTTACGAAAGGGTAGTTCGTTGTGACCTGCAGAAAATTACCTGTTTTGTTTGTGATAGCTTACTCGCTTTTGCAAATCGTCGTAAACTGTTAAGATATCTTGAAAGATCTGTTAAAACCAGATCAATTAAGATCTGGGTTGTAAATTTTAATTACTTCATTTAGTATACTGAAGAAAAAAATGTAATTGATTCAATAAATCCATCGTTTGCGGACTGCCAAAAAAAGCGTTATCGATTTAATTTGATTCTAATTCCTCCAATTCCATACGAGATCGAAACAATAACTCTGGAATAAGCAAAATAATATTTTATTATTTCAATGTTAAATGGGATTAAACGAATAAGGACTCGAGTTAATTCAAAGTACTTCTTTTATGGCAGCCCGCAAACGATGGATTTATTGAATCAATTACATTTTTTTTCAGTGTAACCATGCAGTGTTTTAATTATTATTAATTATTTTTATAACAATTCACAATTAAGCGACGCGATAGCATTGAGATGGTGATCACTTAACTTACTCTAACTAGCTAACTTGTTACACAGAGCCCACGTGGCTTCTGACATCCCCTTAGAATCCCTTGCCCCTACCACTACCCGCTCTGCCCCATCTCTTATCACATGAGGACGCGATCGCCGCTCGGTGGAGACACACTGCCGGTCGTCGGCCGTAGCCTATCAGGCTTCCCGATTCTTGCGCAGCCGCGTTGGCCTGTCCTATTTCGTTGTATCCCAATACAGTGGAACCACTCATAACGTATATAATGCGGCAACATGTTCGCTGAGTGAAGAACCAATCAGGCACATGAAACGTTTGTGCCTCTCACTCGCTCTCCCGAAATCGTCCAATCACAGCGTTGAGATGAGCCCCTCTCCATTTACAGATGTACGTTACGAGAGCTTCCACTGTTTACTCATTGATACGATTCAACGTCAGACTGTATAGTTTGACGCTCTTTTCACTAAAGCAAAAACGTAATGAAGGGTGAGCTAGGAAAGGAAGACCATGGGATCACACTGTTCTACCACATCGTTATCAGCAGGAACGAAATACTTTTTTTTATCTCTCCATTCGTTCTTTTCCGTATATAGCTGTGTTGTTGCGAATACGAGAAGTGAGAGCAGACCCCTCGTGATCCGTTGTTGAAGGGAAGACAAGCAGGAGAGAAGGGTCTTTGCGAAAGGATCGTGAACCTTCACACATCTCGGCACATGTACAGATGGGGGTTGGTGGAGTACCAGCCGTCTGTTTCTCACACGGTATACGAACGCGAACGACTATTACTACCATGTTCGAACCAAAACTCATCAGAGACGACACACATGTTTCTCATCAAGCTCGAGTGGCACTCAGCTAAACGATGTACGTAGAAAGCGCCGATGCTATAGTAAAGCGTATACTTCGCAGCTCTATAACACGTTTCAATTCATAATTAAGTGATGACCAAGGATCTCGAGGACATCTGTGTCCGCGTTGATCCCGACGATGAACGGGAAGTGAAAGCTATGGAATCGGAAGACATCAAGGGGGCTCAGTGGATGAGGAAGACAAGTGTCAAATAACACTGCGCAATAAAGATATACTGAGATAGTTATCATCTAGAGAATGGAGGAGGAAAGAAAGAAAGGATGTACAGTAGAACATCGCTACAACAACTCTTGTCCTCAATGATTTTCAGCGGTTCTAGCTCAACAATGGCATGAATCGTTTTATAAATTTATTCTCCAGTAAGTATAATACAACCCGGTCAGTTTTAATAATCAGGAAAATGGTCACGTACGTTGAAGTTGGCCCATATCCGCTTTCTCATGATGGAAATTTGTACTGCGTTACCCAGGTAGGTTAAGCCTGGCTCGAGGTTACATCCCAGTACTGGCCCGAGACTGGGGTACTGTATGAGAATATGTTAGAAATTCAGAAAAACGGCCTCCAGCTCAGAAGTTGGCGCCCAAACCAGTGCACGACTAAGCGGTCACCCATCCAAGTTATGGGCGCAAATAATGCTGCTTAATTCTGGCGACCGCCAAAGCCATATACCGACCGCGTATCCACTGATGTCGGTCTAATTGGATTTAGTTCCCGCGACCTTAAGGGGATGCTGCAGTAGATTTTTTTTACCGTCATTGGTCGGTAAACATAGGCTATTTCTTAGTATACACTATTCATCGTTATTACGCTACGTATATGTTTTATATTTTACAGGAATGGAATATGAACATGAACCGTTTGGCGTCCGGTTCAATTGCGGTCATAAACTTACGCAAAACAGAAAAAATCGCATATTACTAAATCTTCCGAAAACCAATATGGCCACCAAGGATATGCCAACAGGCTTTTGCTGTAAGATATAATCGTTTCTGTAACATATATATGTTAAATCAGACCGGACGTCAATCCTTCGATGTTTTCCGAATATTCCAGAACCATCAGAATGTCGATTACACAATCAACATCCAGAAATAGTGTAAACTGTGGTCGTGTGGAAAGTGCTCGGAGCCTTTGGCGAAAGCACACAAACTACGCGGACGCAGTTTACACTATACGTAGATTTGGCTTGTGTAATCGACATTCTGATGGTTTTGGAATATGTGGAAAACATTAAAGAATTGACGTCCGGTCTGATTTGACATATTCAAGTTCCATAAACGATTACATCTTACAGCAAAGTTTACCGACCAATGTCGGTAAAAAAATCTACTCCAGCATCCCCTTAACAAAAGAGAGAGTCGACTGTACTTACAGAAGACGTTTTGCATTGATCTTGAAACGTAGAAATAATGCTGCACTATAAGGGTTTTTCCTATTACTACAGACGGACTAGTTACGTGAACGCGTGAGTGCGCACTAAAAAAAAGTTCGCGCACCGACGGAAAAGCCGACGAGCCCGTCCGACTACGGGAAGGATTACAAGCGAACCGTATGCGAAATGCACAGTGGGAAAAAACAACTTTAACTGGATAATCCTGTACATTCGTAGTGCTGCGTGCTGCAGTATTTAAACGGATTAAGGTACAGTGGGGAAAACGCAACGCACCGTCCACGGAAACGTAGTATAGTAGCTAACAGAGCGTTGCAATATAGTGACATAACTGTTACAGTCGCTGTAACGTTGCTCAGGATGGTCCGGTCACTTCTCCGAAAGCTCGAAAGCAGTTACATAAACTTTAATTCTCGCATACGTACTCTCATGCTATTCTATTCCTCCGCATGTCTCGCAGCCCCATCAGCAATGAAAAGCATTTTGTTAAAAGAACGAGCGCTGAATAACCGAAACAACTTCATTGCCTCATTTCTTTGTTTCATTCTGTTTATTTTTTTTTCCAGACTTTCTCCACTCAGCTTCTATTTTAATGCGTTTCTATACGAGCAGGAATTGTTTATTCCAAATGAATTTCTAAAAACCAAGAGCTTGAAATGTAACTGTTTTCAATACAGTGAAAAATAATTTTAAGACAGATGTGGGCTTCCGAAATAAACAGTTCACACTTTATCTGCACTCCAAGGCCAATGATCTGTGAACAACACCTCAAAAATTGGTAGAATATAAGATATATCCTTTTCCCAGAAAATAATTTCGGGTTGGCCGATTAAAATACACTTGCAATTTAATACTGCCGCTCCCTTTTTCCGAGTGATTGATTTATAAACGTGAATGGTATGGAAAAGCGAGAGGATTTTTTTAAATCGAAATTCACATATGTTGTTGCTATTGCGGTTGTAGTGCGATTGTCCTGTTACGAATCTCGTTGCAATTCGTAAATATCAGAGGGCAATGTGTCAGTGCGCAGGCGATACGGGAACCCGGCCGAGCAATTTCCTTCCTGAATGCTTCATCCAACGGTGCCATAGAGAACGCTCAAATAATTATACTAGCTCGGCGCTCTGGTGCAGGAAACGCGTACAACGTAGTGAGCCGCATACAAGCGTGTACTGTTTGGCGGCGTTACCCCTCGAATCTATTTACACTTGGACCATAATACACAGCTTGGAGGGCTTGTACGCCCGGGGGTTGCGATTCTCGGTTTGCGAATACTAGGACCTCCAACGGGAGATGTGGGGATAGAGAGTAGTTTTTGGCAGACTTGCTACAATGTTGGCTCAAAGTAGAAAAAATAAAAACATACAACATGAAATTTCTCCACATCCGCATGCTTGAAAAATCTATCGGACACAAGTGATTTTGTTAAATCAAGAAAATGTTGATTGCTGCAAAACAATCTGTTCTTGTAGCAAATCAATCAATACAATTTTGGTGCAACTTTATTGGTGAGATGGAAAATGTACTCAATTTGGGATTTTGAAACAAGTACTTCGAATTTCGATCGCCGATATATGAGGGGTGAATGCGTGAATGCATATGGATAAAGGTATTGGCATATAGCGAACAATAGCAGAGAATGAAACGGAGGACGAGCTGGAACGAGAGTGACATTGCAAAAGATGTCGAGTGGCACCGAGCAACATAGGATAAAATCCCTGACGGAAGTAACGAAGTGGCACAATGTCGTGAGGGAGCTCAGCGAGAGGGTTGTACGCTGGAAAGGAAGTTTCTTGGTGTAAAGTACGTGTACGTGTGACTTTTTGATTTGTGTTCACAAATCACAGCGACTTTGGCTCTTTCTCGGGTTCGATCGCCGAGCGGTGTATGGAAGGTGAACACCGAGAGGGTTGAACCCCTGTAGACAAGGAAACGGATACGAAGACGATGTAGGGACACTCCTGCGTTTCCGTGTCTGTATGAAAGTACACATATACTTTTTATCCCTTTTCTCACTCTTCATTGTTTGCGTCCCGCGCAAGGGGTAGAAGCAAGTTGTTGGGGCCAAACAAACATTTCATTGAAAAATAGTGCACACAGTGTACACTTTATATCACTGTAAATACTGTGTATATATACTAGTATATATATTTGTGTGTGTTTTGTATGTATGTGCAAATATGACAAAACAAAAAAACTTAGAAAAACTTTTATTCCATGAGGCATTTCCTGTGGCGAAAATAAAATGCTGATTATTTATCTAGAAATATTTGAAAAACATAATAAAATACATACGATATTTATATTTATAAAAATACATGTCCTAAATGACCGAGTAACGCCCAACCACTAAACCTCGAAATAGAAAATTTGGAAAGTATGGGCCTTGGTTTTTGCTGTCGAAGGTTATGCAATTTCATAAATATACCATTAATATTTCTGAGTAAATTGAATTGTATTTGACGCGGCAAATTGAACTGTGTTTGCGACATACATATAAATATAATAATAGGAAGGAAAAGGAAAAATTTATATACAAAGGAAAAGCGAAATCAGGAGTGAAACATTGAATACATGGATAAGATCTGCACATATACCCGTGGAAGGAACTGCGGGAGACATGTGTTGGGCTCCTAACAATTTTGCGCGGTTCTCGGCAATAAGGTTACGCTCCCGAGGGAGGAAAATATGATGAACGTGAGGAACAAACGGGAAACGAGAGGAAAGTTCTCTCCGCGTCTCGGAAAGAAGCCAGACCGATGGGAGGTTCCGCAGTGGCTGGAATGTCTACTTCACGCGGAGTATCTCACTATTTCACACAGCTTCCTATCTTTTTCCATTTTTGTCGTCGCTGCACCTCGAGACAGGAAACGGTGGCATGCGGGCAAAGAAATTCATAGAAATCCGGTGGACGACTCGACGAATGGGTCTCGTCGTCTTACGTCTTTCTTCCTCATTTACTTTCTTTCTTCTTTTTATTTCTGTTACTTTCCGTCAATATTTTATTTTCTTTGGTAGCACTAGACTCACACGAGTCTGCGAACTTTGACCTCCGGAATTCGCCAACGCGTCATTTCCTGATATTTTTTAAGGGGGTGAAACAGGAAAACACGCTTCGCATATGCAAGGAGTAAGGATAACTTTATCCATGAGTCCTGATTTTCCCAAACTCGCTATGTCCTTCCCCCAAGATTTCCGTGACTTGGAATGAAGTCAATTGCAAGAGAATGTAATTTCCCGTCATCGTCAATGAAATGAGCAGTGATAATGTAGAACGATTGCCACCGTATAAGCAGAACAGTAAAAGTCCAGGCATCCATTGTTATCGATATCCTTGAACCGTTGTCTTGTAATATGTTTATAACGACTTCATGCAGTTTTTTTTACACGGTCAAAGTCAACCATAAACATGGACAACAAAAAGGAATAAAGCTGTCGGTGAGAGTAAATACAGTATAATACAATTGTAGGTAACAATTCCCCATCGTTCGCTCCGTCAAGTGCGGGAAACCAGAACATCGTAGCTATGATAAGCGGTCCCGGTGAAACTTAGTCGAGAGCGAAATGACGAAGAGATTCGAGAAACGTCGTGATCACGTGGCTGCACACAGCCGCGACTTTAAGTCCTTCGCCTTTGCAGCTCTTGTGACTGAAGAGGTAGTATAATTAAAATAAGCGCCTCGTAGTTTGCCAGGATGAATGCTATCGCGCTCGAGCGGTTAACCTCACCGAGCTCCAAATACATCTGGGATTACCCAACTTGCATTCTCAACTTCGTCTCTCCTTCTTCCTCTCTATCATTCCTCCGCACTGGCTGTGAATTTTTATTCGCACTCTATCTCCGTCTCTGCATGATCTCAGGTAGACGATTCAAGAGGATAACGACTCGGGAGTGGTCCCTGGACTTCAGATATGTATCTTCTCACCCCATGTAGAAAAGACGAGTCCAGAATGGAGTCTGGGCAGTACCGGATAGAGTCCAAGAAGTCTAGGATCGAGAATGAGATCCGATCTGATCTCATTCTTCATCGTAGAGTCCAATCTGGTCTGCCTAGACTCCTGAATTACCTTGGGTCCATTCTACAGCCCAGAAACCCTTCTGGACTCGATTCTGGATTCCATACTGAGCCCCTCATCTTTTCTAAGCAGAATGTGAAGTCATTCACGGTGACTTCACCAATGTTAACAAATCCTTTGAAAGATATCTGCATGGGACAATTTTTTCTTTGCCATGGCATAGTTATCATTCCTTTGGTTCGATTGAGTTCGTCCAAGAATAATAAATAAATAAATATAAGTATTGAAGACTTAGGTTTATTATCAGTATGTACAGATCTTGCCACCTTGATCTGGCGAGTCCTCTTCTGGAATCCCACTTATGGTTCTCCACCGGTCTCCCATTTTGTGTATATAATTATATAGTTTATAGTTCTTGATGTTGTACTGGAGAGTACTGCCGCTATAGAGCGCAAAAGCCCACCGCGTCTCATGTTAGTCTGATTACTCCCGTAGACACAGATGTGCGGCTTGTAGTTTCTACCCAGATAACAACGACTGTTCACTGTTGTACCCCGTTGGAGGGTCTGTACTACCCCCGTGGGAATAAGCACCACCATGACTATCTCTCGTACTCAGTCACTGTTCCGCCTTCCTTCTCTTATAACGCATCCCTCTATACCAGTGTAAACTTCTATCTAATTAAAGCTACACCTACTCACATTGAGATACTCATATAAACAGACAGTTGCATACCAGCAGCGCTGAATCGTATGGAATTGCTATTGTGTTCCAAGTTAGTTCTATTCGCGATGCAAGCATTACACCTAGTATTATGCCTAGATGCACTGGCACGATTCTTTCTATTTCTTCTTATCGCTCCCTCTGCGGTTCTCTTGGATAATAGCTTTTTTTTTATTTTCGTATTTTTAAGGCCAATTTCCGCTTTGCTGCTGGTTCACGCTCCTACACGTATATTGGTGCACTCTCACAAAATGACTTTCGATTTTTTTAAAATTAATTTAATTATGAAATGAAATTAGCAGTCTCATTTCAATTCAGGATAGAATAACACCTATAATCGTTAGAATTTTGTTTCGTTATAATGGAACAACTTCCATAATGAGAATTTTTTTTAATACCTTTTTTGGTTTCTATATCCATACTAATCCCTAAAGAGCCTGCTCTATAATACTATAGGTATGCACGTAGGCATTCTTCTTTTTTTCCCTCTCAGTTTTCCTGGAAAATATCAGCCGCGGTTATCGCTACGGTTATTTCATTCGTTTTTATGATAGTGTACGTAGTTATGACTGGACAGAATACCCGGGTTGCGTACCAAAACAGAGCAGTAAAGTGACGAAATTTTTGAAGAGTCCGGACGGGTATGAGGGGAGGGAGCTTCTTTTACGAGGGGTCGTTGCAATGATGGCGCGAAACCATTTTCTCCGTCGGCCAACCACACAAACGGACATCATGCACGGACTTGTTCCAGCGATCATTCGTCGTAGTTGCCGTCGTCTTGCAGCGATCAATAATCCCGCGACGACCGTGGCTAGATCGTGTTAATTTTTATTGACAAGAAAAAAAAGCACGGACAACGGATAACGGTGATGACAAAGATGAAGAACCGAAGTGCAAATTTCGCCTTTTTAATATTTCTCTTTTCATGTATTAGCATTGCATGACGAGCAAGCAAAACGGATTTCATTTACGTTTAATGTACTCAAGTTTATTTTTGCAAATTTCTCGTTTGTCGTGTCACATCTCACGATGTATTGACAAGCAGAGAGTGATGGATAACATTAATCTAGTTGCAAATGCTTATTTCAGCATTGATAGTCGCGGAGAGGGCCTCGTTTCTGGCGCTTTTATTTCCTGCTATAAACGCTTTTGATAGGGTGCTCTACATCGAGATCTAGCTTTCTCGCCCTCGTTCGAGTACCGATCGGGTCGTTTCAGGTCGAGTGCATTGGACGGGCACTATTCACTGTATGTACATATATGCTGTGTTATTGCGTTCCTGGAAAGTCGATCTGCGATAAGAGACCACGAATCTGAAGTGCACTGGAGGAAGGAGGATGAGCTGTGCTGTAAAGTCGTCATTCCACAGATTCGGTGCTTGGATGTTATACAAGTATAGTCGTAGATGCGTTGTAGTTCAATGAAAGTTGGCATCAGTGGGATCGCCCCTTCTTTATAACATCCCACACGCCGTGTCGCAATCGTTTCACACATGTCACATTTAACGAACTCCTTCTCGTCCTAGAATATAGTAGAAGTGCTCAGCTGGTTATTCGTTCCTTAAGCGAGACGGTGGTCAAGTATACGTTCGCGATTTTATTCAGGTGCGACATTGTTTTTTGTAAGTATCCACTGACTTTGAGAAATCAAAATTCGTGTACGATAATTCTCGGCAACACATGTGCACTGATTTAAAAAATCGTTAGAACCAACAAAACGTGCGCTTGCGGGCCGCGAAATCAATATTCTTTTGATCGAATGCAATATGCAATTGATCTAAGCAAAAGCTGATATAATTGAAAAATTATTTGATTACCATTGCCAAACATTTTGTCCAGTTGGTTTTTGTTGGTTTTAACGATTTTTTCTTATCAGTGTAGGATTATATGCACATTGGAGGTCCGGTTTTCTTGCACCACGGTTTATTTTTCTTCCCCACTTTGGTAATATCACACGATTATAACATTAAAGAATTCCTATTTTTCAATAACACTGAACAATTAGTAACTAACAATAATAAAGTAAACGAAGCGTATAATGGAATGTCAATTTTATTGGAGGGATTGAACATCTAGAGAAAAAGCAATCGTATTGTAAAACGACTGAAGCTCGGTTCGTATCATCGTGTAAGGAAAATTTGACTGAGCCCACAATCTCCTCAAGATAGTAGAAACAGAAGCGAACGCAGCAGAAAGAGAATGTGCTCGACTCTATTTCTAGGCGGCTCAAGCGAGCTGCTGGGAATGTGACGAGGACGAGCGGTATTCTGTGACGTCGGGAGGGTTTACCTCTCAGCGATAGATACAGAGAAATGGATAGAGAGAACGCGATGCGCAGCTTTGATGTTTATGGGATTTGATTATAGCTGCGCTGACCGTAGCTTCTCTGTACGATATGTCTATACAAAACTATACTGCACAAGAGCAGTGTGTGCAGAGCAAAGCACGTCATACAATTTCATGTCATACAGGTATTGGAAAATGTGGCGAGTCAAAGAAATGTGAGAGCTGGGTTCACAACATGTATTCTCACAGCCTCAATGTGTGTTGATTCGCCTGAACGTAGGCCGATTGTCGAGCACAAAGGAAAATACAACGTCAAAAGCATTTATGAGTAATTCGATTATTAATATGATGCGCACACTCGCAGCTGCATATCCGAAATGAACGCCGGAAGAAATGGCGCGTTCCGTTGTTATATTGCCATCTCTTATTCTCGACAGTCGACATTGTACATTTACGAACAAATACCATTGCGCTCGTCGCAGTTCCTGTTATCTTATTTCAGTTTCATGAAAATGAATATAACTTCGGGCTATCCAAAATTGTACATATTATATTATATTCGATGCAGATTTATGTTATGAAAACATAATCACATTTTTACTGACTTTGTCGGTAAAAGTAAAATCGCCGATAATAAAATAAAATAAAGCTCAAGGTTGAAGTTAAGTTCAAACTTGAATTTAAATGTGTGGACCTATAAATTCAGGCCTGAGAAGAGTAATGCTGTGCCTCCATTCCTCGCTTTTGCTTCAGTTCAATATAGAGTATACGCAGTATGTAAACTGTACTCCGAAGCTTTTAGCCTCGAGCCTGACTCGAAGCAACAGCAGAATTCATCTGTTGGAGGTCGATGTAGCCACGATCCCCTTGAGAAACTCAGTTCTCTATATGTATCGGAAAAGCGAGGGATGTAGTGTGGGGTCCGGAGTTACAAATCGAAGGAGATTTGGCAGAACCGGCTGCCGACCCGGAACGATCCGCGTGGATTGGGTAAATTCGATCAACGTATTGCCGTGCAAATGTCATCGATAATCCCCAGTCCCTAGTAGAAGCAGGTGCTGCATCGGGGTATTGCGACTTAAGAGTATAGCACCAGAGGGAGAGCTGGTTGGAAACTGACGGAGTATAGAAGGGCTCGAGCTGCCTTTCAAGCCGCTCACTGCATAGCTATAAGTATAGAAATATCGGTATACTACCCCGTAGTGAATCATGAAACGTACAGCATTACCTCGTAAATTTTCAACCAGTGAGAAACTCTCTCGGGTCTTGGACTTTGTTCATAATGTATATACTCACCAATAGGCCTTTCACAAAGTCTGGGTAAAATATTTTCATGATCATTCTCGTTGATTTATGTATGCCCATCGTCGTTTGAATAATCCAAAACCTTTTCGCCCATTTTTTTATTTCAGCTTTCGACATTTTCTGACCCTTATTCCGAAATCTCGGTCCGTTTAAACTTGTTTCTCGCGCAGATGGATCCTGGACGGAATCTGGGTTAATTTAAATGAAGTCTAGACAGTTCTGGATAAAACCCGGACAGTCCAGACTTCATCCAAGGTGGACTCTCGGATTTGATCCGATTCCATTCTTCATTCTGAACTGCCAAGACTCGACTTTGGATTTCCTAGATTCGTCTCCATCCCAGATTCGTCTTTTGACTCATATGCAGTTATTGCCGCTGATATCGCTGATGTAGTTCCAAGCGAGACATGTGCACTTTGGGTACACGAATGGCAGTTTACGACCTGTCAAGATCTAGGCGTGAACAAGCTTATTTATGTATCATCTTGTGGGGAAACTAAATAGGAGTGTGCAGGTTCATCTATTTAGTAGTAGTGGAAGGGAGATGCAATGTCAAGAGATGGTCTCCTGGTCTCACCTGGTGCGTGTATAACACACAGAGCGCTAATGGGGTAGCGCGCACTTGAGAAACTGGGAGGGACTCTCGTGCGACGGTAATAGAATAATTAAGTGTTGCATTCACGTCTCGCTAGTGGAGATTACTAGGACAATTTCTGCTTCCCATCTCGACGCCCAAGAAAAAGAATTATAGAGTGTATAAAAAATATGTATAGTTTTAAATATAGAATTGGGCATAGATAGTCGTACCCCGCATGGAATAGTATATTGTGCATCAAGGGCGGAAAGTTGATCATTCCCGGCGAGTGTGCCGGGTTATGCCTGAGGTGAGCAAAAAGGGTCAAAAGCCCGAGGACCGAAAGCCCGAGGGCCTTTTGGGTCTTTTTGTCCACCGAGGGCCGATAGAAAGAAATATACTCTTTTACAGTTTCAATAACCTCAAACGATCTAAATATTTTTAAAATATCCGGCAACATATTGTCAACAACATTATCAACTTTCACAAATGAAAAGCAAAAAATTTCCCTGAAATAGTATCTTTAGTGAATTTTGAAAGACGGGGCAAAAATACAATTAAGCATAGGACACCTATATTCCCAACCAAATGATTAAGGTGTTCCTATGGACAAGGCACTTTAAATGCCATCGTTCTTATAGAATGTTCCTCAGTAAATTAAAAAATTTCCTGCACAATTCAAATTGTGCAGGAAATTTTGCTCTGATCGCCTACCGTACTACGGAAATATTCAATGTCAACGTTGTTCATCCAGTATACGCCATAAGTTACACTCGTTTAGAAAGAATAGATGATGAAATGTAAAAAAAAAAAAATTGTGTTGAGAAGAGAATTTTTTTTCCCCAAATTGTGTCTAAATTTCAAGTCGATTGCCTACTTTATTTTTGATATGTCAGAGAAAGTATCTGTTCTCTCTCTGACTCATGCATTTTCGGGTTATCGCGCTCTCTCGCACCAATGCGTTGATTGGTTGTTTTGCACGGAAAACAATTAATATCTGCCCCTCTGACACCCGCGTACGTAGCGGGCGTCCATAGGAACACCTTAATACAATAAAAATTTCACTTCTTGGCGGTGCAGAATTAAGAAAACTGATTTAAATGGAACAGAAAACTTGCGAGGAAGAAAGGGACTGAAAGGGGGGAAAGTAAGTCCCTAGGGCGAAAAGTGCTCACTTTCGACCCTCTCACCGGGGAGGAAAGTACGAACTTTACGTGCAGGTGTGTAAAAAATTTATATATCAAAAATATATCTACTAAATATATTTCGTATATAAAATGTGATGTATAAAATATGTATTTTAGTTATATGTATGTATGTATCGTTATTGCCGCTTTTTATATAAAAAAAGATATATGTTATATGCTTTCTATAGATATTTCATGTATCTACAATATATATTGAATATGCAGTAATATATACATAATATACATGCCATATATATAGCATATATACTTTTTTTGTGGCATACATCCAATTTCATATTTATATACGCCTATTAAATGTACTAAAAGTGTGGTTTGTGAAATCTGCGAGCAAGAGAATAAAATTAATGGTTGAGAAATATATGCGAAACTTCGTTAAGGATATATGACAGGGGTACAGTCCCGCCAAACGCGAGTTTCACAGAAAATTTCGAATACTTCCCCATTGGATAAAAATCAACCATGTAAAACGTGCTGAAAAGATCGATTTTGCATAATAATGATTCCAAAATGTTATTATCAAATTGATGAATAAAAAAATTGTTGAACAAATCACCCGACAACCTAGCGTTTTTTCGAATAAAAATGAAAATTCGTTATTTTTCACCCATTTAAAAAAAAAAAATCTATACAAAAAAACTTCATATGTATTCGGAAAAATTGACAAATCATTTTGATGCGAAAAAAAAGTTAGGTTGTCAGGTGATTTGTCCAACAATTTTTTTATTCATCAATTTGTTAATAACATTTTGGAATTATTATTATGCAAAATCAATCTTTAGTGATTGATGTAAATGCGTCGTTGCATTACTGTACGACTGGAAAATATTATGAAAAAACTAGTTTGGCATTCGTTTCTGGCCGAAAATTGTAGCACATTGCGGCTTTGAACCATTGATCTCAGATTTCGCTGCAATACATGCGTCAGCAGTAAGAGAAAAAGTAACAATTGTGCGAGATAACAGATTTGACATAACGATCGCCTGGGCGCTTCCCAATCATTTCGAACTATTGACATATCAATAACCATTTACTTCGTATACTGGGAAATAAAACTCTTTTATAAAATAGTTGAAAATTGATGATTATTAACACTAAATAAGCTCCCGGATCCTTTGTATATAATCTTGCATGCTGCTTATACTTCCACTATTACACAATATTACACAATATTGCAAATCTTTCGAAAAAGTTTCGGATCAATATATAAAATATGCATCAATATATAAAATATGAAGGGTGCCCTTCCTTTGGGTGGGGGACACCTTTGGGTGGGGGCACCAGTGGGTGGGGGGCACTTTTTTTGCGGGAGATTGCGAGCGGGCGCAGTGCGCGAGCTACAATATAATCCTAGTACATATATAAAAAGTGTACATAATGTATATATTCTATTACCTATATTTATATATTCGGATACTAAAATCGATATATATTTTTCCGTGCGGGATATCCGCTCTATAGGTAATCTATATATAATTTATACATAAACCCAACTTCACAGATGATCTTATATGTAAATTGCATATAGATTGTATGTATAGAGTTTATATAGACTATATATGCCCAATTCCATATGTCGGATTATACATATACAATTTCTCTGCTAAAATTCTCCGGAAACTTGGTTTGGTCCATCATCTGTACTCGCCTGACTGGATAGATGATTCCATAATTCAATCCATTCAGAGAATACCATCAACCCCCTCCTCCCTCCGCATTTAATTCAGTTCATCCCTTGACTCACCCCTGAATCATCAATTCTGCGGAAGAGTTAACTTCGGGAGAAACGAATGAATGGAAAAACGCAGAGAGAAAATAGAACGGGGGTTAGTTGTGCGTGATGTTGTAGAGTATTGCCATTCGAATAAAGGTAGATATGTATGCACCTATGCATACATATGGTCCCCTATATTATGAATATACAGAACGCTGCACCTTGCTATATGTAGTATCTATTCGTATATACCAGAGTCGGCGAGAGATACGATTTGCTTTTAGATCGATCATTTCACCCCGGGGTATTTCGTAACGAGATAGCCTAAGGGATGCTCCAGTCGTATGGACTGTATACGTGCAACGAATTTGCATGTGAATTATATTTTATATCTCTCGGATGAGATAAACCGGGTAAAGTACTTTAGTACTGGTACACTCCGATGCAAGAAAATAAGAATGGATAAAAAATGGAAAATATTCGATACGAACGAGAAAACCAAGAACGCATATAAGATTGTGGTTTATTATCTTCCGTATAAAGGGAGGTTCGGTATCATGAAAAAAAAAATTCGTGATACGACCGAATCTGCTTAAATTTGATATGCCAAAGTGCTCTTTGACATACACATCGGCGTTGGGCAGCAAAAATTACTTGAGTCAGAATTACTGCTGTTTTTACTTTCAGTAATTGTAATTTTTTTTCAAATCAAATAAAATTACTTTCAATAATTGTATTTTTTTTCAAATTAAATACAAATACTTTCAGTAATTGTATTTCTTTTCAAATCAAATAAAATTACTTTCAGTAATTATATTTTTTTTCAATCAATTAAACGAATTGTCAGTAATTATCATTTTTTCCAATCAATTAAGATCACTTTCGATAATTCTGTTTTTTTTTCAATTTATTACAATTACTGAATATAATTATAATTTTTTTAGTTCATTAAGATTACTGAAAGTTATTTTGTCCAAGTTGATTATAATAACTGCGATAAATTAGAGCATTTTTCCTTAGAATACGGATTATAAAGGTACACCGAGTTACCATGAGTGCGAATGAGAAAGCGCCATTGGTGATCGCAGTGGAGCGAGAGAGAAAGACTAAAACGTGTACACTGTAAAAAAAAATTTGTTGAAAATTCATATACCGTATATAAAGCATATGAGGCATATAATGCATATGAGGCATTCTTTATCAACTGGGTCATTTTTTTCGGTCGACCTCCCGGATATTTTTCTAAATTTGTCAGTTTGTTGTACTATTTGAGATGGGTGTTTGTGATTTTTTTCACATTTTTAAAGAGCGCCGTTCAGGATTTACGTTTTTTTTAAATATCACTATATCTCAGAAAATATTAGACTTTCAAAAAATTCTTAACGACATTAACTTTTTCATTTTCCATCTACTTTCGAATGATATTAAAATCATAATTTTTCCAACGGAAGAAAGTCAGTTTTTCGCAAAAAAAAGCAACAAATAATTTTTTTTAACGAAAAAAGCATCTTTGATTCTGGTCTTAATTTTACAAGGTGTTTGGAATTGTATGAAGATTCTGAGAAAAAAATTCCAAAGTGGCACCACTAATTCGTAGACAGTAAAAAATTGAAAATTTAAATTAAAAAATTGATAAATTTTTTCCTGCCTAAGAATCGGAGGTACCACTTTGGATTTCCTCCCTAGCAGATTTCATCACATTTCCAAAAGATAGAATGAAACTTCTCGGACGACGGGCTGCGCCAAATAATTCGGAAAAAACGGGCAGGAAAATATTTGGGGCATTACGCACCAACCGGGACCACTTTTAATACACGTGGTCTCAAATAAATTTCATATTTTTTCCATGTTCTTTAGGATGTTCTTAAACTTGTCAAATTTTTTCAGATTTTTAAAATAATTTTTCGATTCAAAAATAAATATCGATTATTATCAATTATTTGAATTTTTATTTTCTACGATTCGCTGTGCTTTGAAAAATACTCATTACTGAAAAAAATGGTCTCGACATAAATTGTAGGTTATTGAATATACTTTTTCATTATATTTTTTCTGAGGCCGCCAAAGTTTAACATCATGTATTTTTAGGCAAAATAATGAAATAATATTTTTTTATTTTTAATATTATTTTTTTGACTCGGACCCTTTTTTTGCTGATAAAATTACAGTGTTTTCGTTATTATATTCCGAAGATACAAAAAAATTGGCATCTCGGGATTCAAATTTTTCGACCAGTTATAGGGCGTTTTCCACAAAATATCGAATAATATGTGAAATGATTGAGAACCCGTGAAGAAATCTTATCAGGGTTCTTCCAAGGCCCCGATTAATATTCCCTAATTCTCTTAGGGGCCTTATGTGGAAGCCTCATCGGGCTTCGCAAATGATGGTCACGCTTTTTTCTTCGGGGCCTTTAAAGGCAAAATAATGAGGGCCTTTTAAGGCTGCCCTATTAAGGCCTTACTAAAATAATAAAGAAATTTAATTTAAAAATATATATTTGTTATTATTTAGTTGAGTAATGCTGCACTTTTAATTAGATATTTCGTCTTTCTCTACCCGATGGTACATATTAATCGCTGAAAAAACATATTACATTTTTTTTTTGACATTGGCGGGAATCGAACCCAGAACCCTCCGGATGGTGTAGTTGCGTTGCGCCTTAGCTCTCTTGGCCATTCAGATGATATGAATATGCAATTTTTTTGTCTATTTGAATGACTGTAATATGAAATATGAAATAAAATTAATGTAATATAGTCAGAACTTGATAGATTTACATGACTGCGTCTGATGTGTAAAAATGAAAGCACATTCAGTTATTTTTTTACAGAAATTGGTTATATCGAATAGGGTACATTGTATCGTTGTTGTCATCTATAATTATATTCCAAAAAATTGCTTGTTTTATCGTTTGCGCGAAATAGTTCGTTTGTATCTAGGTGTGTGACTGTCTGACTGACCTGAGGGCCACTATTAGAATGGGTGACCACCTGGCTGACTTTGACGGTCATTAGTTGGATAGGTGTCCACCAATTTTGCCACGGAAACCTCGGATTGCCATATAAGATCCTCATCTGACAAATTTATTATTGATTTGTTTAATTTATGCCAAGATTACGCCTGACTGGGCTCTTAAGTGATTACCCTATCAAGCCCTTATTAAACTTCGACATGGGAACCTAGAATTGCCTAAGGAGACCCTTATCTGGCAAAATTATTATTGATTTGTTTATTTGATGCCATGATTAAGCCTGACTGGGCCCTTAAGTGATTACCCTATGAAGCCCTTATTAGACTTGGCCGTGGCAACCTAGAATTGCCTTATGAGGCCCTTACGTGGCGAAATTATTATTGATTTATTTACTTGGTGCCATGATTAAGCCTGACTGGGCCCTTAATTAATTGCCCTAATATAGCCCTATTAAATATCGGCATGAAACCCTACAGTTTCCTTAGTAGGTCCCTAATTGGGAGTGATATGGAACTCCCTTTTATGGTGTCCACATTAAAGCCCGATAGGGCCCTAAGTTATCTTAGGGCAACCCTAATATTTTTCTTCACGGGAATTGAAGGATATCGGGAAGTGAGAACGATCGAGGTGAGATAAAATATGAAGTTTGCAGTATCAAATAATTATAATACAATAATTTTTATTTAGTACTTGAAGTGATAATTTTCATTTCCTGGTTCTTTTCTCACGGCTGACACTTTACCAGGTTCATTTTATCAGTTTATTCGTACTGTGATTGCTCGACGGTGTCACCAAACATGCTGGGACCAAGTTTATGCATTGAAATTTTTTATTTATGCCAAATGTCAAAACTTACAAAAAGGGACATGGGCGCTGAAGCGTCTACTTAACCATAGTTCCTCTTAAAAAAAATCAGTGGGTAAACTTCTAGTAATTGTATTGGACTTCAAATTAATTACAATTACATTTTGTAATTGTATTGGATTTCAAATCCAAAACAATTACTTCGAGTAATTTGTAAATTGTAATTTTCCATTACAATTTTGCCCAACTCTGATATACATACGTATGTAATGCCATGATTGTTATTATTTCCAAATGACTTGTCCCATTCACTGAAGAACAAATAAATACGGATCCACCTACACATCAATATAAAAAAAATATAGCTTCCTCTATTAGGAAGCAAAATGAAGTGACATACAAATTGACGTACATTTTCTATATACTGTCTTGCAAAAGTTCTACTTGCATTCATTGGAATGTAGCATAATCGATTCGAATCCTCGTGGACTACTTCTTTGTCCTGTCCTGCAGATTTCTAGTTACCTCGGGAGACTGAGAGCCGTAAATAAAAGCGCATCAAGCGGAAGCTCAACGCTCCACTCGCTACTACAGGAATAACGTCAGTAGAGAATGGAGGACAAACAGGACAGAAGAGCAATTCCTTCTCTTGCTCGTTGCCAGTTCAACTTCCACCCTATTTGTTGATGGGTGCTTAACGACTATTTTACGGTCAGTAAAATCCTACGTGCAATAGAGTATTCGAGATTAAATTAAATACGGTCGTTGAGCGGCGAACGCAAAGTTTGGATTCGATAAGGAATCTGGATGATAGTAAATCGTGGAAAACGATTTGCCTCGTACCCGAAATAAGAAAAAAAATATTGAGAGGATCAAGCAAAAGTTTATTATTACTGATACAACTTCAATGAGACACTACACCGTAAGATATCGGTCTGATGGGTTTATTTAAACCAAATATGGGATCTACTTCAAATAAATTTAATTAAAAATTAATACGATTTATTTATACGCAATAAAATCTATTCAATCGAAATAAATACATCCTATTAGGCCAGTCATTAAATAAATTGCTTCTTCAAATGCTAGCATAGCAGGATTTTATTTTGGGATTTTATTTCGTTCAAATAAAATTTTATTCATATGGAATAGATCCCGTATTTGATTAAAATAAACCCATGAAACCGGTTTCACCGGGTATAGCAATATGGCAATAAACAAAGCCGTTATCCTTGTTAAGGTGATTTAGTTTTTACAAAAATAAAAAGTCTTGTTGTAGGCAACTAAACCAGTAGCGGAGCTATATCCAACGGATGGTGTAACGCATTGAAAGCTTTTGACCATAAAAGAAATGTCAAAAGGGAAACAAAGCGATCGGTGGATTCGTGCTATAAAACCGATGGTATAACGAGAGTGTAGACCTTTGACAAAAATGAATAATTTCCTTTGCTTCGGTTTTATTTTCCAATCTTTGTCATCCTCTTTTGATCTTCCATTTCATCATCACGTCGAACGAGCCATACTAGCCTTTGCTCCGCACTTTCTCTTCGGTGTTACCAATTATATCCTCCATAACGGCTTTGTCATTGTCTTTTCTGTCGAGCATAGCTTTTTTTTTATCGCACCGTTTCACCCTCGCACTTTCGTATCATTGCAAATGCCACATCGTTTCTTTGCTCCATTTCCATTAACGTACAAGTATTTCAGCTCGAGAATACGTCGAATGTCCATGCATAATAAATGGTTACTAAGATCAGTAGAATAATGTAGATGGATAAACCATAATACAGATTGAATGGTCCTCATGATAATTGTCGTGCTTTTCCTTTCTCATAGAGCATTGTCAATGTCCTGTCGTCGCATGGAGCGAATTTGTAATTCAAAAATTATTCAGAAAAGTTATTACATTATAATAAATTTAAAAACGTGTCACTCACTCACTCCGTCAAAACCGTTGCACCATACAATATTTTCGACTTCATATTGTATTACACGACTGTTGCCCTTCACGAAAATCCGAATTTTTCAGCGTCGTCGCCAAATCTTACAAAGTTGAGTATTAACATCTTTCACAGGTTGGCACAACATTTTCTCTGATGGATGGAAATGAGAAACTTAGACTTGTAACTTGGACAACAAGAAAACGCTGCATGCGAAGTCTCTTCATCCTTTTTGTTATATAAATGGATAGGAAAAGGCTGAGGAGCGGGTGAGTCTAGCTTCTCAAAAAGTGAGAAGGCGAACATATTCTTGATGCTTTTTCAGGGAAAAAAGAAAATTGTTGTGCGAGACGCGTAGTACGCGGGGCACCCATAAGACACAGCAGTCCTATAGCGACGGCAGCATGAGCGGAAGGAAAGATGAAGAATGGCGAACAGCGCGTTATGGCATAACAATAAGTCACGATGCCGTCGGCAAATAGTCGCTGTCACCGTCGTAGACGTTGAAGACGGAGCGCGCGCCGATGGTCGATAAGTCTTTCTTTGTCGATGGAAAAATAGAAGTGAAAGTAGCGAGAAGTAGAAGGAAAAGGGATTCGTAGTGAAGGGCAATGGTGATGGCGTGACGCCATGTTATATCGAAAACACACACTATAGTTATTTAGTGTAGTGAATTTACTGGACAGCATATACATCCAACTCTCTTCTATGGTAGTTCGCGATTTATTTTTTTATTTGTTTTACCTCTAAAAATATCTCCGTTATTTTAGTTCATGAATGGTATTCAAACTTACAACATTTTATTCCACAATCGTTACTAAAAACTTCAATGCCGATATAACGCCACCAGATTCTCGAATTACGTCCAAACCACGGGAAAACGGTTATTTGGGACAACCAAGTTATTGATTAATTATACGCCCAACGATTAATTGGTGGTCGTATCCAATAACTTGGTTGGCTTAACCAATAACTCGGTTCGCTATACCAATTAATTATCTGGCGCATATTTAACAAATAACTTTGTTGTCCAAACTAAATTTTGTTACGTTCTGGTTATTTTTCTAGATAATGGCGATATTGTTTAAATGTTAAAATAGTCTCTTGTCGGCCATTTAATCGCTCAAATCATCTATGTAAACAAATTTGTGATAAACTTTATTTAAATCAATGTCCATTGTTCATTTATCTAAACTAATAATGACGCTTTATCGCAAGCATCTTGATAACGATTTCGCTTACACAATTCGATTTCAGGCCCTTAACTCGGTCTCTACTTTACGTTTATATATATTCGACTATTCTACTTTATTTCTTCGTCGACTTTTGGCCTTATTTTACTTCCACATCTCACTCTTCTTTTTCTCTATTTTTCGATCTTTCGCCTAGTTCGTCTTGCGATCCCTCGATGCGCTACTCTCCACGCAAAAGTACTCTAAGCCTTTGCCTGTCTGCCACCCACTGCCACACGGACTCGGAAGGAAATTCTAGTCAGTTTGAGAGAAGATTCTTATCGGCGCCTAGACTATTCCCGCTCGCACAGCACTATACTATTCCCAGGTTCATCGTACCGATCGAAAAGTTCGGTAATACGTTCCCAGACTGCGCGATATCGCAGAGACTCTTCCACTGCTTTTCGCGTCTTTCGCTCTAGCGCGCAATCCAAGGATCTAATGGATAGTTCGGATAGCGATAAGTATGTTTGGAAACCGCTACAGCACATTTCTTTTTTTGTCCATTTAAGATCACTATCTCCTTTATACTGCCCCTTTGAGTATCTCACAATCATTCGTATGATTCAACGGGGATAAAGATAGTCATTGCTTTTTTATGTTCATTTTTTTTTATTTTCCTTACCCATAGAAAAAACGTCGATTTCGAGAAATGATTATCTTTCGATCAACGTTTTTTTTCAGCTCATAGCGCAGAATTCTCATATATCTCTCGTTTCTTTGTTTTCCTTCCAATTAGCTAAAATGCATTTTCATCTTTCTCATGTTTCTTGCTATCTAACTTTTTAGGCCGACATAATTTAGGTGTTATATTTGATAATTTTACCACACACCATACACTTGAATGCGTAATGTCTTTTCTCAGTGAATATATTTACTATTCAACAAACTTGGATAGAAGTTTTAGCGCAGTTAAACACACTGGGTTTATACGATGTATGCAAGAAGCATTGCGACATTTGTTGAAATCCAAATCCCACCGTTGCGACAGTATACGTGTAATAATGTTTATCCGTGGATAGATGGCAAGAACACATAGAGGATACTTATAAATATAGCAGCACTTACAAGTCAAGGCACGAGGGTTTATCGTTTCATTGTGCTAGCTTTGTGCTGTGGGATTTAGTTGAGCCAGGTTGAGGGAAGTAAGTTCCGTGCACAACTTACGCCGACAGCTTCCTGATTGCTAGTTAGTCTGTGTGTAATCGCGTCCACTCTCCTTCCGACCTTCGCTCCACCTCACTCGCTCTTTCGTCTCCTATCCGTCGCATTGCTTTCATCTCGCTTAGTTACCCTTTTCCTTCCTTGCATCAACCCATCCTCCAAGCACTCTCTGTCGTTTCCCCTTTGCTATGTCCTACCATGGTGTGCATGGGACAAGCTCGGGCTCGACGTGCATACCAATAGCATACACTCGGCCATCGGTTCGTAATTGATTTAATTAACGTCCTTTCGCAATAACGCTAAGCGTGGCCACGTCGTTCTAATTATGTGGAACGCGTTCGATATCTTCGTTCTCGTTGCTCTAGCGCGTTTCCGCTTGGTGCTATTTCTACGGGTTTACCTGGGCAAACTCAACTCGCGACAAAGTGTTTGCAACGATGAAGCCACAACTAGCAGCAGTAGCCGTTGAGACTGAGTTTCGCCGGGTTAAACCGGGCAACTTTGTCCCACAGGGAGCCAGACCGTCCAACCTTGGCCATTCGCAATCGGCTAATTTTATCAAATCCTAGCGATTACTACGGAATCCTCTCGGAAGTTTAATTCGCGGCAGTAATTCCTTTAACGAATGTATATCGGCATTCCTGGAAGCGCTTTGGCACTTTCACAAATGTCGATATATACATTTACGAACGTAAATAATTGAATTGCAAAGTTCGGCAGCGTATACATCCAGTAGCAATCTGCACTGATTTATTCGGATTCTTGACAGCATATAGAAAATTTCTTGAAGTAAAAAAAGAAAATGTCGAACGGTAGAAATTGCTGGTCATTTGTTGTCAAAATATTTTTGTTAAACTGACAGAAAACCAACTTAGTTTATACTCTATATTTATTAAAAAGTTGATAAAGAACCTCATAGAATAGCTACGTCAATCACTCAAAATGCAAGTGAACATGATCTACGGAAGTATAAATGTCAGAAAAGATGTTGCACAAATTCCATGCAATAAATAACAGAGACTAAGAAATGAGCAACAACTAAACGTGGGACTAAACTATTTAAAAGGGTCGAGGGTCGTGAGCTCGGGAGAGTCGTGAGCCAAGGATGAAAACATAAGAGAGCGAGAGAATAATCAACCAAGTGAGCGCACATTATACTGGACTAACACAATGCTGCTGCTGCTCGACCGAGTAGCGCACTGCGCGTCGCTGCACTCTTGACTGGCCGACCTACGTGGAGCTAGACAATGACAAATGTGCCGATGTAAATCGTTGGAACGAAGGACGCAAGACACCCCGTTCCGAACGACCTTGTCACTGGGAGCATTAAAAGAGAACGTTTAAATCTCTCGTGCACTGCCTTCCTCCTACGGAACTTTATATCCTTTTGTCCTATACTCTGTCTCTTCTTCAATAAGATCAACCAGTTAAATTTCGCACTTGTAGTCTCCAGCACGTTCATCAATTTAGTGCGACTCACTGAGTGTCCGTCGAGGTGTAAGCTATAGCAATTCGAATTGTTTCCGGAGATAAGTAGATTTAGAATTGTTGTCACAATATCAATTTGTTATTTAAACGTAATCAAATCTTCTAATCTCAGATCGACACAAATATATCTATGACCGTATCAACGAAAACGCAGCATTTATTGATTCCAATTTGATATGTTAATGAGACATTAGTATTCGGATGCAGTGGAGTAAATGAAATATGAAACTCGTCTAGCTACAACCGCCCTTACAGGGAATCTTAGATGGTTCGAAAACGGCGTTTGTGCAAGTTGTAGTGGATATGTAGGAGTCAGCGAAGGATATGGAAGTTTGGTACTTAGCACAAATTCTCTCGGTGGTTACAAGTAGAATTTAGGGATGAATAGCCCAAGTAAGGTGCAAGTCGTGTTTTAGCGATTTACCGTGGATGCAGCCTGCAGTTAAGCTCTGCAACCTGCAACGACCGGCAGTCGCAAAACTGAGCACGTACCAGTTAGTGTTATTAGCAACCAACCTGAAGAGTAAAAAAAAATAATGTACCGCTGCTTCATTTGAAATGCAATCATACAAATGATGCGGAACATTGACCATAGTATTAGGATGACGAAGAGTAGCAAATGAAGCAATCGGTTCCGCCGTAATTGTTGTAGCGAATTAGATCCCGTCAAAGTTTACGGCAAGTCAAGAAAGGGAGCCTCGAGGGTAGCACTTGACATTGTATATCCAGGAAGAGAGGGTTAAGTCAACCAGGGTACCGGCGGACATCGATTGTACGAGAGGTTCAGAGGTGTGATAGGAAAGGGGTCGGGAGCCAGCGGAAACTGGCCGAATGTCAGGTCGCCGAGGGACTCATGAATTTGCATGGGCGAAGCCAAACATAATCTTAGTGCACACAGATGCTTCTCTCAGTGTCCCCTTCGTAGCCGTCCTCCTTCGAAACTTGCTGCGCTTTGGCCCTGCCACATGCGTACCCTCTTGCCCTCCAATTTCGTATCCGGTTACAGGAGCGCCATCCCCAATGTCATAGTATACCATTTCCACTGCCACTGGGGTGAAATCTCCTAAAGGACTAGCATCTTGGCGTACCATCTCGACTGGTGCAAGTTCTCTAAGCTCCAGCCACCAGCCACTCGGTTTAACACTGTTCAACATCAACATATCCTGCTCTTATACCTAGATTTGTAACAACCTTACGTGTAACCAAATTGCAGCTTTGTATACTGAAATCGTTTTCTCGTATTGTATGTGTTTCATTAGGTTTCCATGCCTGCGAGACATTTTTCTAATTTATACCTTATCAGCCGTTCAACGAATGATTTCTAACTTTGACTTAGAGTCCATTCGATCCAAGGTTTACATGTGTATAGAATCTGAAGCATAACCGTTATGTGTTCCAGTAGTACAATGATCCAATGGCAATGCACTATACCAATTACATGGAGGAGCAGCTTGACGGCGAAGAGGGAAGTAGGGGCAGTTTGAGCAGCCACTGACGTTCATGCAACCTCCCCCGTGTGCAAGGATATAGCGAGTGCAGATTGGCCTGTTTAATCACTGGTTAGAGGCGCATGGGGACCTTCGAGGGCAATCAGCCTGTTTGTATTTGCACTCGGGTTTACGGTGGTTCAACTGGAAGCTAGCTAGTGAGCTAGCCTCCAGGCCCCTACATACAGAGTTAGGGCAACGGACACGGACGTGCACCTAACCGTCTCAAGAGTCTCCACTGGGGTTACTCTACCTCACTCTACCGTCCTGATTCCACCGGCTTCTCTAGGTTGTTCTTGCTCTTACTGTCCCAGAATTTAATAAGCTCCTCCAAAGTGAAAGCTCGTGTCGCGCTAACACGTAAGACAAACGCGTTCGCTCTAGCAATGGTGTGAGTATGGTACAGTACAGTGGATCTAGTGACTTCGTGACAACCTTAGCCAGATGAAAATACATCCGGGAGCGATTCGCAGTTTTTCCCCCAAGGATACGTATGAATCTCTGTTTTTCACCGTGTTGATAATCCTGAAACATCCAATTCCATTTAATATACACCACAGAAAATCATATCAAAACGCGGAATAATTAATCACACAAAATTTCATTTAACAGGATGCGAAACCTCAAATCGCGTATTTACCTCTTGCTCCATCACGAACGATATTTCATTTCATTCCTTTGGCACCACTCGAAGTTTCGCATTTCCTGGAAAATGACCGTAGTACTGCATTCTTCAATAATGTCAGTTATGACATATTGGGAATTTCGTGTTGCTGAACGACAGCAAAAGATAACGAGTCAGGGAAATGTACGGAAGTTATGGAATGCAAATAAAAAAATGTGAGATGCGTGACTGCGAACGGGGTTGGTAAAGATTACAAAAGACCAGTGGGCGACAGATAGGTGGATGGCAAACGTCAATACAGCATACACGTCTGCTCTAGTTTGCCCCTCAGGTTATATGGCGATAAACTCGAAGCATATCAGTGGTAACAAAGCGGCTTTGAGCGTCGAAATGAATGACCCCGCGGCAGCATAACTAAGCGAGAGTGACTCGAATAGAGGAGAGGGAAGTGCAAGCACTATTCTGCTGTGTGTATCGCAATGGCGGTATGTATGCACGCAGCGTAACAAAGATACACGAAACGATGAGAGCAAGTATGACAAGGCCAGACCTGCCGCAATATCCGTCGACGGACGCTACAAGCAGCAGCAATAGTACCACGAGAATGTGGCCCCTGCTCTCTACATTCTGCTCTTCTATCGTTTAAGCTTTTTGGAAAACTTTCCCTCGTATAACCCCGTATCTCGAAGCTTGATGGCAGGTCGTAAACATAGCGCGCCATCAACCTTTTTCTCTTGTGCTTCGTGAATACGATATAGCACAAGCTGGTTCAACTAAATGTTTTTGCGCATCAAGCGGAATTTTTGGACGAGAAAATTGGCTTGGCACAGTTACCACGTTAACTTTAACTATCATGATGGGGTAAAATTTTTAATTATGAATTTTATAGAGTAAACCGAAGGCTTTCACGATGTTTATGTATATTTCCTTGAGTTCGATCCTTGAAAATCCCACTTCTGAATTTGAGGACAGAAATTATGGAATATACTTTAAACCTTGCCCAATATTTTATCTTCATAAGAACCCGAGCAGAAATTTGTTCTGGCTGAGGTCCGGGTCCCATCGGGTTTTCCTTAATTAGTAATCAGGTTCGGATAAGCAAGCTATATCCGGTCCTGATATGGAATGTAACGCCATTTCTGATCTGGCCGTGATCAGGTTACAAATCCGGGCGTTATCAGGCTACTAATCCGGCCACGATCAGGCTACTGAACTGGCCACGATCAGGCTCCTGATCTGGTCCATAGTAAAAAATGAGAAGGTCAAACATATATAAAACGCATAACGCCAGTTTAATTGTTGGAAGTTTATTCTGGTACGATACATGGTCGTGAAAGCTTTAAAAATGAAGTATTACTGTTTTATTTTTTAGTTAACCAAATTGACATATAAAGGACTGATAATCTCAAAAAAATCGCCAAATAATGGGGTTCTTTTGAATAGTGGAACTATCTTGCAGATCCAAAATATATACAAAACGCAAGATGAAAGTAGAATAAAAATAAAAGGAACAGTGTGGAGTGTTAAAAGATTTATGTACATATATCCATGCGTCTCATCAATTTTTTAAATGTGGCGCGTAAAAAAAAACTCAACGTCGAAAAATGTTTACGATAAAATCAATCGATCGCAAAATCATGATTTCGGATATAAGTGACGCAGTCGCCGAGAAAATATATGCTGTTTCCCTTATACATGAATGATTGTGTAAGACACATACATAAAAATACAACTATTTCTAATCGTTAGTATTATAATAATAAGCGATATTATACAGAAAACATCTCTCACTTATTTATTGTACACCGGTAATGCCAGATATGATCTTCCAGTACTCTGATAATTTCGTCTGAAATGGTGTATATTTTAAGTTTTAATATTCTGGCCAAAAGCAGGTCCGCGTCTGGCTAGCCCGACCAGGAGTGCCTGACTGATGCCTGATCCTAGTGATGCGGCTTGAGACGAGATTATCTTGAATCTCGCTCGTTTTTTCTTGCGTTTGTCATTTGTCTGAAGTTCTTGTCTCGAGCTTGCGGTATGAAAAAAAAAAAATTATAGTCTCGCTCGATCTTGCTTAAAATAACAAGCGAGATCGAGCGAGATCTTGAAACTTATGACAGATAAACTGTCAACAAAATAGAGGCTATGTTATGGCTCTGAATGCGACAGCATCGCACGATACGATAGAATATGCTCCGTTAGGCTCTGCCACCGACCACGAAAATGAAATTGTGTGCCTAACAGCTTCCCAAAATGTCGGCATAGAAGTATGGTCAAAGAATATGGATGTACATAGAAGTGCAAATCCTATGCTCCTCCTGAAGCTGTGCAGAAGCTGGAGTACCACGCATTTTCGTTATTTTTGGTGCATACTCCAATTTCTGCGCAGCTTTAGGCGAAGCATAGGATCTGCACTTGTATGTACATCCATATTCTTTGGTATGGTGTAGGCTTCCGAGGGCTTTAAACGTTGATTGTCTAGTGTAAACGGACTACACCGAGCGAAAAAGTTCCGTTGAATCACGGAAACCTTCACGAATGAAATTAAATACGTATAAGAACGACGTTCTGATACGTATTTAATTTTATTGGCGAAGATACGTATCAGAACGACGTTCTAATACGTCGACTCCTTAGATTCCAAGGTTGAGGTCGAGTTTGAATACGACAACTACGTTAAAATGGATTTCAGTCTCGAATTACACGAGGACTACGGATGACTTCGGATTGTTCTGAAATTCTGGATATCATCGTAGACATCTTAGACATGGAATCGTCCTTGAAAACTGACTTAGACCTCAAAAGGTGTCCTGTACATGATGAGGTCTATCTAGAAACTGATCTAAACGTCTATCATTAAGAAACCATCACCCTGGAACCTTAAAAAGTTAGTGTAGTTCTACCAAGTGAAAAAACTTTCTTTAATATTGAACAAAAAACGTGACCTTCATCTTTAATGTAGCAGTGGATGTACTCCAATGATTTAATAATTTAATTGATTTAAGGCTAGAATAACAGCACCAGATATTTAATATAAATAATTTCACAATTTACTCTATTCTTCTCAGCGTTATTCATTTTCTGAAACATTAATATCATTAGAAATATTTTAAAAATAGAGAAGATAATAGGGAAATAAAGAAAAACAATATCCGGCTGCCAAGACGAGATTTCGAGCGAAATTCAAGACGAGAACGAGAGAAAAATCTTGCTATGTCGATAATCTCGAATTGAAATGACAATCAAGCTGTCAAATTCCGAGTCTTAGTTTTGGTCTCGACATTTTCTCGCTCATCTCGCTCGTCCGCATCAGTACCTGATCCTGGCATGATATATGGAAAACTGTAGTTTAATCACATTTGAAACGTTGTACCTATGCATGATCCGGGCGGGGTCGGGACCTCATCTAGCTAACCAGATCAGAAATGCCCGAACGGTGCCTGATCTCGGCCTGATGGGGAATATTTCAGGCTAGCCAGTTTTAAAGCATTATACCGATACATGATCCGGGCAGGACCAGGGCCTTATTTGGCTAGCCTGAACAGGCATGCCTGACCGATGTCTCATCCGGACCTGATGGTACTTCAGGCAATTTGAATTAATTTCTGCTCGGGAATGTAACAGATCAAATGGAATATTTCAATAAACTTAATTAAAAGAAAACGAAGTTTACTTCAAATTATAATTATAGCTTTTCTATTTTGCTCCCACATTAAGCTGTGATTTTTGCCGCCACAGAGTTGATAAGTTGAATCACAAATTATTCCCGACCTTCTCTCAATAACCTACTACAATATCGAACAGTGCTTGGATGTGAGCTTTTGAATTATGGATTCATAGTGTATGCCGGACGTAGGAGTAAGAGTGCGTGGTATTAGCAGCAGCAGCAGCAACTGTAGTTCAATATACATACGGAGACTGCAAGCGCAGACTGCAGGACGCACGTTAGGCGTGGCAAACGTCCCAGGCACGCTCGTCGGCGCGAGCCGTGCTGCTAATACTGACTGCTGGTGCTACTGCTGCGACTGAATCATTATCATGCAACTCCGAACTTGGGCAAGCGACAGACCTGTCCCGGCTGACGCATCTATCTTATTGCCGCCGGCTCGCAGCAGGTTCACTGCAAAGCATCTACTCCTCTACCTTCCTATCGCCCCCTTGAATTCTGTCGTGCAAAGCGGGTGAACTCTTGTAGCGCGACACGTTGCAATCTCGAACGTAGATGATTCACGCTACAAGGGAAGAGCAGAATTTGCTGTTTCTACTGCCTGCCAAGATAATCCAGTAGTTAAGGAAGTCGGGTCACTACATGAATAATGGAAACTAGAGTATCTGCAAATTATCGAAATTACATTGTGGTGTGATAGCAGAAACAAAATCGCTGCTCTGGTGATTTCCGTCCTTGCTTTGCTCGAGCAACAAATTTCACCCAGGACAAAAATCCCACAATTCCAACCCTTTTGGCATAATATACTATTTCTCCTGACTCCGCTAAAATAACCCCATTTCGTGTCCGCAACGCGGTCGGGAAATCGCTCATTTGTTACGAATGACGTACGCATGCGCAGTGCGCTTTCATTACCTCCCTCGGGAGGTAATCAGCTCATTCCTGCCCGACGAGAGTAGTAAAAACCGTACTACGCATGCGTGTCGTCATTTTTTTAAAATTAGCCTATTCTCCGTCCTTGTAGCACACACGAATTGTGGTTGTTTCTAGCGAAATCGGAAGAAAAGTATAGTACGTTACATGGGAGGAGTGCAACTTTTCACCTCGTTTGAATTTCTGCCCTTGCTTCGCTCGGGCATCAAGCTTCACTCTCGGTGAAAAGTTGCACTTCTCTCCCTTGTAACGCAATGTACTATTTTCTCTCGAGTAATGAACGAAATTTTTCCGTTTGAACTTGGGAAACTGGACAGAGGACTGAAGACACTATTACTCCTCGATAGCGGTAGTTTGACAGTTTTCTCAAGATGATTGCCCAGTTCAGGATATAGATTGAAAAGAAACAGAAGTAGATGGTGGCACCGTATTTTCTGTCAAAGGGCGATGGCGGTTGAGGCGTCTCGTCGATTCCGTTTATCTCGCTTTCTCTCCTTCGATATCCTTTGGGTAATTATATTCGGGACCTTCCGCCTCGTCGTTTCTGGTGCTGCTGGTTCGACGTGATAGCAACTGTATATCTTTCTTTCGAAAAAAGAGATGAGGTAAAGGACGTCGCTTTCGTGTACTTTGTATGTGTGTCCTTTTACTTTCGCTTTACCTCGATCTTTGTGTGCCAAAATCAAAGCGACTTAAATTAATCGAAAACGGATCCACTTGCGTTTCTTTTAACTTCCTCTTTCAAATTTGTCTATCTACGTGTCACTTTCTCTTTCCCCATAACAGTGTTTCAATTATCTCCGCTTTATATCGACTCTTCTTTCTTTCGATACCATTTTCCGTAGAATTCGAGCTTGCCACCATCTTTTAGCTACTTTTATGTTTCTTTATGCGCGAACGAAGCCGACAGTAGGTGATTACCGTTGGTTCTGTGTCCTTCGGTCCCCAAACAGAAGGAAGAATACGGACTTTATTCCGAAGAACTGGGGGGCGGGGGGGAAGTCTCTCGTTTATTTTCAATGTAACGAGAGAAACGCCGAAGAAGGGACGAGAAAGTTAAACATAAAAGGAAGGGAATCCGGGTACGATGGAGTTTGTATATACAAACGGCTTCGAATACCATGGAATGGAGGAGAACGCGATGAGAAAGAAGCCGAGACACAGATGCGGCCCGCGTTCCCTTCGCACAATTAGAGAGATACATCGGTTAGTTTTATGTACTGTAATGATACGCGTAGCGCTTCTGTATCAAAAATGTTATCGGTAATAACGAACGGTAGAATAACGAGGTTGGGGGCGCGCTTATTTGCTGCGTTAGGATGATGAAAGAAATGCTTAATTGTCGACGGTAGGACGAAGGATAATCGTTGTAAAGCGCGTGTTCAAAGGCTCCTTCCATTTGGCTCTTAGTCCGGTTTAGCAAATTCTCTTCGCTATTGATAACCCAGTAACAAATTTACGTCACGCCATGGTGCGCCACTACAGTTGCGTTATGTGCGTATACAAATTATGAGCAATTAAAAAGCACGTGTAATGTGCCATATTATTACTTAAAAAATTGGGTTCTAAAAGAGATGACTAATGCCGAGCGAAATTCGCGTGTAGATCGTAGCATTTTCAGCGTGTACTTTTTAACTAAATATAGAAGCAGTTGCGGAGAACCTATATAGCACGTACATAAAGCAAAGCCTCGGGCGGAATTTCTCTCAGAGTACGACTAAACGGACTACTTGTCACCCCTCGTGTTCACAGGGCTTGCGATGAAATGGTACACGAGTAAGGCTTGCGACGCTTCGTCGGCTCGTCCAAAAGTCGGAATGAAAAGAAGAAGAAGAAGTGAGCTGGCGAAGCATATGAAAGAAAAGAAGAAAAAAAAACAATAAAGGCGATAAATAAAATAAAAAAATTTACGGCGTAAAAAAGTTGTGGCCTGCGAGGATGTGGGCGCAAAGTATGAGTAAGTGAGCGAGGGATCAAGTATCTAAAAAAAAAAAAACTTTAGTCTGAGAGTCTTTATAGACCTCCGCGACTACTCTAAACATTTACATATATGTCTCAAAAGGAGATCTTATGCATAGGACCGAGGCGGAAAAAATTCTCGTCGCATCGTAGTTTGACGGAAATGGCTGCTGAGTGAGGACGTAAGCACAAGAAGCGAAATGAAAAAATAAATAAATAAAAAATGTAAATAGCAAGTGGAAATTGTGAAATGCAGGTGGGAAAAATTATTCATGTGAGAGTTATCAGCTTCTGTATGAATTTTATACTCAAAGCGATGAAGTTTACGAGTCTCAAGAGGATAGAGATAAAGTATACTAAGCTAGTATCCGGAGCGACGGATCTTTCTCTTGGACTACTGCCACTGCGTGTCTACCCGTAGACAGGTCGGCAAGTAAATTCACGAATTTATGACCGGAAGTGGTCGAAAGATGAGGGAGGCATTATTTTCTACGGGCTGAGACGTATATCGTGCTATACTATATGTCGAGAGACAAGTACAGTTACCTACCATACCGACTAAACCAGTGAGACGCACCCAACCCATTATCTGGGTTGTAAGCAAAAAAAAAATGTCGCTACAAATGTTTGGCAGTCACACAAATTCAATTGACTTTCGACAGTTCATTCATGGTGAGAAAGCAAACTCAACTCGCGAAAGCCTCTTTTTTCAGATCCCCCAAACTTTCGAGGTAGTTCTTTCACATGTGGCGCTGTGGGAAAAAAAACAACGGAGAGAATGCTGTTGAAAGTTGGCTTTGTTAAACTTAAACGCGATTATCGGATACATACTCCTGGGAAGACCCAAGCGCAACTCCCCTTTCTGTATTTCGAGTGAATGCCATTTGGTAAATCTGGAGTGTCTCGTGTGGAATCGTTCGTGCTAAAAGCCAACTTCTGTCTCTACAGAGTGTTCGCGGTCAAAGTTTAGACGGTACTCTCATGAAAATCGGCACGCTTCGTTGTCACCAAACTCGAACTAAAAAGAACGTATGCGTTTTTTTCAGCGTTCTTTACGAATCGCACACTTCTCCTAGTTCAAAGCCACGGAATTCTTACGCGACGTCTCTTTTGGCTCCGACTGAAACGATAAATTCAACTTGGTCTCTCGGAACGTGGTGTGCATTCTCAAATGTTTTAACCCCATTCGTTTTAACAGACGAGACACTGCGTTATCGGTGTTACATTTTTTAAATAAATTCTTTCGTCCGATACTATGTGAAAGGCGGCTACCAGTTTGATAAAAAAGAAAATGGGCTGCAATGAAGAGGTCTCTGCAAGCCCGTGTTGGGGATCCGTGATACTCGAATACGAAAAGAAGCGACATAATATGATGATATAAAACTTGGGACACTTTTCTTCCATTGTATAATTTAATAAATTAGAAATCTGACTCATATACCAGATATTTTCGGCATGGTAAAATTCGTGGAGAGCATATTGAAAATTCTATAAGAAATTCCAGCTATTCCACCGATCAAGACGGCAGCAGGACGGTATGATATAAGCTTCCGGTGGTTCGCATACAGAAGCCGCGATCGACTGCCGAGGAATAATAACCGGGTCTCCGAGACATTTGTATGATAAAACGTAGGGAATGATAACGGAAGACGAGGTCATTGTCGGTAATAGTGCAAAGAAATAGCGATCGAAGATATTGCCTCCTTCATTGAACTCTCTGCGTTATGAATCACACAGAATAGTCGTTGCACTCTAGGAAAGTGTAGGGAACGATCTTCAATTCATTTTTTTTTTCATTTTTCATACCAAAAGGATATCACGCTCGTATCCTCGCAAAAGTAAACTTTAACGTCAAAAGACTGTGGAGGTTTCTTCGCTCACGGGCTCGCGCTCTTGACGATATGGAGGAAAGTTTGAAATTGCCATCGGTAGCAAAGAAGTCTTTGAAACACGTGACTCAAGAATTCGTCGAGGTAGCTTGAAAGGTCGTTGCACCAAACCCTGCAAGATTGAAATTCCTGGGTACGGTAACTCTTATCACTGCAAGTTGCACTGCAAAAATCATTGTCGTTGATATATATCTTTCATATCGACGTTCGCTCAAGTTAGACGGTACATCAGATAAATACCTAATATGTCGTGGTTACACTGTAAAAAAAGTCTACTTGAAATTTAATGTGTAAGTACTGGAAGTTTTCATGCATAAACTGGTACACGAAATTTAATATACAAAGACGATATAAAATTGTTGCATGGTATAGTAATTTCAATAATTTACTTTAATTTTACTGTAAAAGTATATTAATTTTAACAATTTCCATTAAATTTGCAGTAAAAGTACATTAATTTCATATCACAATCGGATATTGAATTTAATTTACGAGTTTATACATAAAAACTATGATCACAGTGTAAAACAGTGTTTCTAACAGTGTAAAACAGAACAAATATTTTTACAGGATCTTAAAAATTCCGTAATTTTAAACAGAATGTTTCTATAAGTATATAAAAATTATAAAGATTGGCAGTTATATGCCAAACGATAATTTTTCAAAATATTTTTTAATAAAAAGATTGTCAACATTATTGAAGGAGGTCAGAGTTAGAGCATGAAAAATTCAGCTGGAATCCCTCATATACCAATAATAATTTTTTAAAATTAAATACAAAAAAAATCCTTTACCAAAAAAAATCGACAAAAATAACTAACTCGTGACGTAACAATATATTTTTTATTTCCCACGGCATCGCGTTGAAGCAACCGCTATAAAAACGTGCCTGGAAGCAGAGCGTAATTCCCGACTAATAAAGATCTCCCTCATCGGGACTTTGCTCGCGGGTGAATTTTTATTCGCATGTCCGTCAGCATGGTATAGCAATCACCCAGCAGGTGCACACGCTCCAGCGGAATTGTAGTGGATGAGACAAGAATCACCCAGCAACGAAAATTCCTTAGGGACAAAATAATCGGTACCTACTATGAATGTGGGTAGCGACCGTAATACTCCTTATACTGTGTTGCGTGAAGAACCTGTCCATGGCAGAGCGATCAGTAGACATCGTCCACAGGAGAGTTACTCACCGGTTGCGTTCGCGAATCGCCTCGGGTGACCATCAAGACCTAACGATCCGTAATGGTGGGTGAACGACGACGACGACGAAGAAGAAGGAATTGAAGAAAAATAAGAAGAAGTGATTATGTCCAAAATTTCCTATTCAAAATGGCTGGCCTTGTGAGACATCTCTCAGGCATGCAATTGACTTGATTTGGATGGAACTTGGTACATCGAGGTTTTTGAGGTTCCGAATTTGGACTGAAAAATTATTATTTGGTATTTTTTCGGGTAGAATATGCGACTTGAGAACAAGCGTGAAGGCCAGAATTCGATATTTTGGAGAAAAAAAAATGTAGGTTACATTTTCCGACTGGAAGTCGGATCTGTGAATTCTGGAATCGGAAACGGAAAAAGTCACTTTTTTCAAAAATCCCTCTTCAAAAAATCAATGGGTAATATATCTCGCATTGTCGATGTAAGTATTGTTGTCATTTTAGTCGTTCCGTAAATGACTGTCGTACCAGCGTGAAGTTGATACTCGTCGAGCTTCAGGCATGTTGTTCATTTTGACAGTCCTAAAATTCGCGCACCGCGAGATTGTGATTTGTGTTAGGTAATAGGAAATTATAATTAGAGATGGAGGAGGATAGTGACAGTAGTGACAATATATTCCAGATGGATTCCACAATAAAAAATGACGAAAATGGTTTTTTCGGGGACTCCGAACGGTCAATGACACGAGAGGTTCTTTGGTTGGTCATCACGACTAGCAGGATTCTCAAATTCGTATCATAGGTCTCTATGATCTGTCGCGAAGAGGGGTGAGCTTCAAATTATCAACTCCATTTCATAAATGTCAATTGTAATGTTAGTTCATCACTGCAAGTCACAGACTAAATATGGTATTGTAATGGTAGTATAATTTCTAAACATGCGCAACTTCTAATAACAATTCTCGGAACTAATAAAAAGGCACAAGTTCTTTTATCGAAAATGGAAGTTATTTCATTCACGACAATATGTAAAAGTCACAGTACGCTAATAAAATATTTAATACCGAGGATTATTGATTAGTGGGCGAAGCGCAGATCCCCTGCTAGTGATTTTTAAATTGGGACTTTATTCCGTTTCTGATTACAGAATTTACAGATCCGATTTCTTGTCGCACAATCCAACCTGATTTTTTTTTCTTCAAGATATGGAATTTTGACCTTCACTATCGTTGTCAAGTCACATATTGTATCTCAGAAAGTACTGGTTATATGCCTGTTTACGATGGTTTTTAAAAAAGTCACCTTTGGTCGATTCTGATTTCAGAATTGACAGATCCGACTACTGGTCGGAAAATCCTGCCTAATTTTATTTTAAATGATATTGTAATGGTAGTATAATTTTTATCAATGCACCACTTCTAATAGCAATCCACAAAACTGATAAAATTGCGCGAGTTCTTACATCGAAAGTCCAAGTTATTTCATCCACGATAATCTGTAAAAGTTACAGTACGCTAATAAAAATTTTAATACCGAGGGGTAGGGTTACCTCTCGAAGCACGCATCCGCTGCTCGTCATGGTAAAAAGGCTTATAACTCGTATATTCTGAGTTAGAATATGCAAATTGAGAACGATAGTGAAAGGCAAATTTCGACATCTTAAAAAAAAAATTAGTATCGATTTTCCGACCGGAAGTCGGATCTGTAAATTCTGGAATCAGAAACGGAAAAAAGTGACTTTTTTAAGAATCATGGAACAAAGGCTTGCAACCGGTATTTTCTGGGATACAATATATGGACTAGAGAATGACAGTGAAGGTTAGAATTCGATATCTTAAAGAAAAAAGTAACATAAATAATGTTACTTTTTTATGAATAATGAAAATTTATGAATATATTTGTACACGCGTATCTATATACTCTGTTCGAACTAGTCTTATTTGGTTATAGAAACATCTTTCCGTTTTGGAACGAAACTATCAACGTACAGGGTATATTCACGAAGTAACCATTAACATTTATATCTGTACTCCTGAAAATTCAGGAGGAATCTGGTGCAGTGGCTTCAACGTTCGCTACTGGGGGATTCTCGCGATTGTAATACCTTTTTGATTCCTACGGTTCGGTGGTTTATATATTGATATATTGCAGTCTAGTCAGTCGGTGTGAAAGCAATGCAGCACCATCGTGGCGCAGCACCCTCAATTGAATTATCGACGATGAATTCATTGTTTACTGCACGAAACACGCTACGGAAATCCGGAGTGGACAAGCGATCTCGTTCGAATAATTTTCCATTTCGCCGGCTTATCGCCAGATAAATCTAAGTACAACAGAACGATGGGGTTGAGAGAGGGAGGAGTGCATATACTGGTGGCATTTATCTCCGGATAACAGTACAAATTTTATCATTTGAATTATCATCGACAAATATAATATAGATTTGATAATATCGGTAAATATCGTGCCAATTTCATTACAATATTAGCATGTTATATTGGCTAAAGAGTACGTTTAACTGCGCTCTAAATTTAGTATCGTGGAATCTAAATTGTGCCATCAACATCACTCGCAAAACGCAAAAACGAAAAACTTAATATAAAATAAAAAGTGCTTAATATAAAATGTACAACTCTATCAAAAGGAAAAAATTTCTTTCATCGAGTACCAACAATTTAGTTTGTTGGTAACTTTTATATACGATAGGATATGGATGATATTGAATTTTCAAATTCAATTATTTAGCCCTGACTCTCGCCCTCCGATCCTTTAACAACGTTCGTCCCTTCAGAATAAAGTACTATTATATAACAACTACAAATTGAAAATACTAGTTTTATATAAAAGAATAATGTGAAAAGTCTTATTGCTTCGCTGAATTCGCCAAGGCGTTTGACGCCTATGTATCATGAAAGTATACATAGCTCCTATGTTAAAGTAGGGAAACATTCGTCTGCCGAATATATCGAAGAAAAATCGAACTCTCGCAAATTTTCTCTAGACTGAATCGGTAATGCCTGTTACACACAAGACGTTTGCGAAAACTTTCATGGTTCGAAAATTTTTGCCCCACGATCGTCGTCTCTTTTACATAGTCTCATTCAAGACACGTACTCAGTTTCCGGTAGCATAACCGATCACCAGTGGCACCGACCAGTTCACCCTTCGCTTGGTGCAGGCGTGTTTTAAACCTCCCTATCCTCAACAGCGGCTTCTCGTGCTGTATGGAATATTCAGATGGTCCATGCGTCACGGAGTGAGATGCGAAATAAGAAAGGTATTCTGAAAAAAATAATAATAATAAAACGTTGTACAGAAAGAAAAACTCTACAGATCGACATTCCGCGCAAAAATTATGAATTCAATGTGGGGAATCCCCAATGGTGTCACAGATGGATAATGAGATAATTTTAAAAAATTCACAACACGATTTAACAGACTTATAGTAAAATAGGCGGATATCTAATGAAAAATAATCAATTCTATTCCATCTCACAAATTCAGTACAGTCATTTATCTCAGCTTAAACATGTTGCTATCTGAGGTAATTGTTGAGAATAGCGAAAACAATTGTGTTTCCATTAACAATAATAGGGTTCTACATCATTTGGTGAGTAGTTTAATTTTGTTTGCAAGTTTAAAGTAATAATTGTCGTAACTTTATGTTCTCTTGTCTAACGATATTCTTTGTGTGACAAGGAAGACTCACTTAACAGCAGATGATTTTATGACACGAAGGTGGTAGTGCATTCCTGAGACTTTATTGTCTCGTCGGGAGTGTCGTATCCCAATGTCGTAAACTCTGACTTTCATGCCACTGCAGCTCAAAAGTTCTTCCTCTGTCTATCTCTCTCTAACTTAGGAGTTACACCCCTTTATCTAACAGAGCGGAGCATACCAAACCTTTGTTTCTTTCTCTTCTCAGAGAAGGTGCTTGGTCCCAGGATTCTAACCACCGAAATAGATTGAGCGAAAGAGGAAGTCTAAGAGAATGGCAAGACAGAGGAGGGTTAAGATAGAGAGCGAGTCAGCCCTAACTTGCTTCTATCGACTGAACTCGCGGTGAGCGAAAATCAGCATAGAAGCTGAGAATCTCTCTCGCTCACCCAATCGTGCTCCCTTATTCCGTCTCAGGGTGAGTTTAGGTACAGACTGAATCCGCAGTCTTCTCTTTCAGATCTTCTCTATGCACTAGTGGTTTCTTCCTCCCCCTGGTGATCCTCTCACCCGATGTCTTGAAGCGAACTTCCCGAAATTCAGAGCAGCCTCCACCCCGATAAGCCGCAAATGCAAATCCGCCATTTCCCCGTGAATGCCGAAGTCACAGCGATTAGAGCTCGTAACTTAGTGGGTTCCAGCCAATACCGGAAGGGACTTTAGCTCGATTCTATAGTAAACCACCATGGAATTACATGCCAGTTCCACGTACACATACTACATATGCAGTATCCCTAGTAGAAAATCTGTAACATCTATAGAGAAGATGAGTAGTCCAGGATGGAATCCAGGGCAGAATCCAGAATGGCGTCTGGGTTGCTCAAGATGGAATCCAGGACAGAATACAGAATGGCGTCTGGGTTACCCAGGGTGGAATCCAAGGCAGAATCCAGAATGGCGTCTGGGTTGTCCAGGATGGATTCTGGGCAATCCATGATGAAGTCTGGACACTCCGGTATGGAATTTAAAAGTATGTTTTCCCAACGACCGAGTCACGCAAAGACGTTTGTTATACGTCATATATCACAATAATAAACGCAATGGAACGGGAATCGCTTAACAACATCAGACTAAACAAATGCGGAAATATGTCGTATTTACGGACGAATAATCGTTTTTCGATAATTGCTGATGCCGTGTTCAACGGTCTTCCAAGTAGAGAAGAGGAAAAGCAACATCACAGGAACCCCGCATTTACTTTCGCATAAGCTTGCCTTAAGCGTACATTTGAAAATCGCATTACTCGTTTATATGTGTGTGTGTGTGTGTGACAAACGACAAAGAGAAAGAGAAAAATATGTAGGCATAGTCGATTTTGTGGAGAAATCGCAGCAATACTACACAACAGTGGGACATATTTAAACTCACATCTTACATACGCACAGACGTAAGGAATGCCGAGCGAATGCTACGCACAAGTATGTACAGATTCTTAATACAGGGAAGAATGTGTTCACATCAGTGTGCGTTTGAAACAGACAGTAGTCTCATTGCTGCCTGGGGATAGGTCGGCTAAGGTAAATTACGAGCACGTGCGTCCCAGCATCCTCCCTAACGAGATGTAGCCCCGCGGTATTATAGAGTATACATATATATAATATAGTATGGTATTCCGTTCATTCTATAATAATATATTCTCTAAGCTACGAACTTGTAGCTACAACCATGCGTATTCGTGATTGTTCGCTGAATTACCGATCTCGTGTTCCTCACATACACCGTATATGCCGAATGCTTCGTTCGCCTATCTCTCGTAAATACTGTCGAGCAATTAAGGTATACAGTAATTTAATGTGAACGGATAGAGATAGAGAGTGCTTTTGCTGTGAGGGTATTAATTATCAGATGTTTTAATTACTGTAACCAGAATCTGAAGATGTGAAAGTGAGATGAGCGGCTACTGGCGGCCTAGTTAAAGACTCACTAACTTTTAAACGTTTCGACGCGGGCCTGAGTCTTTCTACAAATACAATATTAAATAAATTGTTTCTAGCGTATGTTTTTCTATCGTGTTACAAAAAAAAAAAAAATTCTTAAATAAATGACTGTATTTCAGAATTTTATTTTTTTATTACAAGATGGACCTGTCAAAATATGGTCAAAATAATTCATTGTTTGACTTGGGTGCTAATTTTTAAATAATTGCTAATTTAATTTTTCATGTCCTGCGCGCACACTCATTTTTTTCTAAACTATTCTTGACGTTTTTGACTATTTTAAATATCATGATATGGAAATATCATAAAAAAGATGTTTCGTGAAAGCAAAGCTTTCTAATATACAAAGCAAAAATGGTAAATTAATGTTGAAGAACATTTCGTTTATTTACGAAATATCGTTTATGTACATTTTGAATTATCATACCTCATATGGCTTAGTATAGCAAGCACACTATATCCACCTACGTTAGGTGCATAAGTCACGAATCATAACATATAGAAGCTCACTCTTCATCACTGCAGCGCGGTAGGTGAGATACGCGAGAGGAGCAATTTTATTTTGTCCCTGGTGAATACGAGAGTCGCTGCTCACGCGCTCTGAATCAACCCCTACCCTAGTCATCGTGGTATGGTCTGCGCGACCTCGGTACACCAACGCTCGCGGACACGCTTGTACCCCCAGTGCCGGATTCAATTAAGCGCACTCTGGGCACGACGTATAAAAAATTCTCCTGCACTCCTGAGGACTCAGTCGTCAGGTTAAATTTTTATGCACTCGCTCGTCAAAGCTGTCTCGTGTACCACGACTAACTCTACGCGTTCCATATGAACTGGAGGTGTATGAATCGAGGAAAGAAAAATATAGAAAGAATATGGAAATCCTTTTTGTGTCTGCATAGCGTGGCTCGATTAGAAAAACCAAGAGGTGAACTGCAGTAAAAATGATCTTAAGGCCCTTGTCCGGGCGTTATCGGGCTGCCTACCATTTACCTAAATACCTAACCAAGCACATCAATCACTGGACCAAACCAACTATGTGGATGGCTTATACATAAATTCCATAATAATTGAATTTAGGATGACAGGGGTGTGTGAATGTTCGAAAATATTGAATATTCGAATTTCAATCGAATCATTCCATTTGTACTTCAAATAGAATATTCGAACACAGAATATGTTCCGTCGACGCACTTCCAGTTTCGCGAAAACCTCATCGCTGCTTACAAGTTTTTGTACCTCCCTACAAGTGCAAAACCCAGTATACTGGCTGTTGCAAAGACAATGGTTAACTGTCGGATGTCACCCGTTTAGTAAATTTACACCAGGTCCTTAGAAGCGGACTCCACATTACGTACCACTACGACTAGCTAGTAGTAGCTACTGTAAAGTCGTGATGTTGCACCTGCGGGCACACGTATAGGTGGCGACGCATGCAGACCTAGGTATACGTCCCTTGTCTCATCCCAGCACCCTACTTCCGCTTGCGCTCTCCATACTCTCGTGATTAGCAACCCGTCACCCCGCAACGCCTCTGGCATGTGATATTAATGAGCCGTTGAGCATATATTACCGTACAAACCTGCGCTTGTACAGGTCAATTTAATATGTAATATGAGTTTACTTTAATGCAATTCCAAACCCGACCTATCCATCTCAATTTCTCTTCATATATGAACGAATAGCTTACCTCGGTGAATAACTTTAATGGTTTGTCAATGGTCCTAAATGGTTCATTTTATTGAGGAGAGGATAAAAAATTGTGGAGAATCATAAACGTTGCGTATCGATATTTATAATAGAGAGGGTCAACCACATAGAAAAGGTGAGTTAAATATGGAATTCAAGATGGAGTCTGAGCTGAAGTCCAGGAAGAATAATGGCATTGGATCGAATCCCAGAGACCATACTTGGACTGCCCAGACTCTCAGTGCTAGGTTAGATTTTGGTTAGGGATGCCAATATAATACTAACATGGTTGACGTATTTAATATGCACATAATAGTCAACACAAATTTACCATTGCTATCGATTTCATACTAATGAATAATAGATGCTATATTTGTACATATCGCAATATCGCGAAATGTCAGAGATATAAACGACTGACAGTTCAATATCTATAAGCAATATATTGGAGCATAGTCAGATAACACAATGTGGCATCGTTTAAAAATAAGTTAGCGAGACATTTAATGTCAACAAATTAAAACTTATCTAAATATTTGACGGAGAATCATTTTTTGTCGTCGGAATACTTGGTTCTTAGTACAGCGTCAGGCACAACGCCGTGAAATTTCCAGGTTGAGACGTCCTCTCAGGAGTATTTCGGCTTCTCCCGGCAACTGTCAGATGCTTTATCGCCGTCTCTCAGGCTCTCTATTGTGTCACGTTGAATAATAAAGTCAGCTACATATATACATATACATAGCATTCATTGTCATTTCGATTGGACGTTGCGAATCTGGTTGTCAGTCGTTAGAGCGAAGCACATTAATTCGCGAAGAAAAGGCGTGTGGGAAATGAGAAGTCAGGCCTTATCGTCAGGCCAGCATCGTCAGAGCCGTAATGTCATTGTACCGAGAGGCTTTACGCGCAAGTATCGTTATATGACTAGGCAAGAAGGAGTCTCATAGTGGCGGAACCTTCAGAGCTGTCGAGAGTGGAGGGGTGAACGTAATTAGAAAGCTTCATTACAGCACTCCGGTGCGAGCTCTGCTGATGCTCGCCCTTTCCGTCTGATAGCTGATGGCGTTTGACGCGGCCCTAATTTCTATACTGAACGCAATTACGAGTGTCACTTCTAGACGATGGGGAAGCGAGTGTTCTGCCATATACTATATTGTGTCGCATGCTATCTACTGTATATAGTTCAAGCACTCGCTACTATAGCGAATACCCTTTCCGCCTTAATTATTTTACTTATTCATGACTCCACATCGTACGCAATTTCATTAATGTAGCAAATCAAGTGCGACGCTTCCCCCATCGTCACTGCTTCTCAGTATGATGTATGCTAATTGCTTCTCTGTGATGTACATAATGATTTGCAGTGAGATTTTAGCACGTAGCACATGATTCCGCAATTTTATAATTGTCATAAATGCTTTCAAAACCAAAGATGCAGAACAAAACAAAAAAAACTTTGCAAATTGCTTTCTCATTATTTTTCGCTTTTTACAAAGCCACCTCTATGAGGAAGTATGTTAAACGATTTCGGCTTCCTCATAGAGGAAGCTTTGTAAAAAGCGAAAAATAATGAGGAAGCAATTTGCAAAGTTCTACTTTGCAGGCTTGTTTATGCTCTAGACATTTTTCTAAAAATTCAAAGTGTCGAAGAATTTTAGCCGTGTAACCGACTTTTGTCAAATTTGTACCATAGTAGTCCATATGGTGACCAAATTAGAACCCGGTATCTCGTAATTTGCACGAGTCAGCGCGAGAATGAGATTTTTCGAGAAATTCAAAATGCCATAAAGTTTGAACGGCTGGACAGATCTGCGTCAAATTGTACTCAAATGATTTTCGATGATAGTCCATATGTGAACAAAATTTAAAATAAATCTGTCAAAAATATTAAAAAAAAAAATGTCGACGTTTTTTTTTCTTTTTCACCAAAATCGAAATTTACCGACATATCGATAGTTCCTTTGACTAAATTCATCATTAACAATCGATAATCGTGAAATCATGTCGAAAATTGTAGCTGGATATCAGAATTTACAGGAGATGAAATCTTTGAAGACATTTAAAAAAAAAATTGAAGTTGCAATAAAATTATAACCACCCTATCGATTCTCGCCAAATTTGGGACACAAAGATGGTAGTCCTTTTGCGTACAAAATTTCAGCCCGATATTCCTTAAATTGCCAAAGCTATAGCGTGAAAACGATATTTTCAAAATGCTGTAAAACTTGAATTTTCCGACCGATTCGCGTCAATTACAATCCCAAGCATCGTTGTATGACAGACTACTTGCGTGCCAAATTTGACGAAGGTACATCTGAAGTTACGACAGTTATCGTACTTACAAGGAATCTGCACATACACACACACACACACACACACACACACACACACACACACACACACACACACACACATACAGACATTTTTTCTAAACCATTTTTCTCGGTGTTTTGGACTATTCTGAGTGTCCTGACATGGAAATGTCGAAAAGAAAAAAATGTTCACGAAAACAAAGCTTCCTCTATGATGAAGCAAAGGATACAAAGTAGAACCTTGTACATGGCTTGTTCATTATTATTTACATTTTACAGATTTATACACAGATATAGATATAGATACAGATTTTCAGAAAAATGTTGAAAACAAGCTCGCATTAATTCTCTAAAATTTTGGCTAACAGTCCAAGATAGATTGTCTGGAGAAGCATAGAGAAAGTAATAAACTGCAACGACATATTACCTTATTCTATAAATATATTATTAGAGTATCAAACATTAATATTCATGTAAGATAGTGAGGTACCGACGTTCTCATTTGCAAGTTCAGGTATCACTAGTTCGATTCATACGTATGTATCTACTTGGTCAGCAATGCATGATACCACTTTATAGTGAGTACGGCTTACCATGAAATAGTGGAAGAGTGAAGAAGAGAGAAAAGTACATAACATCGAGTAGAGTAGCATACGAGTATGTAAGTGTATGTGAGGTGAACCTTGCGCACCCAACCTGTTATGGAGATGAGTGTGGTTGAAGGCGGTCGCGCGCGCCCGCGACATCTTCTGCATCTGTAATGTTGCCATCTCCGTCTTTCTCTTAGCTTGCTTTAAATGCTCCCTCTTACGCGGTGCACGTGAGCTATCCCACTTCTTCCTTCTCTTTCAGCTTCGATTTCCCACTACCCTGGTATTTCTTCTCCATTCTCCTTTTGCTCTTTCCCTTTGATTTCTTTTCTCCGTATACCTTCTTCTACTATATTCTTCTCATACTATACTTCCCTTGCAGGGGTAGCCTCTGTAACTCCAGCAGCAGCAGCAGCTCCTCTGCGATACACTTAAGAAGCTCCCTGCATAAACAGTGCTCAGGCATGTCGAAGTCGCATCGGAGTTGGACGGGCGATTTATCAGCCGGGGAATGCAGGCAGAAACGCCGCTTATATTTGCCCTTCGGACCAGAGAAACTCCATGCCGCATGCTACAAGCCCGCTTATTTTCATTCGGCGTCGTTGGTGCTGTTGTTGGTGCTACTCATACATTGCTCGCCACATGCGCAGAAAGCTAGCAACCCCAATGGCAAATTCGGAAAAAGGAACGCCTCATTCTCGATGCAAACCATGAATCGTCCAAGCGAGCAATCCTTTTACCCCGATTCTTCGAGATAACCAGTGGCCAACTTAATATTCAAATGTGTACTAGTGTATAGTCAAAGTATATACACTTCGTATGTACATATGTGTATACCGAATAAATTTGTATGGAGTACGATAAACGAATGGCCAAATATAATCCGTAAAATTCACGAGTGCCTATTTCTCATGTGCCTGAGCAAAGCTCTACGCTTTGCAAAACAGACACAAAGTAAACAAAGGAAAACAACATAGAGCAAGGAATAAGAGATGAAGCATAGAAAAATAACGTGGTTGGGGCAACCAATTGCTTAGTTAAATATTGGACAGTCGAGTAAGACCATTCAAATTATTAGTTAGACTAACCAAGTTCTTTGGCTTCATAAATCAAAACTTCGGCTGATCTAACGGCAGTTGATCGGTTGTCACCGATCCAAAAAAAGAACAAAATTAACCAAGTTCGAAAATGTCGAACGTCTTCTTCCTCGATCTTTTCGAGCGTAATCGGAAATACCACGACTGCATCGGCCCTAGAGCACTAAACTCTTCGGTATCGATCAGTGGATCATGTTTCGCTGATCAGTGACGGTCGGATAGTCCTGTGACAGGGTGCTATAATACATCAGCTGGACTGTGTAAGTGCCGCGGGTGATTTGATTGCTGCGAGAGATATTCTCGCTGCGAATACACTCACGCAATTGGATGATTCAATCCAATATGTGTCAAATAAAAAGATTACGTCGAGTGGAGGTCTTCGAGCCAGCCTATAGAGCAGAGCTTTTAGCGATTTTTCGTTTCAATGTATATGCATAAACATCTAATCAAAATTATGTCTATTGTTAAATAACATTGATAACAGTGACATTGAAAACCTAATCCGTAGCTTAGTTTGCGAGATATATTGATCTAACCCCATGTAAGAATCGCCAGATCTTACAACAGGGTCAACACTCGGCCAGTACATGGTTATCAATAATCGGCCAACGATGGTTAACGAATTTTGGGCCAACACTGGTTAATTTCCGGCTGCCGTGATTCTCTCACTATTCATGGTTGCCTTTCAAACACCAATACCCGGTCCGCAATGGCTGTCAATAGTCGACCTAGTAAGTTTTGCCAATCGTCGGTCATTACCAGATAATACACGGTCGCCGTAATTCCTTCATAATTCACGGTTGCCCTTAAAATTAGTGTTGCATCTGAGCGAGACGATCCGAGGAATAAATGAATAGCAGAACTCCTCTCGAAACGTCAATGGATCGAGTCCTCTCGTATCGTGCTGTCAAACCGAGATTCTCGGAGCCCGATCGAGGCGCGAGATTAAGTTATATAAAACAAAACATAAATATGTATCGTAAAATGTCCAGCGTGCCTCATGTTTTCCCAACTGCAATTGTGTTAAATGCTTAAACTTTTCAAACAATTATTTAGTCAAATCACAGCTAGAAGTTGTTTTCATATAAATATTCTTGAAGAACAGCTTGTGCGTAAGAATTTGAAAATGCATAGTTACTTATAAGGTGATCCTAACGCGATTAGTGCAATGGTTGAGGATATTCCATAGGTCCTGTAGGTGAACACGCAATATTTAAAAATTGTGTTTTTAATCTGACTAAAATTACTAAAATGTTCACGGGTGTTAAAAAGTAGTTTTGAAGATATTAGTTATCAATATTGATGGATTTTGTAATAAAAAGGTGTATGCCATCACACAATATATGAATGTGGGTATTAGCAGCGCGCTTCATACGCACATTCGTGTGTTCTTTTCCTAGAGCTTGTGTCGGCAGGCGCAGGCAGAATATCCATTATTGGACATGGGTTCTCAATTGTGCTTCAAGTTTAATTTTTGTATTAAATTCCGATAACTTCAATAGACGTTCACGAATTTTTCGACAGGTGCCAAATTCGCTCGTTCGTGATTGTAAAATCGAGATGAGACGAGACGATTAAAACAGACGAAAGACCGAGAATCTCACTTGTCTGAAGTCATCGATCGTTATGGCCAAATCGAGTGAGACAGATTAATGCTCGTCTTATAATGCAACACTACTAAAAATCTCAATGCTTGGCCAGTACACGGCTACCAATAGTCGGGCAAAGATGGTTAACCAGCTGGTTTGGGCCAACACTGGTCAATTCCCGTCTGTCGTGATTCTTGCAGTATTCATGGTTGAATTCCGAACGCTAATACTCGGCCCGCAATTGCTATCAATAGTCGACCAAGTAAGTTTTGCCAATCCTCGGCTGTACTGTAGATCTCGCGATTTTTGATTAATTCCACAGGCGTCGTAAGTTCCTGTGCGCTATGTTGCGACGAAAATTCAGCAGTACGTGTTGTAGTTAAACATTTAATTGACGACAACTGATTTCGTATGACTGATTGAAATAAATAGTCAGTATTAGGGAAAACGATAACTTGAACTATATTTTAAAAACTTCACGGTAAATGTTACAAGTGTGTGTGTCAAACGTGTATAAGTTAAACGCTTGATGTTGACTCGGCAACAAGTCGCTGAAGACTGATTCGAAATCGATACAGAAAAATGCACGTTTTGAGTTTTTCCTCCCTCCTTCCGATATGGAAGGAGGGAGTAAAAAGTAACGAATGTTTCAAGAATTTGTCTCGCGTATTCTCATTGGCTATTAAGGTTAGCGTCGCTCGAAGGTGAGTGCGGGGCGGAAGGCTAAGGGCTCGCGGAAAAATCCTTACCGTCAATCGGCAATAAACCATCTGGTTGCCAGTGACTGACGCGTTGGTTTTTTCCCGCAATAAAAAATCTGCGTGCCAGATTGGGTTTTCCCAATAAGATAACATCTGCTTGCAGGGTTGAATTTTTAAATAGCCTTTGAAAATACGCAGTGAGTACATTTTTCTGATCGCTTGATTTTTGTATTACATTGTGTATGAATGCGTGTAAATATGCTTATTCTAAGAAAATACTTCATTTTACATATATACTCGAATATCGTCGTTGTCGACGATCCATCGGCCATTACCGGATAACGCCTGGACGCCTTAACTTCCTGAAGATTCACGGTTACCTTTAAAATCTCAATGCTCGGCCAAGATATGCGAATATATTATTAAGAATTTTTAGAGAATTGTGACAATTGGAGTAACAGTTACTTTTCTCATAACGGCTAGGTTGCCGGTACTGCTGTAGCCACTTTGAACTTTATTTTCATGACTACATCAATGGTACATATCAAATTAATAAAACTGGGGACCATTGTTTTTTTTTTCTCACGCATGTCAGCCGGTCATGGGCAGACGTGGGGCATTACTCTCATACCAATGATTAACATAACCTCAATATCACCCACTATCGATACGCTAGCGACGACCAGAAAAAAAAACATATTTCCTTTCCTACGATTTAAACAAAATTTTGCACTTCGAATTATTTCGATCGGCCATTTGTTATCCTTTATTTTCGAGTTTAGATTGGTAATCAATTGTCTTAAGAAACCTGAGTACTTAATTTTATGAAAATGAAGTCACTTTGTACATTAGCCACCATATTGGATTCGAAAAGACTCTCTGTTTCGTGTTTCATATAAATTATATAACTTATTGTAATTTGGATGGCCATATTGGGGCCTCCATTTTGAATTTCTGAATTCAAGTTTGAGTTCTTTAATCAGTGGTTTCAAAAACATCTGTGCACCAAATTTTATTCAAATCCATCTGATGACCCTGTGATTGTTATCCTAGATGCAACTATTATGGACTTAAAGTATAAGAAACTCACATAGTCGGTTTGGTCTAGTGGTTAGCGTACTGGTTAGCTAGTTAGGTAGTTTAGGTAGGTCGTACAGGTCATAGGTTCAAATCCCGCCAACATCACTTTGCCGAAAGCTATCGAAGAAATTGTATTCGTGGACGATTTCCTTTTTTTCTTTAATGATAATAGAATTATTAAAATTATTGGAGGCGGTACTTTAGGAAATATATAATTTTTAATTAATAATTAATTACTAAATTGATTATAGCGAATATCTCCCGCCGCTACTTGCCCGACACTGGCCGTGTTTGTTATCATTCCTGGGCCGCATTAGCCCCCAGTACTCGGCCGTACACAACTACCAGTACTGGGCCGAAGTTATCGTCCAGTTATCCAACAATGAGCCAGTGTTGGCTACGGTTGACGCGCCATTACTGGGAGACTGGCCACCAATTCAGGCCCAATACTGGGCCAATTGGACACTCCTGCATGGGAACTTTTCGCTTTTAAAATATTCGACTATACTTACTAGTAGATGCGCGCCAATTTATTTTAAGTTCTTAGCGTCGAGACGTTACCGCGTCTGGTGGTACCATCGATCTGTCAGCAAGGGATGGTAAAGAAAACAAATGAAAATCGGTCAACGAGATACTGATATATACCATTCTATAATTAGAGAAATGGTCGGGTATTGGATTTCGCGCGTGCAATGATCATAGATTTAGCTCGTCCCAAGGGGAATAAAGCTCTCGCATCGTTCCCAGCATCTAGTATCTCGACGCGATCAATAACCAATCAAAATCTTAATAGTAAGTTCGATGTGAGCTTATCGTCCGAGATGAGTACGTGCTTGTACCAGCATGAACGACGTTCGGCCGCGGTATAACAGAGCACTGCGTGCTTGGATGTTCAAGGGGCCGATCTAAACACTCAAAGGGGTTTAATTAAAAGGGCTGGGTTTCCTTTGGTGTTCAGGTGGATGGGCAGAAGGAACAAGAGATGCGAGACACGGGGTTGATTCTGGGTATTATAGATACAGTATACCTTGATCAAACGAGCGATAGAAGAGAGTTCAGACTCACAGAATTCTCTGAGGGGATAACTGCAATTCTAAGCTTAGCACATGCCATTATGGACTATTAAGTTTCCCGAGTTGGATAGGTGAATAGTGCATTCTTACACATTGACGTGATTCAACACTTGGATTTGATTTAGCATTGATTCTAGCAAATCCCAATTCATTTCTACTTTATAGGAACCTTCACCATTTGAATATTTGTACAATAAGGAAACATCGATTGATGATCATACAATTTTGTATTTATTAAATATAATATAATTATATGGGGTAAAACACATCAAGTCGGCCACACGAATTTTTCATTTCAATAAAAAGTTTTCAACTTTGTTGAGGATGTCGGTTTGGCTGAAAACAAAAATTACAAATTTTTTCAGATTTTTTTATCGCATATTTCAGCCGTAACAAAAAACTGAAAATAATAATCGTTAATTTTTTAACGCCAAAACTACATCTCTCGCAAAAAAATCACGTGAACAAAAAATTTAAGGTATTTAACGTTCTTTTCAATAAATTTTTTGCAAAATCTTCCTACTCTGTTGTATGCTATTTTTCAACGAAATAAAATTATAATTTTTTTTTCTCCAAAACTGCGTTCCCGATTCGGCTGGAATTTTTACATTTTGTTCCTTAATATGTCTAGAATCTGAGGAAAAATTTGCGAGATGGGCGGCGATTTCATTCCACTATTACAGCTCTTCAAACGATCGAATACCAGGGCAATCTAATGTGTAATTGCTCTGTACGTTCAACAGACTGTCTACATAATAATTTTAAGGCCCACACTGCATTTTTTGCATCGGATATTTTTCCCTCTTCAATTTTTGGGTTTTTTAATACATTTATTTTATCGACTGATGGAATTGAAACTTTTTTCCTGATGACACGTAATTCATCATCGTGCTCTTTTCTGATCAATCGAAAATTGGTAAAACGTGGTGAATGAATGTCTCTTGAGCTCAATATTCACGTGCTCAATGTTACACGACCATCGTTCTGCGTTGTGAACACAAAGTGTGGATGACAGGTACGGGGGAATTTGACAATTAACCTAATTTAAAAAAGAAATTTAATTTAAAATAACAAAAAAAAATAAACAAGTGATGCGGGCTTTAGTTTTTTTCTGTTGACAGTCTCAACCCTGTTGAACGCAGAGAGCAATTACACAGATTACCGTTATGTTCGATCATTCGCAGAGCTGTAACTGTGGAACGAAGTCGCCGCCCATCTCGTCAATTTTTTGTTCAGATTCTTAACATATTAAGGAACAAAATGTAAAAATCTCATCTGAATCGAGAACGCAGTTTCGGAGAAAAAAAAATTTAAATATTATTTAATTCAAAAATAGCATAAAACGGAGTAGACAGTAGAAGAAAATATGCAAAAAATTTGTTGAAAAGAACGTTAGATACCTTACATTTTTTGTTAACATGATTTTTTTGCGAGAGCCGTAGTTTTGGCGTTAAAAAATTAACGATTATTATTTTCACTTATTTATAACGGCTGAAATATGCAATAAAAAAATCTGAAAAAATTTCCAATTTTTGTTTTCAGCCAGACCAAAATCCTCAAGAAATTTGAAAACTTTTTATTGAAATGAAAAATTCGTGTGGTCGCCTTGACATGTTTTACCCCATATATTCTCTTCTTTCTGAAAATATAAGATACGATCTCAAATACTGTTTGAGCTATGATTTTAGATTCATGTAAGTAGTTATTAACACATTTTGTACTATCTTTTCTAAAAGAAGAAAATAAGATTGTGCTTAATGAATTTTTGGATTGCGACACTTTCTCTTTCATGTATTGCTTGTGTGATGAGAAAATATAAAATAAAGATTAACGACTAGCTGGGGGTGAGAATAAGTGTCAGAAAACGTCCGATCGAGTCCGGATAAGGCTCTTTTCTAGGGAGAGGAAAAACATATCGATTGAAAGACCGCGAATGTAGGAGTGAGTGAGATAGTCGTTTTCAATAAGCATTGATCTCAATAAAGTGGATAGTCGCAAGCAATCCCGTTGGTCGTTCCGTCTTGGTGAGGGGTGATCCGCGACAAAGGTTGGTAAGCTACCAGTTCTCCCTTTGAGTACAACATAGCTGCTGTACGAGAACCCAAGCTGCATCCCCTAAGCTCGGAATGTACAAAGCTGGTAACAGGCAAGACTAGTGGCTAGACCGGGGACCAACTCCCGAGAGTGTCAAGACGAGGTAATACAATCTCAGATAACCGTTTTCAATACTAAAACTACCCTTACACCACGAGTGTCTTCAAGAGTGTTAGGTATGCATCGTTGCGTCGTGGGTGACTGAACTGTAACAGCTGTCGTCACTCACTATAACTACACGGAGAAGCGGATAGCGTATTGTTTTCATGAATGTATATCAAAGTACTAATTCCGCAAGCCACTGTAGACTTTCATGCTTAAGGCGAGGGAGTCAGATCAAAATATTGAAAAAATCACTCTTTTTAAACATATAAGATATTATATATAGAAATCTCCGATATAAGACAAATTTGACAGTAACTGGTTCCAAGCTTTCATCTATTTTATAGTTTTTATTTATTAACTCTTATTCATCTCGCTCGAAAAGTATGAGGTTTATGTTCCAATATGTTTATGCGTTACCGAAGTATTGAAATTATGAAAGCGAGATTTCACAAGCGTAGATAGCATATAAATTGGAAGGCTATGTATCGGGACTACATGTCATTGGCTTCTATACACTTTGAAAGTTATAAAATATTTCTATACTATTCGATCTGGCAGGTAGATTGATTCACATGTATAGGTGGACGTCAGTTTTATTATGCACCGATGAATTACTCGGTCGTGGCTATAAAGTTCAATAGAGGGGCGCGCTCGACGAGAAAATAACAACGTGGGTCAGAAGTTGGGAGATGTATGCAGGGTCGGCGAATTAATGTCGACACGTGTACGCTCCGGACGATATCTATTCTGTTATGAATGTGAGGTCTTTTCGTCGAAATGCACAATTGAAATATCGCATCCCCTGTGTACTCTCTCGCCGCCTGTGAGCGTGACAATCTGACCCAGATAGTTCCTTCATAACGAACATTTCCGGGTGGTTAATTGGGTGGAATTAATTGCAACATCCCCCCTTATGCTACCATGAAATTTCGATTAATATGTGCATTTACTGTCGTCGGTACCATTCCGCTCTTGATGCGGTCACCCGAAATAGAGTAATAGAAAATAATCCAAGCCACAGGGCAGACCCAGGAAGAATTTATATCTTTGACCTGATTGTTGGGAAAACTAAATGGATAGCTGTACAATAATGCAAAATAATTTACATTTAGACCGACAAGTAACAAACGCCTGTGAAACGGAATGATTATAGAAATAGTTACTGACCGGAAGATGCGGAAACATTGAGAAAAACATATTTTCTGAGAGAGCATGAAATAAGGGACAGATAACTCTGAGTATCAAATGTTTTAAGCGGTTCACCATCATAGAGTCAGGCGTGTGAGGGCAAGTAAGATATTTCACATGGTTTTATTCAAACATTAGAATATTTTTTCATCGTATTTTCTTGGGTCATAATATCAAACGATTTTACTATAGGGTAACACGATTCGTAATATTCGAAAATGAACAGTGCTTTTGTTCACGGAAAGAAATGTTTGGTTGTGGCAACTACGTTTTCGATTTGCTGTACACAATGTCTAAAAAATTAGTTGCCCCAACCATATCGAAGAGTAACCTCAACTATTCACGATTAGTTCTCGATTGGATTAGTTACGTTAACTAATCCAATCCCAACGGTAGTCCCAACGATTAGTTAGGTTAACTAATCCAATCGTTGGAACTACCACGCGAATAGTTGGGACTACCATTCGAATCGTCGGTATTATCATTCGAATCGTCGGTATTACCATTCGAATCGTTGGTATTACCATTTAAGTTGCTAGGGAAATAGAATAATCGATTGGTTGTGTGAACTTATTTCTTGGTTTAGACAACTAATCTTTTTTTCCGTGTTGGGTACTATAAAAATTAAAAGTAAAGTCTAGAAGTACATTTATTTAATAATTTCTCAAAAATATTGGCTGCACCGCTAAACATTATAAAAGCGGAGTGTCCAATATAGAGAGGCAGGTATACATCTGCCAGAGCATTGTGTATAGCCAGAGGGCGCACTTGGTGTGCACGCGGACCACCGACTCCACTCTGCGTCAGACCGCGCAACATAACACGCGTTCATCAAATTGATTTCGCACGATAACACCCAGGGGCCATTTCTCTGATGATCGCTACGAGGATTTTATCCGGGTATCACGAATAATTGTACGCAAGAGTATAAAAAGGTAACCCACCTGCGAACTTTGCGGTATTTTGGCCTCTTACGTTTCTCCCGTTATGTTCGCCGGGTTATGCACTACGGAAAAAGCTGAATAATATTGGACCTAGCTATACGGAGGTCCTCGAGTTTTCCGTGGCTTGTTTATTGCTAGAGAATGCACTATAGTCCGAAACTCCATGCATTCTCCACAACATGGTCACTGACGTACGCGCTTAGCCTCCATTTCTATTCCATTTTGCTACGTGGCGGTGAACTTTTTCTGCGGCTCTGCGAAATTTTAATGAGCAACTTTATCGGTGACCTGATAGGCGGGAGCTGCTCTATACGTGCATATTTCTATACGACATTCCATCGAAAAAGAAAAAAAATGGCTGGTGAATTTTTATTTATTTTCTTTTTAATGCTGCAATAAATATGGCTATTAAAATTTACATAGAATAAAATTCCTCATCGACTAATCTTCCAGAGCACTTTTTTTTATTAAAATGAAAAACTCAGTACAATCCAAAAAAAAAATTATTTTTTTATTTTTCAAATATATGTCACTTACATCTTTGTTATTACATAATTCGGGAAGATCGAATTGTATCCAATTCTGTCCGAATTATTGGAAATTTCGAAAATTCACAAATTCCTAATTTCTTTATTGTTTTTAAGGTTTAGGTTGGCCTGATGAAAGTATAATGCATAGAATAGGCGTGACATTCCCTCATGTTTTATTAGGATCAGAGTAGAGCTTGCATATGTTGGATCTCAGTATCAAATCATGCGAGGGCAAATTACTTTGGACGAGATCTATGCAGACCTGCGAGTTTGATTTCGCTTTCAGTGTGTAATCACTAAAACACGGAGAAGTAGTTGCTGTGTATACTTGAGAATTCTCTTGCTGCCTTCGTATTCGTATATCCGGAAGTCTATACCGGACCTAAGATATATGTCTAAATTATTTACTCTGAATCTATTGGAAAGCTTCAAGCCCTTCATTCACTATACTTGAGTGAAATAGCAGTGGGAGAATCCCCTACAATCTCACTCCAGTCTGCACCATAGTGGATCGGCATGAATCAGCAACATAACTCAAGCCAACATATGCAACGCGTGGTAATGAGAGTTAACGAATTGCCTTCGGAATCGGTAGTCGCAATTTGTACGGATACGCAAATAGTATTTGCACTATTACAGCACCAAGCTGTACGTACTTCCATAGATAATTAACTACATGAACACTATGCTGTAACCAATTGTATAGGGCCACGTATATTTTACAAGTGGGGAGTTCAAATACATTGCCCAACCAGCAGTCTAGCAATAAGAGTTGGTATAGTATTGAAGAGCGATGTATACATAACGGTGAGTCTGTAGTAGTGGGTACAGAGCAGACTGGAAAGAGCGGGTTGGAGTTTGGATGCGCCGTGGTCGTTTCAGATGCTGAATGCCCTCTAGGTGTATCGAACTTGGCTGACTGCCAACTTCGCCTCCTCCATCCCTATGCGAGACCAAACTCCCTTGATACATATTTGTATCAGCTATATCCACCCTTGCAATCCCACACCCTTCCCTACACGTCCATCTCCAGCTACCAGCACCGAGCCCTCCGCCTGACGGCTATGGTGCTGTTACTAAACCTCCCTTAGATTATACCCTCCGCTATATCCGTACACGATTGAAGGGAGAGAGAGAGAGAATACACATATATGAAAATGCTCACAGGGTTGTTTCTATGTCTGCTGGAGAATCCCAGTATAAGCGCCCGCATTCACACAAAGGCTAGACGTCCCAGCAATGGTAGTGAGAGATCGATATGGATGGGATGCCCAAAGTAAAAGGATAGGACACACAAAACCCGAGAGAGATAAATAGAAAATGACCAACTCTTTTTTTGGTGCAGAGGATTGCACCAAAAAGGCGTCTCATTGCTCTTTTCCTGGATACTTGATGTTATGGACATGCCCTTCTATATAACGGCTATAGCATCAGCAGCCCTAGGCCTTTGCCCAATTTTTCTCATTTTCCGTATTTACAGTTATACACTATTCTCCGAACGGTATACATGCGTATACGTTATGAAGCTAATATAGTGAGTGGCATCACGTTCACGCACAAAACTCGTCGTCCAGTTCCTGGTCTGTAGATGAGTTTTCGTAACAGTCGGCGTCGCAACCGACAGAGTGGCCCTTTTTTGCCAATGGCTTTTTTTTTATACAATCCAATCGTAGTTGCATATCGTGGATATTGTAACATGGCATTTCGCACACTCTGTTTACCTGCTACAATTTTTCCTTCTGTAATTTGCGCCCGCGATAGTGTCTGTCCAGCCCTCACAATGGGACAAGGTCTCGGGAGATTTAGGGACAAAATTTTTAGAGAAATCTCCTACATTCGTCGACCAGATAATTGCCAAAGGTCCGTATGATAAATCTCAATTTAAATAGCATTATTTTATGTATCGTCGAGTTGATTTTGTAGACCAACAAAAATAGTAGTACAAAAGAAGAACCCCAGCACGATTGAAATACGAAATTACGAGACTGAAGTGATAAAAGAAAAAAATGGATAGTTGGGCACTGCTTTAGTAGATAAGACCGTGGATCATTTCTGCCTCCCCTGAGGCGTACCGCGACCAATTTCTTCTTTACGCCAGAAGCAAAGTCGTCTGCAAAGCACTTCATTGGATTCCACGAGTATAGCGAACGTCTAGTTGATCGACCGCCCACACACCCCGAAATCGAGACGCAAGTTGCAGTGAGCAGCTGTAGTCGAACGAGAGGGAATCGTCGCATCAAGATTCTCACCGACAGCTGCCACGTACCGTCTCGACTAGTCTCGTCTTTCCTTTCACCGTCTCGATCGAGAATTTTTTCGATCTGCATCTCATTTACCTGGAGCGGCAAGCAACGAAGACGCCTTACTCCTTTATTACCGGAGACCAAGCCGAGTCTCATTAGGAATATTCATCGAGTCACTTTAGATAGAGCGGATTGAAAGTTCCAGTAAAATTTCGTTCAATTAGATGAATATTCTCATTTCGCTGGTATTGATTGATCTTTATTCGATTTTAATTTAAATGTTAGAAAAATTGACTGATGACTAATATTATCTCCATTTCCACAATAATTCGATATTCAGTTAATTTTTTGTTTTTATGTGTTATTTAAAGCTGCTATAAGTGACACATTCTAGTCCGCAATTTCATTCACGATTAGCCTCGATATAAAAAAGTTTATTTTCAAACCAACAATGACCATCTCTCTATGAAATACTTGCATAAAAATAAATGAACATTGGTATCGACAAATTTTTAAATGCACTTAGCAGAACAACGGCATTTTGAGGTGGGGGTGTTGAGCGTGCTGATAAAAAAAATTCGAAGTAACCGAAAAAGCCGGGAGGCGTGTGTACGCATGTGTCCAATATGAAGAGGCAAATATAAATCAAAAGATCATCTCATCTGTTACTTATACCGAACCTCTATATTTATCCGTTATCTCGAGAGGCGTTATCGAATTTTACAGATCTTCGAATCTGCTCTTTCTTCCTTGTACTCACATCAAGCCAAAGGTCTGCCGAGCGTCTTCCTCTTACTGGTGCTTTTTGCTGAACCATCTGTCTAAAGAACGCCGATATTCCTCTGCTATAGTATCGTACAGTATATCGATGTCCAAGGGCCATTTTACAACGCGCGTCGACAATTACCAAGGGGGTCTGTCGGTGCAACGAACTATGGTACCAGTGTAAGAACGCGCATGCAGCGACTCAGCCGCACCTCGGGCGGTGGTAGTTATTGAAAGACGGGATGATGTTCTACGCCGTGTACGCCGAGTTCGCGAGACATACGATCTTTTCCTCGGCTTCCTTCTTCCGTTGAGAAACTCGTCAAATTCTTCCTTTCTTTAAAACACTGTCCGACGAACTCAAAAAGTAAGACCATTGTATGTCTGATATTTTAGACAACAGCTGTATTCATGAGTATGGTGGCGTATCCAGGATTAGAGTGAGAAAGAACTCATTGATGCTGGAGAGACTAGTTGACCTAAAAAACAGTAAAATAATTGTTCTGCCAAGGAAAAAGTTGTCGACAGAGCTGAAAATTTTTAAGGGGTTGGAATAATGAGTTATTTTAACTGTTTCTAACCATGGATTCGACAGACCGACTGGAGAGAACGCGCGGTTGGGGTTTTTAAAATGTATTTCTCGTATAGTAAAAACACCGTAAAAATAGAGCCGCCTATATCAGCTGAGTTTTCCGTAGTTGTCCTGTGCCCTCGTGCAAATGCGATCCAGCAGTGCATTAAGAAGATGGGTTGCGGGCAACACTCTTGAAATTGGATGCGAAAGAAATGGAGAGCGGAGATCGTAAAAGGCTAAAGAAGGCGTACGATTAAAAACAAACAAAAAACGATGCATTCGACTGAAAATAAATAAAATCACCGAAACAGATCCTTTGGTACCTTGATTGAACATGCTTTGGGCCAACAACAGTAACGAACGGTATCGGTAGTATTTTTGCGCTTCTGCTTCTATCACGCTCCGACATTATTGGTAATAACGGATCAAGTCCATGCCGCCTAAGGATACGTTGTTCCGTGGGAAGAATTCGCAAGTACACGTAACGAAAAATCATGTAAAAGAAAAAAAAAAAAAACAATCGTAAGAATATTGAAAATTATTAAGCTTAACAGTAGTGATAACCTAATATTTTCTCATCAGTTACCAAAAATGATGTTGTTTTTAACATTTCATGAGTTGTATTTCTACTGTAGTAAATCATGTCGACGGAACATCGACTACCAGTACTGAACCGATATTGCCGTGAAATGTCAAGTTACGCGTTATCTGCCAGCGCTGACAGAACTGTATCAGTCAACGTCGTCAGAATTCGATCCGATAGCCTTGCGTCAGCTACGGAGCCCAATGTCGGCACAGTTATCAATTGAAGGTTCGTTCAACGGTGGGTCGTAGTCGAGTTTCGATTGTCATCTGCACACGGAGAGAATTTTCTGGTAATCACATTTCAAAAAGTTTGACGATGTTTCCCATACACCATAGCAAATTCGGTTTATTCGACCAGCCTGGCGATGATTGCCATGCAGTACATTAACGGGAATTTTTCGTGTCTAATATATAGTATGGCAAACGGTGCCAGTTGTGTTCACGAGTCACTTATCAACGTTATATATTGCTGATTAAACGCAGCATATTGAAGATTGCTAGGCCGCTTACGTACTTACTTCTGCATCGTATACCCGTTAATGTCGGGAATTCGTGCAGTTACGATGATACAGTAGCCTCCCACTAAGTGCTCGCTCGCTAAGTGCTCGCCGAGACGCTTTCCCCTCGATCGGGAGGCGTGAATGTTCCCCCACCAAGACTACGATTCTCTACCGAGCCCGGCCGATCGCGGACGAATGCGCCCGAGCACTGCCGATTTCGGCCGAATGCGGCCCGAGCACTGCCGATTTCGGCCGAATGCGGCCCGAGCTCGCAGAATCTCTACGGAGCGGTGGTAACTCGCTAAGTGCTCGTTTTTACCCCTACAGCCCCGTAGGCGAGCACTTAGCGGGAGGCTACTGTACTTAAATTAATAGAAAGTAAAGGTATGTAAAGGTAGTATAGGGATAGGTTACAAAAATGTAGCATAAAAAAATACACGTTGTTTTGTTCAATTGTTAAATATTTATTTATTTTTCTTAAAATGAAATAATATTTTTTAAATAAAAACGCCATCACCATTTTTCGTCCTGATCTTGGACGTCACTAAAGAGCAGGTTATGTCACGTTGCAAACAATCCAGGTTACGCACCGATTTACAGCGACGACGACATGTGACGATTTTCTTATAGTATAGACGAAGAATACATAGATAATATATCTTTAAAAAAGACGTGCACTTGTTTTTTCGTTTTCACAATTCCTTGTTCGTTGCACTACACTACCGAGAAAAATGGGCGCCTAACGCCGCTGACGATGTAAACACACTCAGCCACCGCCAAACGTATAGCGGTCACCGCACCGTCTTTCGTGTATAGCTAATAGATTGTTTAGAACTATAGCCTGTGGTTGGGGAATGAATCCCAGACGCACGGTCTTAATAGTTACAACGTTGAAGATATCAGAATTTGCTATTTTGCTTCCTCATAGAGGAAGCTTTGTTTTCGTGAAAATTTTTTTTTTTCAAGATTTTCATGTCAGTACGCTCAGAATTGTCCAAAACATCGAGAAAAGTGATTTAGAAAAAATGTCTGTATGTGTGTGTATGTGTGTGTGTTACGTCTCGCGTAACTATAAGTATCACCCTACCGTTAAGAAAGATTGCGGTCAACGCAGACGCGAGCCCCTCATCATCAAATAGTATAAATAAGAATCTCCTCCAGACCACATAGAGTATACGTGCGCCGCAACCCTTCAAACGAAAAGTCCGCTGTTAACGAAATGTATATCAACTTTATATAAACACGCATGACACTTATTTCTACGTCTCGCGTAACTATAACTATCACACTACCGTTAAGAAAGATTGCTGTCAACGCGGACGCGAGCCCCTCATCACCAAATAGTACAAGTAAGCATCTCCTACAGACCACATGTTGAACTGTAGAGTATATACGCGCCGCAAACCCTTCAAACGCAAGCCCGCGGTTAACGAAATGTATATCAATTTTATATAAACACGCATGACACCTATTTCCCATACGCCTCGCACCATAAATCTGGACCCTAATTCTCGAGTATCCCTACCACTTTATCTAAAAATCATTAGGGCGACAATAGTATATAAGCAGCGTACAATTACTTAAAAATCCAGTTATTCTCCGACCACCGACCTGCTGCAACACTTCGAAGGAGTGCGCAAAGCTCCTAGCTACGACATTAACCCTGCGTGGTTAATCTCTTCGAGTAAATTAAAGTCTGTATCTTCTGATCAACGTTTCGACGAATAAATAAATTGTGAGTATAAAAGAATATATATCTCTGCGATTGGAATTATTTTGCATTGCATGCTGGTCTTCCTACTTCGAGACTCTGTCTCCAAGTCTCCAGTTATCCCAAAGAAACATACGAATCGAGGCAGCGCATGGCGAGGTCTCCGTCCCCGATGTAAAGGGCCAACGCCTTGACTCGAAAGAGAGACCGCCGTTACGACTTCCAACTCAGGAGAGTCTGCCGCCCGGACGTAACATGTGTGTGTGTATGTTACACAATCGAAAAATGTAAACCTTTATAACTCAAGAATGCCTTGAGATATCAAGCTGAAATTTGGACCATAGATAGAGGGATCAAGCCTCATCGTTCATACAAATTTTTGTTAAAAACCACTTCATCGTTACATTATTACGCGTTTTTTAATTTTTTGAAAAATGTCTGTTTACGCGATAACTCTTTCAATTTTCGAGATATTGATCTAAAAATTGGTATGAATTTGAGCTTTCATATGCCGGTGATCGCTATTGAATTTGGTTAAGATCGGTTGAGCCGTAAAATTTTTATGATGTTTTGAATTTTTCAAAAAATTGACATTATCGCTCTATTGTAACTTTTGCAAAACTTAAGATAGCGAGCTCAAATTTTGTATATAAATGAAACAATATTCAGCCATTATATATGTATAATTTAGTGACGAACGGTATGAAATTTTTGATTTTATGGAATGTTGAAATATTTTTAAAAATATACATTATCACATTCACTTCGGAAACGCTCTAATAATCACGAAATAACGCAATAACGAAATAGAAAAAGCGAATCCACAACATGTATATTTATCTAATTAAACCAAGGATGCAAAGTAGAACCTTGCACATTGCTTCATCATTATTTTTCGCGTTTTACAAAGCTTCCTCTATGAGGAAGCCAAAAATTGAATAACATACTTCCTCATAGAGGTAGCTTTGTAAGAAGCGAAAAATAATGAGGAAGCAATGTGCAAGGTTCTACTTTGCATCCTTTTTTATATGTGAAATGTTCGTATTTCTTTCGGAACCGATTCCGTAACTATAGATTGTATTACTAAATTGAGAGATGAACTTCTTCATATATTGTGAATCGTAATCACCGTCTGTTGGAAGTCACGACCATTGTCAAGCTTTAAGATGTCTTCGAGGCACTTTTGCGTATACATCCTTACAAACTTTGGATTATTTACAGTACGGTTTAAAAACCGAAACATAGTACCGATTCTTGTACGGCGTGCAGCACACAGTAAAACACGATACAGTTCTTGATAGGAAAATATAGAAATAGATCCCAGAGGCGCTGAATTAACCAAGTTTACTATACTAAATCGTGTAATGATTACCAGATTCTTCTCTCCGTGCAGACTTGCTTCCGACTTGGAAACAAGCGTCCGTTTTATTCCGAGAGTTGAGCTACACTCCAAAAACCAGGTGTGTTGCAAGTGTATTGTTTCCTATCTTTTATACAGTGACGAGTTTTTACACACTTCCAAGCATGTTCCATTTAGATATCATTTACCATGTCCATGCCAACACGCTTGAAAGTGTGTAAAAACCCGTCACAATGTGAAAGATAGGAAACAATACACTTGTAACACGTTTCGTTTGTAGAGTGTACCGCACCAATTTCCTAAGAATCAACGTTCGAGTTTATTAGCAGCCACTTTAACGTTTTTTTGCAATTCTCGAATTAGAGTCGTGTACATTTATGAAGATTGGAGTCTTAGAGTAATGTATGAAGTACTGTGTCATGGCATCTATCTTCATGTTTCATTCTGCTACTGACTGGAGATAGAAGTTTCCTCTTTTCCAGCGAACCCTGCATTCTTAAGATTCTTCGTTAACCAGAGTACTGAGAATAGTAGGAATCAAGTAGTGGTGGTTGGTCACTGATCAATGTTCAGTGTACACACAGCTAGAAAGAAAAAGGGGCAGCTTGCTGAAGAAGACGAAGAGCTCGATAGATAGAAAGACGTTATAAATACGTATAGGTATACGTGATGCACTGCAATAGATAAGTGGAAATTGCGGCACGAACAGGAAAGAAGAAGAAGAAATAGAAAAAGAGGATACCGAAGGAGAGAGTGGGAAGAAGAAGAAGAAGAAGAAGAACTGGCTTGCGGAGTGACGGCAACACGGGTCAAACGCAAGTGGGACCATGGTCGAACGGTATAGTGGGTGAGGATGTACCTTGGTTCGATGTGGCACTGTTTTACTTTGCCATAGAAAGCTTTCTTGGAAAGGTAAAATTTATAGGAATAAGAAATAACGCATGACGCTTGGGATTTAACCCCTTCGCTGTTTCTTGATATTGAACATGAGCAATCAATGTAAGCATATTCTTGATGTTTCTATCAACACTATGTGAACGCTAATGCTAAATCGTCGCGCTTTCTTAGAGCCGCGCGAGGTATGGAAAACTGTGTAAATTATAAACAAAATTACTAAATTCGTATGTTCCACGCATTGCAGAGTTTAAAAAGACCATTTAAAAATGTTTCGCAGTGGTGCAACTTTAAACGCTCCAGAATCTTCGAGACCGCGCGTTAAAAAAAAAGGATTATTCGCTGGAACGTTATCTCGCGATGAAAACGGTAGATCAAGTAGCGTTAAGGGGGATGAAACGACTACCAACTCGTTAACGCCTAGCTTTTAATACACTGTTGTATAATATGTACACCGTGTTCGCTAGCGTCGTCGTACTCGTAAAAACTTAAGGGAACGTGTGAAATTATGCGGAAGGTAGGTAGTAAAAATACTCTCGCCTTGGTAGCATCAATATTTGCCAGGGGCAAATTTTCTAGCAGTGATTTCACGTCATGCATATGTACCACACAGGCTGCGAAGTGCAGTAAGTTGGTTTGCGCTGCACATATATATCTATATATATATATATATATATATATAACCGTGTAAGCGGCTAGCTAACCAAAAGTGGGGGAACCTGGTAAGGGAAGAAAAAGGAGAACGCGCAATATATGGATATCCAACGAGCCGCTCAGTTAAATTGCCCGTTCCTGCACGGAAGTAGCCATTGCTGAAATGCAATAGGTGTAATTTCACGCAGCCGATATCTTCTCCTGGGGATCGGGCGTTCGCTGGGCTCATCGATGCGTCAGTGGAGGCGCGGTGTGGCCAGAAGAGGGGGCGGTGATGTTAGCCCCCGGACTTTCGCGCTTTCCAGCATCGGTTTGCTATAATTTATTCCAAGAAAATCTATCTCACCCCCGAAGCACGTCGTGTTCGCGGTTTTACCCGCGACGTGCAGGCACTCCCGAGGTTATCGCGTACTCGACATCAGCGTCCAATTTGCAGCTCCCATGTATACGGCAACAATATTTAAACCCGATAAATGTGTATATGAAATAGATGAGATATTTTCCCGCTACCATTATCGCTTTCGTTCTCGTTATCCACCCTAGATTCTATATGTAAAAAGACATAAAAAACTTTTCACTGAAACTTGCTCATTAATTCCACATGGGAATCCGACAAATATCGGTTACATAATAAATTAGGAGATTCTTTATATTTTATTGTACCTTGAATGAATGAGTTTAAAAAGGGTTGTAAAAAGAATCAAGTGATATACGCGCAGGTTTTCGCTCATGATTCAACTTGAATGCGTTTACCATTTTTCTGCTATTTATTCTTGTTCTTTCAACCTGTCAGCTTCGTAAAGGCGATGAACGATAATATATGTCTGTATTGCGTGGATATTAAGGTGGTAGACCAAAATCGATTTTTCCGAGCAACTTGTATTTTTTTCCAGAATTTAAAATCCATATTTAGTGTCGTTCCAATACAGATAACAATGTTAGTAACGAAAAAGAAATCGATTTTTATTTGGACCACCCAACTGGATGTATAACTCGTACGTTAAGAAAGTAAAAACTTGCGCGTTCTTTCTTCCGTGGCTCTTTTCTTTCCCTCCTTCTCTCGTCGCTTACTCTCTCGTTAAGTATTGATTTTCGTTCATCCGGCTTGCATAAGCGTACGCTACGTCTTGCAAATGTAAAGGCTTGAAGCTAAGAAAATACTAAAGAATAGCATATAGTAAAGTGACTGTTAGGGCTGCGGGAGTGTAAGAAGGGAAATCATGGCTCTTCCCATTCAACCATCCATTGCACGCGTACACTTCCATGTCGTTTTCGTTTCACTTCCTTTTCCGTATGTATCTTCTCGCTATTCCCCCATCCACTTTTATTCCGTAAAGCTCTACACACTCACATGTATAGTACGGGGTGAATTTCGTAGCAACTGACTATCCCGCTACGAGGTACAAGAAGAATCTAGTTGCTATAGGGAAAAACGCATAGGAAGGACGAATGCTGGAAATAAAGAGGAGAATAAAAGAAGGTAGGAAAGAATGAATGTGGTGGAGAAGTTACGGCAGCTGGATAGGTACACACTCGGTACATCACTGTACTACTCCCTCTGCACCGTAGTTTCTTCGATGCACTCACCAGTGTGCCCACCCTCGACCCGACCTCGAGCTCACGGGGTGCATAAAATATTGAAATCGCGCTTATGGCATCGCGCAACCTTCTACCATCCTCTTGGTCTCTAACAGCACCAACGGTACCACACCAGACCGAGCACCACTCCGAATGTTAGATTGAAACACATTGCCTACGAGATATCGGAGTCGGCTCCTTCCGGAGGACACTCTGCAGACCCGCCTCATCCGTATACCACTACGGCGAACGCATATACTACCGGGCACAGTTTCCCGAGTGGAGGGAATGTGGAACCCAAGCCAGATATATACTCCCAACTCACTTTCTTAGGTAGATGTTCTCCACATATACTGAGGTAGCCCAGCCATGTCTCGAAAACTAAACGGGCCATCCCTTATTCGAGCAAGAGCGTAACCGGCCCGTTTGACTCACAGCAACGATTTTTATTTCTCGTGTCTGAGCTTTACCCCCCATAGAAAAATATACGGATTCTTCTACTCATTCTACTTATTATTAGTCTAAGTCTCTATATGACTGAACAGGTACTGATTTTTTTTTTGGTCTAAAATGGCATTCATTAATTTATAATCGGTAATAGCGAAACATGAAATAAATCCAGCTAAATAAATATATGCATTTATAAATAAATAAATCTAATGAATAAGATGGAGAGGTTTATAGCTTTGGATCAGCGGGGTGGACGATTCGTTAAAACGGATGGTATTCAGCTCTCTCCCTTTTCTCTCTATCTCTTCCGATCCAATGCCCCATAAATCTTCCTCCCAATTTCAGCTGATCGTGACGTATTCGCCGATACGACCTTGCTCTGTAAACGTTATGCAAATGTAAGCGAGCTACTGGCTCGTTCGACGTTGCACGATCCTCCTGCAGGGGGCTATCGGGTGAGTCGAAGTGGGAGAGGGAGAGAAAGAGAAAGAGAAAGAGAAAGAGAAAGAGAAAGAGAAAGAGAAAGCGAAAGAGCATTGCGGTCGTGGCGTTTCATCGTAAATTTCGTCGGCGAGGCCGTCAGAGATTTTCCTCCTGCCTACGCGAACCGTTGCCTCTTTCCCATTCCCTTGCTATGGCTCATTCGATCTCTCGTTTCCTTGCTTATAAATTCTACCTGCGATAGGGGGGCACATCGGATATATGTACGTGGCCGGCTCGCTTCCAGATTAGATCACGAGAATACTCTCGTTCACTTCGATAAAAGTCGAACTGCTCGGAGTCTCGAGTCTCGCGAGGCATCATGACGTTATTCCAGACACGTACAACATGAAACGTATCTCTGATTTTGAATCTCTCAAGGAGCTCATGGGCCCGATAGCCAGATTTTTAATTTGAATCACGGCGAAAAGCCTTAGTAGCGCATTCACTATATGGGGTATTCCCTTCCAGCTCATTAATTCTAAGTTCGTATTCTAATGCCCGCTACGAGTAATTGCATTCATTCCTCTTCGTCTCACTCACGCAAAACTATCTTTAACGTCAAGAGGTGATCTCGGGTGAAAAATAGCGACTTTCAAATGAATGCACTAATGCGATAATAATAATATTCTTTTTCGCGCATGTATAATAAGTTCTTGAATCAAACCAATCAATCAGATTCACATGAAGCAGACTCACCTGCTTGCGGCAAATGGACCATTTTTGGGAGTGAACTCTTGAAATTTGTTTAGAATAAATTTAAATGATGGCATCGAATATATAAATGTACGCGTACAGTTTTGCAATTCCATAGGCTGATGATCTTCGAGCGATTGTGGAAGAGATCGTGTAGTCCTATATGGAGTCTTGCGAGTGTTTGGATGCGCCAACGTTTATGGTATCAGGAATGAGATAAACATGCTGGAGGATGTCCATCGTCGTATTCGATATTACGAATGATCAGGCGGTGCGATTCAAGGCGAATGCAGAGCCTCTGTGAGCTGGAGAGCAGCCGGTCTCCGTGGTTCGGCGTACGCATCATGACGACCACTTGGCTTTGCAAGCACGTATCCTCGTAGCCTTAGGCACTGCTACTCACTCACGTCACGCATCCCTGTTTTTTTTTTGTCGGCCCGCTGCATGAGTGGGCTGCGCTCGCATTCACCCTACACGCTTGACTTTGTTCCTTTTTCATACTATCTATATTTCTTTTCATCGATGTTTCTTTGTTTCTTTTATCTCCTTGTAGATACAAAGTTAACTTATCTGACGACAACGCTTAAGTCAATGTCATCATATTTTGAGCAATTTTCATTCTGCTGTCATATGTTGAAACAGTTTGTACGTAGTTGGCTTTGGTCTTGCACCAACATTTAAAATTTTTCCCTGGAGTAGCTGGCGGTCGGATCAGGCCTCTAATCAGGATCGGATCAGGCTTGTCACAAGTACACAACGCGCCTCGTTCGTCGCAATTATAGAGTTAAGAGTACTGCTGTAATTAAGAGAGTAACCAAGAGAGGATGAAGTGAATGAGCTACGGTTTATATGAGAAGGTCTAAGAAAGAGAACGTATATCGCGAGAGTCTTAGTTGTAGTGGCTTCTGGTAAAGCTCTAAATTACAAAACTGGACCGTACACGCGCTGGGCCACCGAGAACTAACCGTACCATACAAGGTTTCTACCATGGTTTCGCCAGCTTTTAAGAATCACTTTCTTCATTGTTGGTTCCTCTCGCTCGTGCAATCTTTTCCCAAGTTGATCTCCTTCCTTCTGGGCTTTGCCGCTGGCTGTTGTTATCCACGACCACGAAGTTCATTTTACGAATTATTTTCTGCAAACGTAAAAACAGAGCAAAAAGTAGAAGTAAGTGAGAGTGGTCAATGGCTTTGGGAGCAAGTACTTACTCCCGAAGTCGTATAGTATAGTATACAGAAAAAAATAGTAATCCAAGTGCCTTTGCTCGATAAAAGTTTCTAATTCTTTTTTTGGAAGCTAAAGCTAATTTTTTTTTACTTACATTCATTTAATAATGAATTTAAAAAATCTTGCAAAGTAGACGCTTGCACATTAGTTCCTCATCATTGACTACATTCTCACAATCTTCTTCTAATTAGCGATTCTTGCGACTGGGCTTAAGGGGATGCTGGAGTAGATTTTTTTACCGACTTTGGTCGGTAAAAATAGGCGATTTCGTAGTATACACTATTCATCGAAAATATGCTATAAATATACGTCAAATTTTGCAGTGATGTAATAAAAACATTCATGCTTGGGTGTCCGGTCGAATTACTGTGCAAAACATACAAGAAATGTAAGAAATTGTATATTACTGAACCTCTCAAAAACCAATATGGCCGGTTGAAATGTCAACAGGCCCTTTGAGGTAAGATATAAACGTTTCTGGAACTCGGATGTGTTAAATCAGAGCGGACACCCATTCTTTGATTATTCCTGAACTTTTCAAAACCGTCCGAATGTCGATTACACAAACCAAATCCACGAATAATGTATACTACGATTGCAAAGACTGCTTGCTTTCCGCACAGGCTCAGAACTGGTAAAGAGCATGAATATAGTTCCGTCATTAGGAGACAGGTGGCGCTGTTTACTTTTGGCAAAAGCTCCGAGCCTCTGCAATGCGACCGTCGTATACACTATATATGAATTTGGCTTGTGTAGTTAACATTCTGATGGTTTTGGAATATTTAGAAATCATCACAGAATTGACGTCCGGATTGATTTTTTGCTTTCGGTGTCTTCTACCAAAAGTAAGCAGACTACTCGGCGCCACCTGTGTCCTAATCGGGAATCTTACCGACCAAAGTCAGTATCAAAATCTACTCCAGCATCCCCTTAAAATCACGAAGTTCAAATTAAGTTTGAAGTGTATTAGGAATGATGTCATCATTTTTCCTATTTTTTGTATTTTTATATTACAAATTAAATACTCAAAAGCCGTAATATTCGAATAATTGACGAAGTGCTAAGATGTTTTATCGAGAATACTTTAACGTCACGTGCATAAGATTCATGATCTCTTACGTTTGCCCCTCTTTTATGTTTATTTTACACGGGTCACTATTGACCCACCTTCTTGAGAAAAGCAATACGTATCTAGCTCAGGAAATGAGCTTTAGAAGAAGGGTTAAAAGAGCATTTGAGAACTCTAGAGTGAAACACCATTTAGCCATTAACAGTGATACTAGCTAGCGCACACAGCAAGTATGCTAGTTCGTATAGTATAGAAACGTGTTTTATTTTCAACGTTTCTATTTCACTTGATCCGTTGAATGTACCGTCTCGTTTGCAGAAGCTGTGCGCGATAAGAATTGCAGTTGTCATTACCAATACCAGTACCTCGTTCTTTCTACCCGCGTGGATAGATCTTTTCTTTAGTTCTCAACTTAGCAAATAAGTGCTCTTTTTTTTTTTGTTTGCTTTCTGGGATTTCTTGAGTATCTGGTACATTAAAAAGATATGGTTTCGATTTTTCCTCCATTTATTAAAATTGTAGTCTGTTTGTATGATTTGCATCATACTTACTATTCGGAAGCATAGAAAATAATGTTTTTCGAGAACAGCAATCTATTCTATTCTAATCGTTATGTCATCAATAGGCCAGTACTGATACCATTGCCGCGCAATTGTTGGGAGACCGGCCTCCAATACTCGCCCAGTACTGGGTCAATTGTAGCATCCTATGAGATATTGCAAATGTGATGAGAAACTAAAAATACGAAGTGTTTGAAACGTTAAAGACCACAACGACTTTTCCATTAAATCCTTGATCTACCATCCCTCAATTCAACCGATGTAAACCACTCAAACCCTCGCCACTCATTTCCTTGATTAAAGCAGCTCTGTATCGAGAATTCTGGAAAGCATGCAACTACTCAGGATTGCTGGTGAGTTAATCCTTTTCATGGCTTGTGGTCTCAGGGATCGAACGAGAGCGAATTGTTCGCTCTATCTGATTCCTTCATCCCTGACCATCTCCTCAGCAATAGTAGTTTCCTGAGGTTTCGACTGAGCGAGAAAACGTTCGAATCGAAGACCAGTGACGTAGAGCATCGCATCTCGACGCGCACAACCCGCACCACGTGTTAAAGTTCCCACACGTTGCTCCGTTCAAGCAGACCAGTGATGCCAAGCGTTAGACACTAATTGTAAGTACATCTCTCGATTCTATGAGTCTTTGTTTTACGTGTGACTATCATTCCCTTCGCTTTCATTTCATTCACTATGCATTTTTCGATTCGATCGATCCCTCTAACAGCCCGTGAGCCTGTCCATGAAATATCTGAAATATGGAACCACCTGCGATATTGATTTGATTCCGATTTTAAGTATAAAATACAAAGTATGAGTAGTGATCCAACCTAATCACCAACCGGTCGAAAAATCCAAACTAAATATTTTTTTCTTCACGATATCGAATTTTGGCCTTCACTATCGTTCTTAAGTCTCATATTCTATCCCTGAAAATACCAGTTACAATCCTTTTTACTATGATTTAAAAGAAAGTGACTTTTTCCATTTCTGATTCCAGAATTCACAGATCCAACTTTTGATCTAAATTTTTTTTATCAAATTTTGGCCTTCATTATCGTTCTCAAGTCGCATGTTCTACTTTGCATCCTTTCTTTTTTGGATCCTACATTTCTTGGAAACTTGTATTGTCTCACGCATAAAGGGCGTTTCATTTGAGCCCACGCAATCAAATTTAACCGCGACATACTCAAGTCTTTCCTCTTTTCCCAACAGTGTTTTCTCCACTCCGTTGTGCGTGCACCTCGAAAAGAAGTCGGCTAGCGTTAACGCAAAGCCAGAAGTAACCTCGCAGAAAAAAGAAAGGGGTTAGTTCTGCCGCTTCTCGTCACCGCACGCTTCGGTTGCTGTTGCCAGAGAAAAAACTCTGCGCGGGTCTGTCCTACCGAAAGCGTTCTGATGCATGAAGACGTGAAAACTCTATTTCTCTATACCAGTTTTTCTCCCTTCATTTTTTCCGTTCTTTTTTGTTTACTTTCATTCTACTCGTTTTCTCATACAACGGACGAGGCTTTCTCAAGACTCTTGTGCGTGTAGTCTAACCAGCACCGTTCATACGCCCACAGCTTCTGTTCCCGTTGCAATATTCTTTTCTAGAGTGCTGCGCACAGAAGAGGAAAATCGAATACCGCCGAGGTTTCGCCTTAGCACTGCCGGTAACCGTCCACCGGAAAAATAAAGTAAAAGGGTGGTACCATCCCTACAACACCTTAAATCCATCCCACTCTGCAGCGTGCGCAAGCAAAAGCTCACGGTAGATTCAAGCAGCTATATAATACTCGAAAGCTCCGATGCTCAATGAGACTCAACTTTCCCGTCAAAATTCTACGTTGAAAATGCAACGACAGCAGCACCACTCGATCCGATGCAGTGCCAGCCAGATTTATTTAGGGAAACTTTAGGGGGAAAACGGAGAGACAAATTATTCGAGGTTTTTACAGTGTATTTTTAAATTCGATAACTCAATTTTTTTTAAATCGGACCGCAATTTTTTCAGTGAATTTTATATACATTTCTCTGTTATTGTACCATTTTTCAATCGATGGCAACAGACACAACGAGAGTGAGATAGACGAACACGGAAAACTTACTAGAAGTGACACGGGCCAAAAAAGTCCTAAGGGGCTACTGCATGGGCCCCTTAGCGCTACATTGAAGCTTAATTTCAGTCTCCCAAGTATAGAACCGGAATGAGCAGTTGTAGCCTCGGCTACAGAAAGAAACACTAGCGACAGCACTCGGGTACAATTTTGTGCTTGCTGGTTTGCGAGTAACGAGAAAAACTTTATCCTTTCATCTTCCATATCGCGCCTGCTTTTCAGAGAAAGGTGTGAGGGTATTAAATGCGCGCCGTGTTCGTATCCGTGCTTCAGAGAGTTTCGGTAGTAGCGCGTTTTGCCAGGGCCGAAACGATAAGATAGGTACAGAGAAAGGAGAAAGGTGGCGTTGGCCCGCGAACAATTTCTCGGCCTTAATGCTGAGTGTGCAAGAAAGGGTACAAGTGCCTCTGGTCCTAAAACGAATGAGCAAGCCGGAATATAAGAGAGAAAAAGAGGAATAAGAACAGAGAAGAAAGAGGAGAACGAAAGTGGAAAGAACGCTGCAGTGTTACTATACATTGATGTAAGCTGTATATATATATATATATGTATATATGTATATATATATATATATATATATATATATATATATAAGGAAGCGTGCTCTCCCTCAAAGATCCTTTTATTTTTGTCCTCTCTCTTATATATACCGACGGCTCGAGGTCTATCGAACTTGCGCTTTACCGAACTGCATCAGCCGCTCGTTTCCCAGGACGATCCTGGAGCCAGGCACTGACGCGGTCGCCTTGCCACCTTGCAATCGCCCCTAGACCTTAAGTACTTTGTAGCGAGAATTAACAAGGAGCAACCAATGCTGTAGTGGCGCTGAGAAACGAACGGAAGAGTGAAGATCCTGAGCCAACAGGAGGAAGTGAGAGAGAGGTAAAATAGTGGTAACTGGAGAAACTTTACTGTCCCCTCACTGTACAGTCCTGATGCTCGTTCTCACTAGACGGTGCATACACTACTTTGTTCCCTCCGTATATACATATATATAACCGATTGCCATGGTTGAACCCTAAGGGCTGTATATATCTGACTAAGCCCTTTTCCAATTTTCAGTAGATTGCGCCCGAGTTCCTTCAAGAGCAAACAACCACCGTGAGTAGACAAATATGTTCGGATAACGCCGATAAACGGGTCGAGCGCCTGTACAGTTCAACATGTGCTTAACAGTGTCGCCGGAACTAATATTTTGGAAACTAAAAGTTGGGAACAACACAATTTGGCTATATCAATGTTGGCGGATTTTTGGATTATCGTCTGCTGTTCTTCGGAGAGTTTAACGCGTTCTTCCTTGAAATATAACTGCTAGTGAAACGTAGAAATAGACTTTTCCGTGAAACCTAAAATTAGACATATAAGTAGACACGAAAATGGACCAACAAATTCCAAGCCTGAGTGAACGAGTGGAAAAAGAGTTGGGTCCAATCCACATGAATAAAAGACGTGGAAATAATTAAAAAGCAAGAAAGGAACAAAAAAAGAGAATAAAGTCGCTAAAGAGCTCATGGTCCAAGTGTAGCCGAGTGACCGGGTCTTCAAAACGTATGTGGCTGAGTTAAATCTGTGCTGCGTGGATAGTCAGCCGCATCATAGAACGAGATAATGTGGCGGAAGAGTAGAGAATAAAAGAGGAAGAATGAGAGAAAAACAGTTGGGTAGAGGACGGGAGTGGAACAGAGCTCCCATTACGCGCTTGAATACGGCCTTTGTTATCATTGTTGCTCTATCGGTTACGGATAACATTCCTGGACAATGAAGCTATGTTGAACGGAGACAATAAGGTATGTTTAAATTAAAATGAATCAGCATGCAAACCGCTGATCACGTCAGGCTCAGCTCCGATATGGTGGATACCATATTCCTCTTTTGTATGCCATTTATAGATAGACTCATAAAATCTATTCAGATATAACGTTATTCGTATTAATCGCTGCATCCATATTTCACAAAACTCATCTCTACACAGACCCTCATTTATATACAAATAGTTGTAATACTATTTTTTTTTCTACACACACTTCGTTAACTACGACGAAGTTGTACACGACATGAACATTATGATTTAACAATTATGGCATTTATTATTTAAAGCAAGGGTGCAACGTCAGGTCAAAGAATATTGCTTCCTCATTTTCCACTTTTTTTCTAAACCTTCCACTATGAAGAAATGAAAATTCGTCGAAATTCTTATAAAAATTTGGGAAATAATGGGAAAGTATTGAGCAAGATACGAATTTTCACAAACATACTATGTATAAATGAAGTAGCGACTTTTTCAGATGTAGATTGACTGATAAATTATCTATAGATGTCGTAACTTTAAAAAAATTATACTGATTATTTTTCCCATCGGAATTTCGGCCAATAGAAACGACGCATTTGGCCTCATGTGGGGGATCTAGGCGATTTTATTTCGGATATTTTTCGGATATTTCCTAACAAGTTGCTAAGCAACAAAAACAGTTTCTGAACAACTTTTAACCTGAGAATTCTTCACATCTGTCAAACTTTTAACGAGAACTGGAACGTGATCTGAAGAATGAGCCGGAATTCCAATGGAAAAAATAATTCGACAAATACCCCTCGAGCTTCAAAATTAATCGTGTATTTCCCTCAAACTTCCCTGCATACAAACAATCGTGTCAAGTTTTGCAGAAAATTCCCTCGCGCAAGCGCTAGGGATTTTGTAACCTGCAAAACTTGACACTCTTGTTTGTATGCAGAGAAGTTTGAGGGAAATACACGATTAATTTTGAAGCTCGAGGGGTATTACTACTGATTATTTTTCGGGCCTGGATTTCGACCAATCACAGAGCGGTATTTTCGGTAATCGAGTTTATTTGTTAAAAATTTCATCGGAAATTTCACCCGGATATTCCACAGTAGCTCTTCACTTGTTTTTAACCGATGTAATATTCGTATTGACATTTTTGTCTGTCAAAAATTGAGTTAATGTTTCCTCGAATACTGGTCTGTGCTTAGTCGAAATCCAGATCCGAAAAATAATAAGACAAATACCCCTCGACCTCCAAAATTAATCGTAATATTTCCCTCTAGTTTCCCTGCTTAACAATGATCGGGATAAGTTTCGCACAAAAATCCCTCGCGCTGCGCGCTCGAGATTTTACTATGCGAGACTTCTTCCTCTCGTTGCTCAGCAACGAGACAATGGGGAAATATTCCGATAATTTTGGAGGTCTTGACATAGTCTACTGATAGTCAACTTGTATCTAAGTTAATACAAAAGTGGTTTGAAGACTTCATTGGGAATACTTAGAAGAAACTTCATAGTCAATGAAAGTTGCATTTGTATTTTTGCTGCGTTCGAAGGAACAATCTCGATTAAGTGGACCGGGCTTGGCCTAGAACGTTGAATTTCGAATGGAACATTGTTTGCGTAGTGCTGTTACGAATTGCAAACTCGTGGAACTGCACGGTGGTCTGCTCGAATCGATAAGCGATTGTAACTTCATCGAGGCGGAGTGAACCATAGTGCAGGTACGGCATGCGACAACAAGAGTACGTTCTGTAACACAGGGACGAAACTCTCGGAAAGCTGACGATGAGAAGGTGGGTGGCCTTCTATATAGACAACTACATTTCGGATAATCGTGCATAATTTAGGGTTGGCCATTGAATAGCGATAGCAGAAACTGCATCAGCCTTACGATAACAATCGTACACGGTATTGCTCGTGTGTACAGTGGAAGGTGTAGACTACTAACAGATGTATATGGATTTCCAATACGCCGAGATAACATTACTCCAAAGTCAATTTCATCGCTGTGCGTAATGCACACTCTGATCATTATAAGGTAAAAGTGGTAAATATGGTCCGGCCTGACTTTGATACGATGACGTAAAAAAATGTAAAAAAAATCATATTAGTGAATAAGACAATAGAAGTAATTGAATTTCGTTGAAGCACAAACGTTAAGTAAAGGTAACAGATTGAAACTGTTACAGAGTTGGGTGTGGTTCAGTTAGATTGGTCAGTATAAAAGTTCGTTGAAGAGCTTTGAGCCGCTCGTTAGCGCCAATTCTGTATGTGCTCCGAAAGTTAAGAACACTGAACGTACGTGGCGAAGGCGCTTTGCGGATAGTTTGAAGGATAATCAAAAAATCGATGGAAGTCTGGATGGGGTAGGAAGATATGGTAAAAATATGTGTGCGTGCATGTCGAGGAGCTGAAGGGTAACGATCTACGTGTGTGGGCTACGGGCTGAACTTCGATCGTTAAAGAACGCGCACTATACCGTTTACGAGTTAAAAGGAAGGGATAAAAATATGGGTAAAGATGATCTGAAAACAGAAGTAGCTCTTATGGGGCTTTAACGTTTGCAGTAAGAACTTACGCAGAACCTGATCTTCTTGCCAAACACACTTCGTCTTGTTGAAAGCCGCTTGTATCTTAATATACTATTCTGATTTATAGTGAATTGGTTCAACCCTTATCGAGTTATGAACAGGCAAATAGGTTCAGATTGCTATATGAATGGGCAATCTTTGGCCTTTGTGCCGTATTGAAGTATTGAGTTCCCACAAACAGAAGAAATTCATGTACGAGATAATGGCCAGGAAACTCACCCGTTTGTTTTGTCGCGTGTAAAACCCGTGTACAGTTCCCGCTGGTATTGCATGGGTATTATGATAAATTGTTCTGGACCCCCGAGGTGCGAAGTGTGCGCAAACTGCTGTATGTATTTTCTATACCTCACAAGCTTTCCAGTCTTTCCAATTAATATCGTGACTCGGTATGGAATTGTAACGAAATTGTTTTAAAACTCGTACATCAACCAAAATGGAATGGCGGCGTGACGACATGGGGCATCCTCGTATTTTCATGGAAAACGGTTCAAAGCGATACAGGTGGAAAATTAACGAACACTAAACTCAACCCTCTGCGATTATACTTTCGTCATACCACCGTGGGACATTCATGCTAATTACGACTGATGCCAAGGATAATACGATTAATTTTACCGTAACAACAGCACTTTGTACGAATTATACTTTTAACAACACGAGTAATTTTGACCCGAGAGAAATTTGGTCTCATCGTGTATCTGTCACGTGCTGAGCAGTCTCTTCGAGGCGGCTTATATTTATGCTTTTTTAACTTTTTATTCCATTTGTTTCATAAGGACTTGTCTTCGAGTTTAGGAAAATGAATCAATGAAACATCATGGTTTCTCAGATTTTGTTCTTGAAGAAATCGGTTGCACCAAAACTTAGAGAGAATAGGAACCTGTACTGGTGAATATCGGATAGTTCAGCCGAAATTTTGATCGTTACTTGGAAAGTTGGTGACGTGCTGCGTCGCCGATGTATGTAATATGCATTTTCTGACAGTTGCTGATTCGGCGAGTCGCCGCTTGGACAGTTGACGCTTCGGCCAGACGACCCTTAGACAGTTAGCGCTTCGCATAGTCGATGATTGGGGTAGTCGGGCATTTGGAAAATCGACGATGTGTACATTTTTGTCAGTATTATTCGGCTTCATTTTATAAAAACTGCAGTCGAGTGGTTTGTTTTAGAATTGATTTTTGGATAGTCTAATCCGGTACAAATAAGGTACTTCTACCGTCGTGTCTTTTGGTTCTAACAGTTACATCATCAGCCTGCTACACGCATACATATCCAATTATTACCGGAGCTAGAAATGCTGTATTCCCGATAGAGAATGCCAACAGTAGGCCAAATAGATTTAGCCTGTTGATGGTGTGACCCGTTAGGATAAAGTGAGGTGGGGTGCTGTGGGCTAGACCTCTCTGCATAAATGCTTTCGCAAGTCCAGGTCAGGACGAAGACCAGTGCTGGGGTGTAAAGGGAATTCCTAGCTATCGGGCCAAATGGAAAGCATCAGAAGCACAGAATTGTCCATGGTGCTGGGTTCACGTACCTTGGAATTGGGGTGAGCAGCCCCACCAGGCCAAGTGAGATAGATATAGAGGGTCGAGATCTTCAGCAAAGCGAAGCTCAGGAGTGCGAGGCCGCGTGAGGGTAGAATGTGAACGAGGGAGAGGTGGCAGCGAGTGGGCGGAACTCCAATATTCGGAATTTATATCTCCTCGTAACTCAGCCTGTTTCTGCACCTAATACCTGGGCTTGCGGTGCGCTGTACGAAGCGGTTGAGGAACATCGCGCCCGCTCTCCTGTCTGCTGTGTATACCCAAGGGCCCATGCTCCAGTCGTATTTGCGGCTTGACCGATATCTCTGCTAGGTAGTCTATGGGCTTGTAGGTATCTTCTCATCCTACTCTGTTCTGTATTGCCCTTTGCCCGCTAGTTGCCGAGCCGTCTTCACAACGGCACCGATCTTCACCAGTTTCACAGTTAGCCAATGCGCTGGTCTGCTAGTACCCGCAAGCTTTCATGAATTAATTTGCATCTCAAGATCCTACAATATAGAACACAAGTTTCTCGTTAGTAGTGAATTTGTGCACATAACTCTTCATTTCTGTTTTTCGTATCGTTATTTCGTTCTTTGGGTTCAAGTGACCAGAGGCATCATTAACTAGTCTTAACTTATACAAATTTCAATAGATTTAACCTTGTTGATGGATGAGTTCCATATGATTTGCTGGATTATATTGTGATGACTGTTTACACACATTAAGCGTGCTATATATCATTACCATGTAAAATGCCGAACCACTCACTGTATTTTTTTTTAAAGGTTTCCATTGGACAATCCAGATCATCAGGGTTAAGATTAGGCGAGGTAAAGGGTTATCGATTCACTACTGTCAAATAGATACATGGTGCAATTCGATAGCCTGAACTTCTTGAACAGCTTTGCAACGAAAAAAGTCAGAATGTAAAACATCATGCATAGCTGACGTACCGTGCTGGTTGAGCTCTATATGGTCCATAGGTACCTACGCTAGCAAGCACTCATCAAAATTTGTAGCCGGAGGGTTGCCGTGAACTATCGGCCTGGAAAATTCGCGCAGGATTCGTTGGTAGTACCGCTTGGGGAGAAATGGCAGAGTGAAGAGAAAGTGGAAAAGCGAGGGCGCATACTAGATGTATATATACACCGTAACACTAGAGTCTCGCGGAATGGACACGCTGCAACGATAAATTCGAGTGATCGCATATTTCATAGGAATCCAACGATGGAGCGTTGCGCGCCGGGAGGCGCTTTTCCACGGAAATATAACTCCTTCGGGGATTACATCCTTCGACTTCTTGCTGCGCGCAAGGGCAGCAAGAGAAGCGCGAGGATAGAGGGTGCAAGCTGTATGTGTAGGTGCTTTGGATACTACGACGCCGTACACCTATTGCAACCATCAGCAAGGTGAACAGTGTACGAAGGTGTATACGACGCTACTTCCTCTACACACTGTGGTGCTTGAAAGTGGCGCGAAGAAGCGCTCTGCTGTGCTGCAGTAGCGCCATCCGCTGTATTTTAATGGGTAGTCATAAAATACAGGGAAAAATTAAAAATTCATACGTGCTAAATTTAAGGTTCCCGGTTGGCTATGCTTCACCAAGCCTCAGCGTGTTTCTTGCTGGCTTCTCTTATGCACTGTCTCACGCTCTTTAATTCTTCCTCCCTGTAACTTGACTCACCTCAGCTCGTAGGATCCAGGCAGCTCTCGCCTGGGCTCACTGGAGATTTCCTTTTACGACGTTGGCACCTGGTCTCTGCAGGCATTTTTTTTTCCTTTTTATGACTCTTAACTCTCAACCTTGCCTACTGTCTATCCCTCGTATACGTACAGACCGCTCTAATACCTCATGCTGTACACTCCCACCCACTGCCACTCTGCTGAGACTGCTTTGCTGCCGCTTTTTCCTCGGACTTACGACTTACGAAGGCGGAAACACGAAGCCGGAAGCACGAACATCCGAGATAACGGGTAGAGACCAACCCCTCTATTCCTTCGCCCCGTGTTCACTGCAAAAAGAGGATGTCGCAACGTACGGCCAACGCCTTTATGCTACTGGAAAAATCGTCAAGATAGTATAGCACTGCTGTGTCGTTGCTTTTCTCCTTTGCTCGATGTTGACTTATTCGTTGCACACACTATAACGAATTACTGTTTGACGTCATGTCGTGTGGTGATGTTGGCAGGTCCGACTTCCTCCACATAATTATTGACCGCAGTTTCCATCAATTATGTGTATTTATTCATAGACCTTGTCCCATACGTCTGCGGATTTTTACGGTAGTGGCTTCCAAACCACTTTGACGGTACTTGGTAAAAGTCAAACTGTCATTTTTGGTGTCGGTAACAACCGATCTTCTAGTTGTCCGTTTCACGACACGGAACTACATCGTGTCAAAAAGATATAATAATTCCTTGTTATTAGGAATATGCGAAAACTTTGATACCCTTTTTGGAGAGGTAGACCTCGCTGACGAATTATTAAATGTTTAATTAACATTGAAATCTGTATACAAGTAGTGATGCCGTCGAGGCGAGACGATACGAGAAATAGCAAATTCTCGTCTCGTCTCGTCTCGACAAGTTCAAGTTCTCGTCTCGTCTCGAACCGACGAGATCAAGGTCTCGTCTCGAAAACAATGGCGAGATATATTTCTCGACAAATTCTCGGAAATCTCGACAAATTCTCGAGAATCTCGAAAAATTCTCGAAAATCTCGAAAAAATTTCGAGAAACTTGAACATGTTATGAGAATCACGAACATTTTTCGAGAATCTCGAGAATCTCAAACAATTCTCGAGATAAGACGAGTAATTTTTATTTCTCGTCTCGTTTTGTGAAAATAACGCTTGGTCCGTTGCAGTGGCGTAACGAGGATTGGCGGGTGGAGGGGGTTAGGGGGGGGGGGGGAGAACTGCTTTCGATGGGAGACAAACCCTCGGGCCCACCCACTCACTACGTCACTGTTCCGTTGGCTACTATTGCAAAAAAAATATTTTCACAATCTTGAGGTGAGTAATTCCGGAAAATTGCTTTCTCTAAGTTATCTTTCCAGTCGGAGAGAGTTTTTTCAAGACATTTTTTCTTATTCGCTGGACTTTTTCAAGGTTATCTTTCCAGTTGCAGAGATTCTTCAAGACAGTTTTTTTTATTCGCTGAGCTTTTTCAAGGTTATCTTTCCAATTGCAGAGATTCTTCAAGACAGTTTTTATATTCACTGAGCTTTTTCAATGTTATCTTTTCAGTCGCTGAGCATCTTTGAGACCATTTTTTTTATTCGATAAGCTTTTTCAAAGTGATCTTTTCAGTCGCAGAGATTTTTCAAGACATTTTTTTTCATTCGCTGAACTTTTTCAAGGTTTTCTTTTCAGTCGCAGAGATTCTTCAAGACAGTTTTTTTTTATCCGCGGAGCTTTTTCAAGGTTATCTTCTCAGTCGCTGAACATCTTTGAGACCATTTCTTTTATACGCTAAGCTTTTTCAAGAGCAACTTTCTAGTCGCAGTCTTTTCGAGACAATTATTTTTATTCACTAAGATTTTTCAAGATTATATTTTCAGTCGCAGCAAAACTGCAAAATTATGTTCAACCACACAAAATAATTTGAATTCAAATTTCGTAAGTTCCGCCGAAAGTCTCGCCGAGAGTCTCGTCGCGTTCTCGACAAGACGAGAAATATTTCTCGTCTCGTCTCGACTCATCGAGACGGTCGAGACGAGAAATTTCTCGTTCTCGTCTCGTCTCGCCGAGAATTTCTCGTCTCGAACGGCATGCAAGTAAGAGTCCCATGCTTCGCAAGCTAGTTACATCTATAAAAACTAGACGCTAAAGTTTTCCATCATAAATCGGTAGATATAATCTAGAATTGCTAAACTTCGGATATAATAAAGTATCTCTCCCATATTGAATAATGTCTTTTTCAATTATCAATAACCACAAAATATTTTCTGGGCGTCTGAAAACTCTGTGAAGAAATAGCGTAAACTTTCTCATATCCGGTCTGTCTTTCCCGCTTTTACTATCGGTGATAAAAAAACAAAAAGTGTCACTGTAACTTCATCGTCATTGATTGTCATATAAAATCGAGAGGGCGAGGAGGAGGATACCAGTCGATGTCGATAGGTGTCTAAGCTTTCGGTTGGAAATTTCATTTCCCTTCTTAACCAACCCGATATGATGCTAGTCGTTGTGAGGGTGGTGGAAAAGGGGAAAGCCGATTCATTTTCCGTGAGTATCCTATGCTGTACAACGTCGTGGAGCCGCCAGCACCCGTTTTCCAATCTCGCCTCTTCAATCTCCCCAGCGAGAGATGGAACACGTGAGTATCTATACGTGTTTACCATGACATGAAGCGGTACAAGTCTGAGTACGCGAACCTCGAACCGTGGAGATTATAGTAGTAAATTTTCAAGCCGAAACACACAGGAGGACATCCGGGATATGCCGTGATCTAACAGTTCGGATTTCTATATCCCTAGAAATTCACTCCTATTGAATTAATACTACTCGTGTAAAATGTTCAGTATACATTTGATGTTATATATTAATAAAAAAAAAGTGCAGTTGAAATATATGCTTTGAGACAATTCTGCATCACAGGTATACTATGAAAAGTTACACCAACGGCATTAAAGGTATAATGAGCGACTTATAACATAGACAGATAAGTATGAATATATAGTATTGAAGTACATTTCAGCGTTTTCCAGAATAAATATCTGTCGTGGGTGCATAATAACTCAGATTAACTTTACGTCTGTGCGGTTCAGTTGGCTGAGCTCCTATTTCTCGCAACACTTTACCACCTCTGGCTAATTAGATACTAATAACATTGTACGCCAGAGCGGATCTCCAATATAAATTAGAATTAATATATCGTACAATTAGAAAGGATTGAGAATTGCAATTGTCACGGTTTCTCGCGGGCTTTCAATGCTGTTATAACACCGACTTTGTCGCTACCCCGGCTGGTTTCGTGGTATTCCGCATTTTAGAATATGATATTAGCCACAGAGGAATTGTAATCCGAATTTGCGCTCACGAAGCTTTTGGGTATCCACAAGTCGTACTACGGGTTGACACTCGAAACAATAACGACGATAATACTCCTTCGTTATGCAGATTCCCTTATTACGCCGGATGTGACGTATCTCGACCGCAGTCCTGTGCACCGTTGAGCAGCGTCTCGTCGTCCCGCTCCTGTTCAACCGCTATGTGCTGGAGCTGGAGCTTTAGAATTGGTGCACTAGTGTATAGCTGTGGAGATGCTGTACGAGAGGATACAGGAGAAGAGCAGTGATGGGGGGGGGAGGTGGTAGAGAGCGAGATAGTTACCGTAACATTATTGTTGCCGCTTAATAGTTATCGCGGGGCACCGGTGAGTGTAGCCTCCGGTACCCAACAGCTAGCATATCTATCCGGTATAGACACACAGAACCCACAGGGTTATCTTATACCGTGCAGTACGTGCAGAACGGGCGACGACCAATTTGCATTACCGAAAATTTGAGAATCAACACGTATATATATATTACATAACAAGGGCATTCGTATATATTGGGTTTAGTCTCATTCTGCTCGGTATACGAATATAGAACAATTACAATAACAATAATCGACTCAGTCTTTGTTGATTTTTTGTTGTTGAGAAAACAATGAGTAACAATGAGTTCACTGTTGTTGAAGTACTCGGTACTTTAAGTATTGTTTACTTCATTAAAAAATCTCGATTTAATATGTGTTAAGATTTTTTTTAAATATCCAAGCACTCATATTCGGGAATATACTGACGAATTATAAACTTATGTTTTAAACTCTGTTTTTTGGCTAAAAATATCAAGAGGCAAAAGTTTCACTGTATTTCACCCTTTTAGTTTTACACCCTGTGTTCTAGTGAGAGTTAAAAGCGGCCTGTGCATGAGACTGTCCACAGCGGGAGAGGCTTTGCTACCCAGCCGAAGCGAGCGAAACCCTTCTTGCAGATTTAATACAAACTGCACAGCGCGGTATTAAAACGTAATTACGCTTCACGTGTGAATGAGTTTGCAAGTACGAGTTATTACATATGCGATTAAATTTGTGCAATAGCGTGCTTACGTTACGAACATCTAGGGGGAATGGTGAAACTCAAGAAGTGGTAGAACGGTAGGTTGTTGAAACGAGTGAACGTACGACTCTCTGAGCGAGTGGACTCCGAGATATATATTGTGCGTTCATCCAACATTACTAGCATGAAAATACCACGCATTTCAACCCTCTTCAGTAATGAAAGTGCCATTATCAAGTTTATTATTGCTGGTTCCATCATTGTCTTACAGTAATCGCGATGAGTACTATTATCACTTTCACAAGCACCTGGATCAATTGGTCGAGTTTCATTCAGTATCACGTAAAATTCAAAGGATTTTTGTAGATATTTTACTCCATTTTATAAATTTTCCTTACGTTTTACGTTTACAGCCATTTCGTTACATTTTACAAACTTTTCAGAAAACAATCTTACTGAATTTTTTAAATTGTCAAAAAGACTTGTTTTACGCTCTTTCAGGAAATTTTGGCTCATTTTTCATATTAAAAAAAATAATAACGACAGTGGGACACAATGGATCCTATCAATTAATTATCCCAACGATATACAATTTTAAGCATACTTTGGACTGAAAAAGTATCCTGAAGATGTGTTCCCCTAAAAATAACTCCTTTTCATTTCAGTCTACAATCCATCCGCAACAACATACATATAACCGCAAATTGAAGCTCACGTTAACAATAGTCCCATGGAACATAATGCATTCAATTTATTAATGATACCAATTGTACACGTTGCTTCCTGCTGCTCAACTGCTATGGTCTGGTAGCATAGGCAGGTCTTCAACGTACAATAGTCACCACGGGATACTGGTAACGATACATTTCGAACATATATACAACTTTACAGCCTCCTAGATGGTATATAACGCATGTAAGAAATTCTTCGTAGCTTATAGGTACGACCATTCATGTACTACATAGTAGTACTCCAACGAACATATACGGATACATTTAGACCCAGCGTTACCAACGTTGATACTTCATATACTTTTGTACATATATAGAAGGGAGCACACACATGGAAGTGCGAGTACAAGATTGGTGCACCAACACGTTGTCGTGAGAACAAGGGGAGGGTCTCGGGATCTCAGGATGTACCAGTTTCCGAGGCCGAGTCGCGATCGACAATGGCTCCTGTAGGTGGTAATGGCTCGTAAAGTACAGCAACGGCTTTCGCGGTCTTAGTCCGCTGGCGTAGCAGCAGCTCGCTCGCTCGCGTTCTCTAGAACCGGAAGTTTGCACCGAGCTGAAAGAGCCTGGAGCGAGTCTCCTGCTGCTACACAGAAGGGTGAAAGCTAGTATATACTACATACGAGACTGAGGGTGAGCCCCCCAGCAATGTTTCGTAATTTACAGGAAACGATTATTAGGAATAATAAAGTTTACTGGCGAATTCTTTAAACTCTTTGACCCTAAAGTAACTTCACCATATGAACTATTGCTATGCGTAGTTTGGGCTAACTCTGCCGATATTTCATAATTTATAGGAAACCATTGTTTCCGATAATGTATAATAGCTAACTGGAAAATTCTCTGGAAAACACTTGTTCCTTAACTCACTTTCTTAAGAGCACGGAATAGAGTGGAGCTTTTATGTACTTAAGGCCAGAAGACTTCATGTTGGCAATGAACAAGCTCAATTTTTTGGAATTTCTACAACACCAATTTCTTGAAAAGGTTTGTAGGGTTGTTTCAACCCCTAGATATCAATCTTGGCGAATAAAAAAAATGTATTCCCTAGATTTTCGAGTTTTACAACATATATCAGAATTAGGAAAATCGTGATATGATACTTGGGAATGTTTCCTTGTAAGAAGCGAGCCGACGAATGGGTGATTTTAGCTGCTTCATAGTCCCTTTTATACCCGAAATCACGGTTCTTCGCATGTTTTCCACGTGGTGGGTGTCGCCTCGTCCTCACTTGCGGTCTAGCAGTTTTGGTGGCAATAAGCATAGTTCGCTACTCCTCCCTGCGGCAGTCGGTAGCTTTGATCTGTCCCGCAATTCCCTTGATGCTCAAGAGATGTAGCTGTTGGTGGGGCGGTAAATTCGAAGTTCTTGGAGGCCGCGTGTAGGGCTTTTGGAGTAAAATATTCACTGCACGTTCTCGTGGTACTTTGATATCGTCTCAATACCAGTGCAGAAAAATAGTTGGGGCTCCTACTTGGCCCTTTCGAGTTTGCCCCAATTCTAATTCTGAACAATTCGAAATCTAAGTACAGCCCTACTAGGCTGGTCACGCTTCAAAGTACGGGGCCTTTATAGATTTCCCTGTGGCCTATAAAGGCTGCTCTATTAAGCCCCTACTAAAATAATAAAGGAAAATTGATTGAAAAATATTAATTTGTGCTTATTAAATCGAGTAATCCTGCATTTTAAGTAGATATTACATCTTCCTCTACATGATGGTACATATTAGTCACTGAAAAAACATATTAAAATTTTTTGACATTGACGGCAATCGAACCTGGGACCCTCTGGATGATGTTGTTGCACTGTGTTTTAGCTCACTCGGCCATTCAGATCATATGATTATACAATTTTTTTTTGTCTATTTGAATGTCGGTAATATGAAATATAAAATGAAATTCGTGTAATATAGTCCGAACTTTATAGATTTATATAATTGCGTCTGCTGTGATAATAATAGAAGCACATTCAGTTATTTTTCACGGCAATCGGTTATATAAAAAATCGATAGTTGCTTATTTCATTGTTTGCGCGCATTAGTTCGTTAGTATTTGGGTGGACGATCGTCTGACTGACCTGAGGGTTAGTACTAGGGTGACCGCGTGGCTGATGACTGATGGTCAATATTTAGATGGGTGACCGCTTTGCTAACTCTGACTGTCAGTACCAGGTTGGATAACCGCCTAACCTGACGGTAATTACTTATATGGATGACCGCGGGGCTGGCGACTGATGGTCAATACATAGATGGGTGACCGTTTAACTGACACTGACCTTCCATAGTTAGATGGGTGATCACCTGGTGAACTCCGACGGGTTTCAGTACACAGAAAGAAAAGCTTGGTTGAAACAACCAAGTGCTGGTTATATGCGCCAGATAATTAATTGGTTAGACCGACCAATTTCTTGGTTAGACTAACCAAGTGACTTGGTAAGCTAACCAAGTGACTTGGTTAGACCAACCAAGAAATTGGTCACCTAACAAATTACTTGGTTGGTCTAACCAATTAATTGTCTGGTGCATATATAACCATAGCACTTGGTAGTTCCAACCAAGCCTTTTTTTCGTGTAAGGGAATAATTTGTCATACCTATTGCAGAATACATATCGGAAATATAAAAAAATCAAATTATAAAGGGCCTATAAAGTTGCCTACACAGTGCCTATATAGTTCTCTGTAAAAGGTGCCTTTTTGGCAACGAAGAGGCTTAATATGGGTAACCCTATAGTGAGGGTTCCACATGTGAGCCTGAGTAGGCCCCGAAGTGGACATTCTTTACTATATATTTTGTCGTGACAGCCTCTGTTGAGCCTAATAGGGTTCTAGAGTCGATTCCCTATTGTGGATGCCACGTTTATACCTAAGAAAGCCCCTTATTTAATCGCGGCTACCCAAACTAATTTCTGCACGGGTATGCCATCGAGCTATGGTATTCTTTTTCCGCCGTGGTAAACCACGAGCTTCGCAGAAATAGTTCTATGAATTTTTTAAAAAGTTTATTATTTATCTTATTTTTGCCTGATATCTCGGAGTTCTGTGTCAATCAGATGTATCGCCAACTAATGCAAAATTGTAACATAGATCAAATAGTTGATTATGGCTACAAATCGGTACACAACTATTTAATAGTTACCTGGACCAACTAAGCTATTTTTTCCATGTGCATAATCGTGCTGATGCCCATTTTGGCGCGTCAGTTTGGCTACTGTATTCCTTACACAAAGCGACTCGGCTTGGCAGTCCCTATTTTTCAGTAAATTCATATATTAGTCAGGAAAATAGGAAAATAACGAGGGACTTGCGTGTGTCGTAGCTACGGGGAATAAGTCATTCGTGGAAGCGATTCGCTTAAGATTGCTATATATAAGTGCTTCGTTCCTCTTACCCTCTTAAATATGCGAGTACTTTTTTCGCACCGTCTCTTTGCGGCTCTTTTTCTTCTCGTCGACGAGCTTGACGTTCTTCGCGAATGGATATATTAAAGATTAAACGACTAAAGTGCTTCAGTTCCTATCCCGTTTCAATCTGTTCACGCCTCTGCTCCTTTCTTCAGTGTCTGTTGTCGACACTCATCTGTTTCACCGCGAGATAATGTAAATTGCCATATAAATAATTCGCTTACTCAATTGATAAAATAAAAATCATAAATACAGGTAAAAACCATAATTATATTTCGTGCCTCGTTCTCGAGATTACAGTTTGTAGTTCCCCCTTTGCCCGCCAAAAGTCACAACGCTTCAGAGTATAGTGTAAAAATCCGTGGTGGGGGTCGTGCGAGCGTCTCCCGCGGCAGCGGCAGTCCGTCTCATTCCTTTTCGCTCTGCACTAGGAGAAACAACGCTTCAAGTTAAGAGATAGAGACTAGGGTACTTTCGTACAAAACATTTTGTGAGAAATGGGAAAGAAAAGAAAGACAATGGACACACAGTGATTAGAAACATTAGTAGGAGAAGTTAAAAAACTTAGATCAAAGATGAATAACCTCACTAAAGAGGAGAATGACAAGGAAGAAAAAGAAAACGAAGGTAAGTTTAAGAAAAAATTCTTTATGATAATGAGAGCCACCGATACACCAACACGAGCGGATGGATACATTGGCAGACATTTTCGGGAAACGTGCGTAAATACGTACACCGCGGATGACCTTGTGTCGTTTTATTCGCTCTCGACCCCGAGCGCTACACGCCTCGGGGAAGGAAAATATTGTTTTGCATCTTCAGACATGTCGCAATTAGACTTAACTTGCTCAACAAAAGTCTAAAAAGGTTACCCCTGTTCTTTGTTAACAGGACATATTGATGCAAATGTAATCATAGAAGATTAGGTCGATGAAAACGACGATATTAGCAGTAGTAGCAGCGATGATGAAAAAGAAAACAACAACGGGCTAGCCCCAGAAAAAACACTCGAAGAAGAAATAGTGTAGGCTCTCGGTGATGACCCAACAAACATCGATTCAGAAAACGTAATTCTACACACTGCTATCTGAAAACGATGATTGCATTAGCATATAAACGGTCTGCCAAAAGATGAGAAAGATCAACTTTTAAATAGATACCCATGCATAGAAGGGTTCGAAGTGCTAGTACTGAACCCCGAATTATCATAAAAAATACAAGAAAGCACACTAAAAAGAGATGAGCACATGATGGAGAGACAAAAGATAGCTAGCTCAGCATTGACCATTATAGACACTCTTATGTCTGAAATAACACAGGAAACAGACGGACTTGACAAAGCAGTAGTTGTAGAAAAACTGAACGATACGGCCAAGCTGTTAAACCAACTCATGGTAGAACAGACAAACACAAGGAAAGTCATCGTGCTACCTCGAATAGACAAAAAGTACAAAACCCTGCTAGAAAGTGCAACAACAGATAAGTTTTTATTCGGAAAAGACTTATCGGACATAATAAAAGCAGTAAATGTAATACAAAAAGTGGAAGAAAACATAAAAATTCAACCGCAAAAGAAGCCGCTACAACAGAAGAATAATTTAAACTACAACGGTCTGCAAGCCAGGAAACCGGCTTACGCGCAAGCAGGCAATCGAAACTACCAAGGGCCGCCGAGATCAAAAGTTTTATTGAAGAAGAATAAGCAACCATACAACCCTCGTGTGAACAACCAGTTCAGATTCCGACCGAAACAGGACTTCAAATAAACGTAGGTAAAATTGCGGGCAGACTTAGATATTATCAGAAAAGTTTGGGAAATTATTACAAATTATAGATTCATCCTAAATACAATAAAAGGTTATAATATAAAATTTTTAGGAGAAGTAGACCAAGTGCAAAAACCAAATATTAAATTCAATTCAATAGCAGAGTTAAAAGAATATAGGAAATCAGTAGAACTTTTAAAGCCCAAAGGTGTAATAGAACGTTGTAATGAAAGTAAACAGCAATATCTGTCTAGCTATTTTCTAAGGCCCAAATAAGATGGAACTAATCGATTTATTCTAAATTTGAAAAATTTAAACGAATTGGTGCACGTTGACCATTTAAAAATGGAGAGCATGAAAACCGCGGTAAACTTATTCCCAGGTAACTGTATGTGCAACATAGATCTGCAAGATGCATACTATTCGGTTCCGATACATAAGAAAAGCAGACAGTATTTACGTTTTGATTTCGAGGGGAAAACATACCAGTTTACTTGTTTACCGAACGTTTTATCGTCTGCTCCTTATATATTCACGAAAATATTAAAACCTGTAGTCAACTACTTAAGATCAAATGGGCATTTTCTAGTTATTTATCTGGATGATATTCTGATAATTTCCAAAGATCACCAATCTTGTAAAACAGAAACAAACGTAATACTTAACATACTGACAGATCTAGGTTTTCTTATAAACTGGCGAAAAAGTAATCTGGTACCTTCGCAGAGAATACAATTCTTAGGATTTATAATTAATTCTAAAAAATACATAGTCGATGTAACCGAGGAAAAAGGGGGAAATTGAGAAAGCTTGTATTGGAATTTCTTAAGAAAAAACTTTGTAAAATCCGGGATTTCGCAAAATTTATTGGCTCTCTAATAGCAGCATGCACAGCATTCGAATATGGTATATTACACACAAAGATATTCGAAAAAGAGAAACAACTAGCTTTGGACGATAAACAAGATTATGACGCGATTATGGAAATCTCTAAATGTATCAGACATGATTTATTATGGTGGAAGACAGTTCTTAATATATCCGGAAACACGATTAAAACTGGCGATTTCCAAATGGAAATTTTCTCGGATGCATCTGATTCCGGTTGGGGTGCTACAAACAATATAGACAGTGTTTTGGATTCTGGGATGAAACCCAAAAAGCTTAATCGATAAACTATAGAGAGTTATTTAGCAGTAAAGTTTGCATTAGAAAAACTAGGAGAAAATCTAAATAACTGTCAGATCTTGCTTGGGGTAGATAACACGACGGCAATATCATATTTAAACAAAATAGGTGGTACTAAATATCAAGAATACAATCTGTTAGCTAGAGAAATTTGGAAATGGGCCAAAGTAAGGCATAATTTTTCGTTCGCATCGTACATCTCATCAAGGGATAACTATAAAGCAGATAACCTTTCACGAATAAAGAATATAGATACGGAATGGGAGCTATGCGACACCGCGTTTACAAAATAAGTGAATAAATTTGGCAGTCCAGAAATGGACTTATTTGCAAATAGATTCAATAAAAAATGCAAAAAATTCGTATCTTGGTTGCCAGACATTATTATTTAATAACATTCGAAGTTAATGCTTTTACTATTAAACGGGACAAAATAAAACTGTATGCTTTTCCGCCGTTCAATCTAGTCTTAAAATGTCTAGTAAAAATAAAAAAGGAAAGGGCATCGGATATAATAGTTGTGCCGGACTGGCCAAATCAGCCCTGGTATCCACTGTTCAAAGAATTGTTAGTGGAAGATTAAATTGAAACCAAATAATAAATTGTTATCTCTGTGTAGGTCATAAGTACATCCGCAAGCGGAAACATTGTGTTTGATGGCAGGCAGAGTCTCATAAACGTCTTTATAAGGAAAAAGATACTCGCAGAATCAATAAATATATTGTTAGCTTCATTGATGGACTCCATTATAAAACAGTATAGTTCGGCTTTAAAAAGTTGGTGGGTATTTCGTGCAGAAAATAATTTTGAACCTTACGAGGCAATATCATTTTTGTCCTTAAATAATATAGGTGATGAAAAAATAATTAATACGTTTTTTAATGGCATCTATAAATTAAGATCTGCAAGGCCTAAGTACTCATATACATGGGACGTGAACATTGTACTCGATTATTTAAAAACATTCTATCCGTTGGAAGATTTAAATCTACAGCGATTAACACAAAAGACTGTAACATTATTAGCATTATGTAGAGGACACAGAGCACAAACACTTGCGAACATAAAAATACCTAATGTAATTATTAAGAACACTAGTATAGAAATCAGAGTACCTGATCGGATTAAGACTTTTGGACCAAATAGGCTACAGCCTCTTTTCATTTTGCCAAAATATGAACAAGATCGCAGAATATGCGTAGCAGCCCGTGAAGAAAAATATTAGGGTTGCCCTAAGATAACTTAGGGCCCTATCGGGCTTTAATGTGGACACCATAAAAGGGAGTTCCATATCACTCCCAATTAGGGACCTACTAAGGAAACTGTAGGGTTTCATGCCGATATTTAATAGGGCTATATTAGGGCAATTAATTAAGGGCCCAGTCAGGCTTAATCATGGCACCAAGTAAATAAATCAATAATAATTTCGCCACATAAGGGCCTCATAAGGCAATTCTAGGTTGCCACGGCCAAGTTTAATAAGGGCTTCATAGGGTAATCACTTAAGGGCCCAGTCAGGCTTAATCATGGCATCAAATAAACAAATCAATAATAATTTTGCCAGATAAGGGTCTCTTTAGGCAGTTCTAGGTTCCCATGTCGAAGTTTAATAAGGGCTTGATAGGGTAATCACTTAAGGGCCCAGTCAGGCGTAATCTTGGCATAAATTAAACAAATCAATAATAAATTTGTCAGATGAGGATCTTATATGGCAATCCGAGGTTTCCGTGGCAAAATTGGTGGACACCTATCCAACTAATGATCGTCAAAGTCAGCCAGGTGGTCACCCATTCTAATAGTGGCCCTCAGGTCAGTCAGACAGTCACACACCTAGATACAAACGACCTATTTCGCGCAAACGATAAAACAAGCAATTTTTTGGAATATAATTATAGATGACAACAACGATACAATGTACCCTATTCGATATAACCAATTTCTGTAAAAAAATAACTGAATGTGCTTTCATTTTTACACATCAGACGCAGTCATGTAAATCTATCAAGTTCTGACTATATTACATTAATTTTATTTCATATTTCATATTACAGTCATTCAAATAGACAAAAAAATTGTATATTCATATCATCTGAATGGCCAAGAGAGCTAAGGCGCAACGCAACTACACCATCCGGAGGGTTCTGGGTTCGATTCCCGTCAATGTCAAAAAAAAAATGTAATATGTTTTTTCAGCGATTAATATGTACCATCGGGTAGAGAAAGACGAAATATCTAATTAAAAGTGCAACATTACTCAACTAAATAATAACAAATATATATTTTTAAATTAAATTTCTTTATTATTTTAGTAAGGCCTTAATAGGGCAGCCTTAAAAGGCCCTCATTATTTTGCCTTTAAAGGCCCCGAAGAAAAAAGCGTGACCATCATTTGCGAAGCCCGATGAGGCTTCCACATAAGGCCCCTAAGAGAATTAGGGAATATTAATCGGGGCCTTGGAAGAACCCTGATAAGATTTCTTCACGGGAGCGACTATAGTAAAATACATAGAAAAACACTGAGTATTAGAAATACAAAGGAGAATTTATTAATAGCTATAAAGAAGCCACATAAGGTTGTCGGTCACAGTCAATAAGCAGATGGATCAAAGAAGTATTAGCTAAAAGCGGTATAGACACCTCAATATTTTCCTCGCATTCTACGTGACATGCGTCGACATCGGCTGCACTTAATAAAGGTATCAACTTAGATACAATAAGAAATACAGCAAGCTGGTCGAAAAACTCAAAAACGTTCGCGAGATTTTATAATCGACCGATTACATCAGGAGATTAAAATTTCGCATCGGCGATTTTAGACTCTTCAATTAAATTGTAATGGGAAAGGTTTTTATTTTTAGTCTGTCAAATAAAGTTCATAAAGTAAAAAATTAAATTGCTCACTCTGAATAACTACAAACTGTAATCTCGAGAACGAGGCACGAAATATAATTGAACGATTAAACGAACTTGCAAAATGAAGTTCGATCGTAATTATATGAAGGACCTCGTTTGAAGAGATTACAAACCCTCCCTCCCAAAAATATGTATATCACATATTTTATTTTACCCATATAACAAAGCAATTTAATTAATAGCTCTGAAAAAATGAGACGAAATGTCGCTGCCGCCTGAGACGCTAGCACGACCCCCACCACGGATTTTTACACTATACTCTGAAGCGCTGTGACTTTTGGCAGACAAAAGGAGAACTACAAACTGTAATCTCTTCGAACGAGGCCCTTCGTATAATTGCGATCGAACTTCATTTTGCAAGTTCGTTTAATCGTTCAATTGTACTGTATATTTGTTGTGAAATGACCGTTCATGTTATGCTGCAGAAGGCTTTTCTGTATATAGCAATAGTGGCACTATAATAATTCATGATGTGGAATTGTGTTTACTTTAAACTGCGGCTGTTTTGATATAGCATCCCTCCTTTAACTCAGGAATAATATTCAATATTGGTTTAACGAGATTTCTAGAGGCCCCAGGCACAGCCGGAATACATGAGGCAGCCATGTCAATGGCAGCGATTTGTCAACGTCTCGCACGTAGTACCTCTCGTTCACCGTCAGTATAACACAGTTCAGTACACATATGGTATTATATGGTGTAGAAACTATCTCGACTATGATGTGGTCGCTTCGTAGATTTCTGAAGAACATCTCTTTCGAGTGCTACATATATCTATATATATGGGGCGTTCTTCCGGTTATCGACAGGGTCGCGACCCTCATATATTTTTTTTCTTTTAAGATGTTATAGAGAAATATTTCTTTTTAACTCTAGAATTTTTTTTAGATTTAAAAAAAAGTTTGTGTTTTTTTTAATTACCTAAAATTTGATTTTCTCAAAAAGTACGTCGACGATTTTTTTTTACCGTGAATTCTGTGTCCAAAAACAAAATTTTTGAGCCAAGGCCCAGAGTGGGGTGAGGCCTAGATTAGCAGCTAAAAATAAAACTTAAAAAAATGTAAAATAATACCCCAAACTCGAATCTCTCTAAAAGTACGTCGATGATTTTTTGAAACATCTTATAGTAAATTCTGTGTCCAAAAACGAAATTTTTGAGACTAGAACGAAAATGCAGTCTAGAATAGCAACTGAAAATAAAATTCTTTTTACCAGAAAATTTTATATAATCTAGACCTCGCCCCACTCTGGGCCTAGACCCAAAAATTTTGTTTTTGGATACAGAATTTAGTGTAAAAAAATCATCGACGTACTTTTAGAGATATTCAAGTTTGGGGTATTATTTTACATTTTTTTAAATTTCGGTTTATTTTTAACTGCTAATCTAGGCCCTGCCCCACTCTGGGTCTACCCTCAAATATTTTGTTTTTGGACACAGAATTTAATGTAAAAAAAAATCGTCGACTTACTTTTTGAGAAAATCAAATTTTAGGTAATTAAAAAAACACAATTTTTTAAAAGAATTCAATAAAATTTCTATAGTGCTTTTTTTAAAGTGCTCTACAACATCTTAAAAGAAAAAAAGAATATATAAATACCTCTATATTTATATATTCTTTTTTTCTTTTGAGATGTTGTAGAGCACTTTAAAAAAAGCACTATAGAAATTTTATTGAATTCTTAAAAGAAAAAAAGAATATATAAATACCTCTATATTTATATATTCTTTTTTTCTTTTGAGATGTTGTAGAGCACTTTAAAAAAAGCACTATAGAAATTTTATTGAATTCTTTAAAAAAATTGTGTTTTTTTAATTACCTAAAATTTGATTTTCTCAAAAAGTAAGTCGACGATTTTTTTTTACATTAAATACAAAAAATCTCGCCGCCGCCATGTTAAGAATAGAGGGATAAAGAATAATCATAAGGATTATTCTAAGTTCCTTCCATGTATGGCCCGGCCTGACCCGGATTATTCTAAGTCCCCTCCCCCCATAAATGCCCCCCTGGCCCGGATTCTGATGAGAATGTAAAAATATAGATTTAAAAGGGTTCGCGAGGTCTTGCGAGCGCGCGAAATGCTCGAGCCACTATAACCTCTAGTACATATATATATATGAAGGCAACTCCTTTGAGTTATCGCCTTTTAAGGGATTTCGCATAGAAGATCAGAAGTCTCTGAATAATTCTGTATTACTGTAGTAATTACTTGCAGAACGTGAATTAATTCAAGGAATAGTATACAGAATAGTTCGATAGGAGTTGATGAAGGTGGAGAAAAGGTAGGAGGGCGACGGTAACAAAGGGATCTTTTTGCCGTGTTCGCCCTTTTAATTAAAGATCCCGAAGATATGCAAATACACGCTGAAGGCCTTTTGAATTGCAACACGAAGGAATCGAGCTTTCAGGCAAGGCTATGCAGGTTTATTCGCGTGTACCCGATTTGAAATGCAACCAGCGGATGTTCATTCATGCTTAATTTAGGCTGTGTGCTAGCCCACGGAGGATATTCTGCAAGAGGCGAATTGAAGGGAGAACGATCAAGACTACATATTTGTGTGGTTAGTTGGGCGAGGGATGAACAGAACTCAAATAATGGACATCAAGCAATGAGGTTCGCTATACACTGATAAACGTTCGCTAAAAGAGAACTCCTTACACGATAGAGATGAATGTGCAGCGACCACAGTACCATGCAGCAGAAAATCGCAGACTGATCAGCTGCCGAGGTATTCATAGAAACTGACAAATTTCTGCATGCAACGTCCGGTGTCTGAGAATATCATCTTGGATTAAAACCTAAGAACACAAAGAACCTAAAGATCCTAACAATTTCTTTTTAAATAATTAAAAAATCGTTGCATTATTTTCGAGTTCTATCGGGGCTTCTATGGTCGGTATTTTAATTCTTAGGTATTTGAAGTTTTCGGGATTATAATTTGTCGGTATTTTGACAGTCGGTAAAATAATAGGGACATTCCTCCCTAGCCCTGATCTTTCTCTGTTGCTCTATGTATTATTATTATAAGTATTATCTGACCGCTGAGTCCTCGAAACCGAGGTACAGGCTCCTCGTCAGCAGCAATATCCTTGAAGTTCTAGGTGCAATATAGTATCATTCCCTCGACTCGCGAACTATCGATGACTTCTCGCCAATACGCTGGAGTCCTCTTGGAATTCTTTTTTTTCTTCTCTCTAGCCTCGCGAACTTGAGAGCTCTAACCGGAGTTCTCGGTCGGACGCAGAGGCGCGGGCGTCGGAAATTTACGAGCATCCGCCGCGGCGACAGCAGTTCTCCCCGTGGCATGATAACTCCCGTGACTTTCGTTTTGTCTCCGTCTTCCACGCCTTTCATTCGCACTTTGCTGCATTCTCGTCTCGATTTTCCTCACTCCCTCGGTTCCACGCAATTTCTTCACTCTTTTTGACTTACTAAGGAAAGTTCCCGCATGGATCGTCCCCCCGTCCACTTTACGCTATTGTTGGTTGCTTCTCGTCGCATTGAAATTTCGTTGTGATATCGGCCAGTATTTCTCCGAAACGCCGCCTTCTCGGCATTGAACGACGCTTTTAAAACGTCGATATTGGTATCGTATATCTCACAATTATTTTGCAAAAGTTTAGTTAGATGTAAGATGTTTTGCAAATAGAATCCGGAGCCAATATTTTTTTGAAGATCTTTTTTCGTTAGTCACATTTATGGCTGCGCGTTATTGAATACTTTGAATAATTCACTTGCTCATTGCCTGACATTTTTTTGTCTGAGTTTTTAATGAATTGTTAAACAGTAGGAACTTAGGAAAAATGAAACCGTATATATTGACCAGATTATTCGCAGATTCCCTTTACTGTCGTATAATTTCAATAAATTAGTGAAAATGTGGAAATATTCCGCCATGATCCAGGTTCGAAAGGGAAACATCCAGAATTCTAGTGTGTTACGTAGGGTTCCATATGTGGAATGATACTCGACTAGTCTTGGTTGCCAAGGTTGTGCATGGCTCATTGGTGAAACGATGGTACTAGGCCGGGTTGTTAACGAGAACCCAGACCCGGTATGTGATTACAACCTAGTGATGGTACATTGCAGGCATCAGACTCGATTGCCGGTAGGGCTTCCATGCTTTGGCCTCTATTACGGCACCGCTGGAACGCCACTACAGCCCTAGTAATTGATTTACAATCAGTCATTCTACATACTGGTATCCAACCATTACACAGTAGATCTTGGCGAATTTTCATCTTATGATTAAGCTTCAACTTGAGATTTGAGAAAAAGGCAATCTTCCAACAAGAAATAAGGGAAAGCGCTTTACTTTTGTTCTGATCACTGGTAATGCTATCCTTATTGCATGTCAGCTTGTAACGCTCAACTTATGATAGATGACTTATACATGCGGAAATGCGGTATATTGTCGCTGTCCACGATGATGACGATAAAGACCTGATTCGAGCGATTTTACGAGACAGGATGAGAACGTTTTTTCGGGATTAAAAAGACGTTGCAGTGAAGGCAGTGCGAGCATCGCCCTCGCGAGAACTCACAAGCGTTGGACTTCCTCATTCAAATAATCCGAATACATTAGCGTTCGCGTGAACGCGAGCACCGAGCGAACTCGAGCTACCGCTAGCAGCCGATAAACCTTCTCGAGGACTCGTTTTGCGCTCCTGTACTCGATATACCTATCTTTCTTCTTTATTCGCGTTCCTTTTCCTCTCATGAATATGCGCTAAGGCATTTGACGGGGTATTTTTGCACCCCATTCTCTCACCATAGCGTCCTCCTCTGATAATGGCTTTATAATGACTGGCTTACGCAGCCCTTGGCTTCGCGGTACGTCGTTATCTTCTCTCTTTCTCGCATCATAGAAAACAGTCCGCTGGCTGTGCCGACTAGCCAACCTTTTCATTGCCGCCGCTCGCTTTATCCCTTTCTCCTTTTTTTCTTTTGTTTTTTTTTCACTCTTTATCGATGAGCTTTATTTGATTTTTTTTCTCGTTCTTTTCTTTTCTATTCACTCCATTGCATGTGCATCTTCAAGTGATTCTCAATGATTTTGGCTTTATTAATCCCGTGATTACGGACCTCAGCAGACTTTGTGGAGTCGTACCCACACAGAACATATCGACCATGGTACGTCGTTTGAACATCCATGGTGGATGAATCGATCGTCCCGGGGACATCAATGGATATCCAGCACATAACCACAGAAAGTATCAATCGGCACCAATTCTAGGTAATGTGGCCGGTCTTTGAACGTACCAGTAGGTAAATAATAGGAGTATATGAAATATCTTATGGATGTTATCGATTACGTGAAAACAGCTATCCATAATACGTTCAGCGGACGTGAAATATATGTCCAATAAACATCTACGAGTATGTTCAAGGGCCAACCATATTACATAGAATTAGTGCGGATGCTCTTACTGTGGATGTTAGTGAATGCATATAGATGTCCCCTGTGTATTTAGCTTTTCATCAAAATGAGACGTATAATGTAGAGACAATGACCAGCCACACTACGATCTGACTTACGTATATACTATGTCATGTGAACATATTTTGGCCGCAAGGTGTGATATTCATTCGAAATGCAACGGATGTTCTATGGATATGAAGGACGTCTGTTATGCACATGTCCAGCTGATGCACTAAACGGGCTATCCTATTCAATGTGGTTTTCGGATGTCTGGTGTATGTCCACTCAACGATCATGCGGGACATTCATTCAGAGTCCTGCCGCTGCCATCTAATAGACATTCCCTTTATGTCCATTATGAACGTTTCCGCGAAGGCAAAGTTCGAACGTACTGTTGTATCCTCGTGAATAAAAACACCGATTATCAAACGAAAACTTTACTTTGTAAAGACTGTCACGTGTGTATGCTTTGGGATCTCGAACGAGACTGTCAGTTTTGTGATGTTTCGTTGCTAGGTAGTTCGCCTGTTTTTTTTTAAGCGAGCTTATCGTGTATCTCAGTTGTATGAATGTTGCCCATATTCATAACAATACATTAGATGTCCAGCTGATGTATTGACGGTGCAGCCATATAATGCGGTTCTCTGGACGTTTAGTGTATGTCCACCTTATGGCCCTGAATGTCGTTCATTTTTCATCATGCAGAAATGATGAAATGGACGTTCTCATTTCATCTATCAAATAAATGTCCTTGTAGATGAATTTTGAACGTCTATTGCATGCCTCGTTTAAGTACTACAGATTCATCTAATCGAGGTATTCTACTTAATGTTCCATGGACATCCATTTTATATCCATTCCGACCAATCAGGGTGGTACGTATTATGTATGTCCAATGGATGCCCCGTTTTTATTCACTGTGATATGTCCAACTACAAGACTGCTATAGACGTTAAATAGAGATACATATATCGTCCACCGTGGATGTGGACGTTTTACGGACCATGGACGTCCAATGGACATTACGTTCTGTATGAGTATATGCCGTCTTCTACTCTGGAATACCTAGACTGGAACACATAATTTTAACTCAGAAGTGCATGCTGTTGGATTACATGGAGACTAGAGTAAAGGAGGCTGAACGTAGTACTTTGGATGTGGTCACGAAACGGGGACTAAGATTAGCTTCGGATATGCAACTCATGGTGGCGCTGTAGTCAAATGTGGACTCAGGAGAGACAGAGGTAGGGATAACCTTCCAGCGGGAATTGTGAAAATATAATTTTTTGTGCGTGCAAACTATTATTTATGTTGTTATATATGTATTGTCGGCAATAAACAGATCATAATAATATATTTTCATGCCTTAAGGGGTATTTTTGTTTTTCAAACCGTTCGTCGCGCTCTTCACTATACCAGAAATTGCCAACTTCACTTGAGTTCGCGTGTGCCTGGAGCGACGCTTGTGGTGAATTTTAGAAGCTTCAGATAATCACGATTCCTGAACCCAAATTTCGGCGCTTTTCCGTTTGCGTTCAGCCTCCTTTACTCGAGTCTGCATGTTGGATTTATCTTAGGATCTAACCTTCTTGACATGATAAACTGGCTCAAGTTGAATCAGGGGCATTGTCAGGGACAATTCCAGCTGCGACTCTCGCTTTGAATTTAGAAAATCATTCAATCCTCATGCTATGTACTATAAAAAATCCATACTCCATACTATATTATAAAAAAGTATCCTGTCTGGGCTGACGTTTTTTGGGGTACTGACGCTTTGGAGGGCTGACGTTTTGGCGGGCGGACGCTTTGGAGGGCTGACGATTTGAAGGGCTGACGGTTTGGGGGGTTGACGCTTTGGATGGCAGACGTTTTGAGGGGCTGACACTTTATAGGGCTAAAGTTTCGGAAGGCTGATGTTTCATAAGGTTGATGTTTCATAAAGTTGACGTTTTATAAGGTTGACGTTTCAAAAGGTTGACGTTTCATAAGGTTGACGTTTCATAAGGTTGACGTTTCATAAGGTTGACGTTTCATAAGGTTGACGTTTCATAAGGTTGACGTTTCATAAGGTTGACGTTTCATAAGGTTGACGTTTCATAAGGTTGACGTTTCATAAGGTTGACGTTTCATAAGGTTGACGTTTCATAAGGTTGACGTTTCATAGGGTTGATGTTTCAGAGGGCTGACATGTCAGAGGCCTGATGCTTCCTTATGTTGATTTAGATTTCTATGTATAAATAGGAGTAGAAATTATCGCTAGGGATTGGAGAGATAGGGGAGAGGTTCTCGAGGGATATGGGTGGGGTTCCCGAGGGCTAGAAGGAGATTTCCGGGGATAGAGGAAGGGTTCCCGAGGGATAGAGGACGGGCTCCCGTGGAATAGGGAAGGGTTCCCGAGGCATAGAGGACGGGTTCCCATGGAATAGAGTAGGGGTTCGCGTGCGATACAGGAGGGATTCCTGAGGCATACGGGAGAGTTCCCTTGGGATAGAGGCGGGGTTCCCTACGAATAGAGAAGAGGTTTCCGAGGGATATCAAGGAGGCCATGGAATTTCAAATGAGTGTTATCACGTTGGCCATGGAATTTCAAATGAGTGTTATCACGTTGGCCATGGAATTTTGAGTGAGTGGTATCAAGTTGGTGATGGAATTGTAAAAAATAGATGCGAAATATATATTCGAGGTTTTGCGGTTTGCAAGGGAATCGAGGTTAATGATGTAATCGTAATGCAAGGTAAAATTTTGATTAAAAGTATGAAGAATCGGATGTTAAACGCAAATGCGCCGTACTATTCTACTTCATAGTGGTGTAGACACGATAATATTTTGTATTGTGTGTATGTATGTGTATGTTTATGAGTATTCTAAGTTTGCCAGAGCTATTTCAAGTGGGGAGCGCGTAACGCGCAGGTGGTGGATGTCTGAGAGGTAGGGGGGGGGGGGGGGTCCCGAGAGATAGAGTAGGGTTTCCCGTGGGATACAGGAGAGTTTTCCAGTGGGATAAAGGAGAGGTGCCCGAGGGATGGAGTAGGGTTTGCCGTGGGATAGAGAAGGGATTTCAGTGGGATAAAGGGGGTTACCCAGGGATAGAGCAATTTCTGGCCCGGAGTATCAAGTTGGCGATGGAATTGTAAAAAAAAAGTTTCGTAATATTTTACTGAGGTTGAACGAGCGCGCTAGCCACAATAACCCTAAGATAACTATATTAAAAACAAATCTCGCCGCCGTGTCAAGAAGCCAGCAGGCCGGGGACAAATGACACACCGACGTCGGAATTTTGCCCCCAAGGGCCCCCGAAGCTAAGATTTTTCTAAACTCCGGAAGGGCTTATAAAGAATGCATTTCATGTTAAGTGAAACATTCTTGCCCCAATTTTAAGTCCTTTATGAGACTAATAAATAAACGGCAATGAGAGCGCGCGAGGCCACAATAGCCCCCATTCAGAAAATTCAAAATAAAGAAAGCATTCACAATTTCAAAAATGTTGAAGAGGGGATACCCGTGGCATAGACGAGGGGTTCGCATGGGATAGAGGCGGGATTTCCGAGGGATAGGGGACAGGTTTCCGAGGGATATCAAGTTGCCCATGGAATCTCAAGTGAGTGGTTTCACGTTGGCCATGGAATTTTGAGCTAGTGGTATCAAGTTGACGATGAAATTGTTAAAATAGATTCCAAAAAATCAACTGAGGTTTTGCGTTTCGCAAAGGATCTGAGATTACTTTGTAATGGTAACGTACAGTAAAACTTTCATTAAAAGTCTTAGAAATCGGATATTAAAAATAAATACACCGTATTATCTACTTCATAGTGGTGTAAAAACGATAATATTTTGTAGTGTGTGATTGTGTGTTTGAAGATTCTGATTTCGGTAGAGACGCGCAGCCCCCCGAGTAATTATATAAATTGGTACAGCCATATAGGACACCAAAACCTCGTGAATGGAAATGTAATTATTCTTCACTTACAGTTTTTACATCAAATCACTTAACGAATATGAAATTTCAAAGGCTCATTTTATTTGTGAGGGAGTTTTTCGGAAAGAATGTATAAAAACTAAATTCTGTGTTGTGGTGTCACACGAACTTCTCGTAATACCGCGAGTGAATTCTGTCTTAATACATATTACAGCAGAAAGGTAAGAAGCTGCAGCTCTCAGTGGTTCAGTTGCACAGGGAATGAGAAATCTTGGGAAAAGCCAGGTGTTTACGAGTATGTGAGAACGGTAGGTGGTTTCCCAAACTCTGGAGTTAAATATAATACTGGCAGTGCTGTGTCTCGCGTACGAGACTCCGTCGACGAGTGTGCACGAGCACTGGCGTGGCTGACTTGAACAAACTTTGAACAGCTTGAGCCAGTCAGCGTCAAGCTTGGGGTGCGTAGATGCAGGTAAGTCTTGTACGGCTATAGCGTGGAGTAACATCACTGCGGTTCTGTGTTTCTGGCATTGATGCTCCGTTGCTGTACGAAGCTATATTAAGATAGAAAGTGTGACTCACTAGGTGAATTGAGAGACGCATGTCACGACTCGAACCAAGTCTTCTTTACTTTAGTAATATACCGCACTGCTGAGTGAAGTATATTTTCGGTTTGAGAATCCCGCCAACACAAATAAGGCATTAAATGACTTCGCCCTCCGGCCAACGAACTATAACAACATGATATCGTTTTGCTTCGTAAATAAAAATCACTTACATCACTAACTGTAATAACACAAATTGAAATAGACTAAAAAAAATATACACTCAAGAATATGCAGATTTTTTTATTCCATGTAATTTTTTCGCTTCCCGTGGGTCGAACTATTTATCTTGTCTTGACTGAGCGCTATTGCGACTCAAATTATAATTCGAATTATTTCTGTCCACACGTCGCGAACAAAAAAGGTGTCAGGCCCAATAGTTTTTATTTATTTTTTCCGTAATATATACACAAGATCTTCGACGTGTTCTGGACAGTATTTAAATCGATGTTGCAACGCCGTGTAATCACCGACACGGAAGAACAAATGGCGTGTGGCTCACATATGTTACGTACCCCCTTGAACTGCCCTAGTGGAGGTGAACGCCGATGGTAAGCCAGCTGTAACGATTGACGTACATATACTGTAGTAGCAAAGGGTCACAGCGCGTAGTAGCTACGTGCTGAGTAACGCGATGTGGAGCTCAGCAAAGCTTTGTGTGTTTACAATTGCGCTTATACCACGTGGTTATCCGTTGCCTATTGCTCTGTGAATATCCGTCAGATAATCGTTATATTGGTGTTCTATATTGTGCACTTTGAGTCCCTACATATATGAGCGAATGAGAAATCTGTCTTTTTCGATATAACAAATCGTGTCGCACGTGCCTGTCTGAAATATGCTATGCGTCAGCGTCACTAACGCAGCCACTCTATCCATCTTGCCAAACGCTGCAATATCCAGTGTATGATGCGGAAAGCAAATTCATGCATTTTCTCTGCATTAGATTTCCCTGGACGATTGACTGCTATGACGTCGAAATTGCTGTTACATAATTGGTTATCACTAATTATGTTGCGACGCAAACACCGTCCAAATATGATTCTGCTTCACATCACTTGATAACGGCGATTGCAGTAGTAATAACGAATGAATGAGTACAATTAATTTCAGTAATGAAGTATCCGTATATATGAGGTGTTACATGTCAAGTAGGTCGCTCTTCGCGCAATGCTTGAAATAATCATACATACGATATAAAAAAACTTTTTTCCCTCGATATTTGAAAACAAATATTGAGACATTTCCTTTAGATTCCAATAGCCAAACGCGCCAGCTCCCATATAGCATTTTCACATACATTGCATATTAGGGCTGTTAAAAAAAACATAGTTTTCTTATAATCGGTTGCTCCTGAAATGATGTATTGATTATCACAAAAAAAAATGTTTTCGCGAAAGCTGGCAATTGTGCGATGATATTAAGTACTGCCGCATCAAGGCCGAAATTCGTGAAAAGGGGCGATTTTTAGAAATTTTTTTTTTTACGTGTTGAAGCGCTCATGGAGGTTGTGGTTGCTTTCGATAGACTATGAAATTGTGTAAAGGCAGAAACATGTTCGATAATGTTTAATACTGCCGCATCGACATTGAAGTTAAAAAAAAACAAAAAATTAAATCCTTTAAAACATTGAAATATTCGTCTGCTTGTCGACTATTTCGTGCGATTTCAAATGAAAAAATGGCTCTTGCAACGGGAGTCATGTATGATCATAATCATGATGATGATAAGCGATTTTTGAATTTTGGGAAACTGCGATATCGATGTGGCAGTACTAAATTTGATCATACAGGACTCCCGTTTCATGAGCCATTTTGCCATTTGAAAACGCGCGAAATAGTCGATGAGCAGATGATTATTTTTATGTTTTATAGGATTTCATTTTTTATTTTGTTAACTTCAATGTCGATGCGGCAGTACTAAATATTATCGAACATGTTTCTGGCTTTACACAATTTGATAGTCTATTGAAAGCAACCACAATCTCCATGAGCGCTTTAAGACGGCAAAAAAAAAAAATCCAAAAATCGCCGTTTTTGATGAATTTTGGCCTTGATGCGGCAGTACTTAATATCATCGCACAACGCCCAGCTTTCGCGAAAACATTTTTTTTGTGATAGTCAATACAGCATTTTAGGAGCAACCGATTATAAAGAAATTATGTTTTTTTGAACAGCCCCAATATACATAGGACATTGTATATTCGCAAATGTTTATACGATGTATATGCAATGTATGTGAAATGCTATATGGGTACATCCTTAGGTAATTAATTCGTGGACGTTTGATTTTCTTCCTATTTTCATGAATTGCATATACATGAAATATCATATGGGTATGTCCGTACCTGACGCTCAAATTCGAATTATTGACGTATTTACATAGAATGTGTTCTTCATATTCATGCGTGTATATACCTGCATGTATGTAGAATAAATATCCATAGAATATACAGGATATACTTTTCACATTAAGTACCTAAAATGGATATACATCGAATATCTGATGCTATATGATGTTAACAGTTAACAAATCAAGTGTTAAATATGGTGGAATGAACCATTTAGTTATTGGTACAAAGTGTATGTTGAGAGAAATAAAATTTAACTATTAACAAATGTCAGCGAACTTCATTTGTAGCAATTCAATGTTATTTAGCTCAACTGAGATTCAATAAAAATAACTAAATGGTTCCTTTCGCCATATTCAACACTTGATTTGTTAACTATTACTAAAATTTTCTCTCAGTGTATAATAAAAAAACGAAGACTATATATACGATGAAAAAAAAAGAAAATATTGTCAGTAATCTGTACCACCTTACTGTCTGTACGTGAATACCGATTTCAAACGCAAAGAGTCTGAATGGGGAAGCGGTGCATGATTTCAAAGACGCAGTGAAAATAAATAAAAATATAGAGTCGGTCGCGATGGTACCCACCGAAGACGAATAGAGGATACCCGTAGAAAAGGGACTAAAGGTGGAGAAGTATAGAAGGCGGATCGTGTGGAAAGTTGTCGTAAGATGATATCGATACGCGGCACTCCACATTTCGATCATGCATCCACCAGCTCTGATGGTCCGTATCCTTTTTTCAACGTGACGTACCTTGGGATGAGACCCAGACGCGGATCAGATTTGTCTTGATATGGCAAACCATTCATAACGCAATCTTATATATAAATATGTGCAATCGCGAGAAGAAAACCCTAAAGGGTTTAAATATTTTGACAGACGTCTTCCGGCTACCGGGTTTCTTCCCTCCCCCGGCCCTTTTTTAATTCACTTCAGTCCCAGGCAACTTCCGGCTTTGAAGACTGCACGATTCTAGAGAGAAAAAAATCGATTCGAAATATGGATACCTGATATACCTATATCTATCATTCCCTACCTGTACTATACCCGTTTGCGTTTCATTGAATACGTTGAATAAATTGTGCGGTTCGGTGACGAGAGTGGCGGCGTGGCAGACTGGGGGGTGGATTCAATAACCTCGCACCAGAGTTTGTCATGCAGCAGAACTCCAACCATTCTATATATATATATATATATATCTCCTTGCACCTGCTCTGGTGCTTGCACTTAATTATTCGTTCCACCTGTGGAACGAAATTAAGTTGACGCTGTACTTGAAATAATATTCGAGGTAGTGCAGTTATACAATTTTCTTCTGGGCAGCTCTGATGAGGAATGGAATAATAAAAAGTTCCATCACTATCCGAGTAAAAAAAAATCAAGTACATCATGGGTCCATGCGGGATCGCGAGAAGTACGTGAAAAACGTCCCGCTAATGAGACAATCCTTGACTCTTCAAACACTTTTAGTTCACGTGGAAAGTAAGTTGTTAAAGGTACATGAAAAGTACACGAGAAGTACATACTTGAAATGACTGTGTTCATGGATTGCATTAGTAAAGAAGTTCACAAAAAGTACGTGAAAAGATTATATTTTACATACTTACATATAAAGTTCGTCCCGAAATGTAGGCGATGAACATTGCTTCCTCATTATTTTAAATTTCTCACAATGTTGACTTTTAACGACAAACGCAAAATAGATAAACATACTTCCTTATAGAAGTTGTTTTACGAAAAATAAATGAGGAAGAAATATGCAAGATGCTAAAGCAATTTGCATCCTTATTTCTATTTTTATTTATTTTAAAAAATCTGAATCCCCGATAACCGCAGAGTCGCTGGTTCAACGTTGCTACAAGATAAAACGAGGATTAGCAAAACCCGTTCAAGTGGTATGTACCTCGATAAATCTTTGTGGTCTAGGAATGAAGGAACGAACCTCAAAGCGCCTGTTCGATCGGGAGTTTGCATATGTGGGACTGTGTGTATGTTTGCGTGTGTTTCTCGCTCGCCCGTAGTACTTTGGTAAGCATGGTGGAAGGTGAGCGGTGAAGATCGAAAGGGTCGACTCTATGCCAAGGTGTTGGTTCACACATTATGCCATAATCTTTGGTGCACAATGTATGGCGCGGCACCCGCTGGGATCCTGAGGTACTGGTGTGGTTATGCCACAACGTTGCTGGACCCCTTAAGCTTTCGACAGTACCGCTAGCTGCTTCTGCGCTGCTACTGTTGCTGCTAGGGCTCAAGAGTTTCTGCAGGGGGCTGGGAAACGATGCGCTCTCATCCTCTCACTCTTGGTCACCCTGTTCTCGCATAACCCAGTTAGCAGTGCGCCCCCTGTGCACCATATTCGACTCTCGTATGTGCCAACGCTTCGTCTCCAACGGTGCAAGAGCTAGCACCACATTGTAGCCATCAGCGCGACCACACGACATGCCCGTCGTTTCACCGTGGAGTATGACTGTGCGAAATACTCATTAGTCTCGTTCGAGAGACCTTCACGTCTGTTACAATATGCTCGTTCGGCTGGTGGTGAACGCATTCAACGATTTACCAATGAAATCGTGAGTTGGAAAAGGGAGTTCTGATTATTGTAGAGATCATCGGCTCGTCGCTGATTACGATAATTATTACACCACATTGAAGTCACAACGGACGGTCTTCAATGGATATCAGATAATGAAGAACATTTTAACGGATGATTGAAACTGCGATGAATTGTCGGTCTCACTGAACTGGTAGAGGTCGGTAATAACTAGGTGTTAGGTTATCATTACACACCAAAATAGCTCTAGTTCAAATGAGTGCATGGAAAAAAGGCTTGGTGTAATATGCGCCAACCGATGAAGATAGTTTTCCAAACAGAGAAAAAAACTGAGAATGCAATATAAAAGATTTTACTTTCTATCCTTGTTTCTTTCGCTCTGACAAGCTCTCTTTAACTGTACAAATGATACTTGCATTTAACTCAAGCGATAATTATCACAGTGACAAAGAAATGCAGAAAACTGTATAATTGATAGGTACAAAGATCGTGGGAAGCCTTGACCTCACGGATATACCAGTAGAAATTGCGCTGTCAGCTTTGCAGTCGAAAACTGCGAAAGAGTTGAAAAAGTGTGATTGCAAAGATAACGAGCAAGGAGGAAATGTCTTCAGCGTGGAACCTGGCAAAGATGACATAAATGTGCCAAGCTCTGTCGAACGAAGTCTTAGTAAAGGCGAAAGGACGAAACGACGTCTTTCCGCTTCGTGAGAAGTCTTTTTCAAGGAAAGACACGAAAGAACGTACGGGAAGCGTATAAATCGAGAGGATACGCCAGAGAAAAGTGTACGAAAAGATGAAGACAGGACAAAGGAAGCGGCAGGAGGAGCTTTGTCGAGGATGGGATCTCGCCTGGCTGGCCATACCAAAGTCCTGCCGGCTCCAATTGAGCTTCTATAATTCGTGGCTGTGCGCCAGGAGTCCGACAGAAAGAGAGAGAGGTCCGAACTTGAGCGTTGAATGGAGAACAGGCTGTGGACGCTACGGTGCGGAAGAAAAATCCTGACAGAATTGAGGGTGGAACCGAGGTAAAGTGAATGTAGAAGCCCAAAGAAAGATGTGTGTACGTGTGCCATTCTTGTGCTTGCTACTGTGTGCTTATCCTGTGCATGCGAGGAGAGGAAAGGAGTCCAAGGAGACGACATCCAGAAGGAAAGATACGGACATAGTGAAGAAGCCAGCAATAGAAAGGAATGGTTATGCGAAGCAGTTGAAAAGTTTAGACACTGCGAATGTGATGTATGAAGATCCCGCATGCGTGACTAGCTGCTCGTACTAACTTCAACCGCCAGACCCCTGCGGACAGTCTATGTTCTGTTACTTTTCTACTAATGATGGGTTAAGGCTTTTGTCCAATGACCTTCCCTGGAACCGATGATTCTTGCAATGACCATGCTGAAATTACTGAATAACGACAAGCAAAAACTAAATATAAAATAGATGTAATATAAAACCCCGCACATTTTTTTTCTATTTACAAAGCTATTTCCACAAGGAAATATCTAAATCGATTTTAGCTTCCTCATAGACGAACTTTGTTAAACGCAATATATGATAATCAAGGCATGTGCAAAGATCTATTTTACATTTATTTTATATTTAATTTTTGCTTGTCGTTATATAAATATAAGTTCCTTGTTTCATTCGAGGATAATCGTTTTGGAATCCCTCACGGAAAATAATTGATGAAGGGTGTTGGAAGACTTCTTGCTGAATTGTACGATATTTGACGCTTCGTTCGAAAGGAACTTCTTCTTTACTCGTGCATGCAATATCCTTGTGTGCCCACCGTTTGCAGACATGCAAAATGGCCGGTTGACGGACTAGTGCGCAAAACATTTTGCGCACTGGCTCACTCATTTTGCACATTGTTCCCTGGATTTGGCTCACTGCTTGAAGTTGCAGCTCATTTTGCATGTCTGTAAACGTCGGATAAACTCGGATTTTGCAATGCACTCGTAAAGAAATAGTATATTGCGGCCTGAGGGAGGGAAAACACATTTCTCGCGAGTGTGAGTTTGCAGCACGAGCCGAAGGCGAGTGCTGCATTCGCATGAGCTGAGAAAATGTTTCCCTCCCGAGTATTGTATACGATTTTACGTTACAAAGCGAGGGAAGAGAGTTTTTTTATTCGCGAAGCGCACGGAAAACCTCACTTTCCGTGCCGCAGTGATGTAAAATATGGTTAGATACACGAGGCCAAAGGATTGTTCTGCGCATTGTTCGTGTAAAGACAGTATGCTGTCTTCACGCGAGCAGTGCGCAAAACGCTCCTTTGGCCTCGTGTATCGAAATATACTATTTATAATGTTCTTCGCGGAAGCCATCAATAATTTTCTGTCGGATATCAACTCGCGAAACTCAGGTCTGATTTTAGAGTGAAACTCAGATCCCGATCAGGCTACCAGTCGGTGGCAAAGTTCTCAAAACTTTTGGCGGTTCGATTTCTTTTAACAGCAGGGAATCGACTAGCATAGCTGTGAGAAGCTCGGGAACGTCGCCAATACCCGCGCTCCAAGTCGATAAAGATTTTCCGGGTGGACGCTCAATCGGACTTATATTCTACGACGTTGCAGTAGGGACCAATTTCTAGGTCTCGTTTAACGTAACTCAAGTATTTTCATTCTTTTTTATGCGAGTCGCGTCAAGGTTAAATTCGGAGAATCAAACGATGATGCAAATGGTCGTATGAGGTCGTATTACGTTAAAGCTCAGATAAAAATATGTTTCGAAAGCAAAATTATGATGCTAAGAAGATTTGTAACCGGTATTTTCTGAGGTGGAATATACGACTTGAGAACGATAGTGAAGGCCAAAATTCGAAGCGAAGAAAAAAAAATTACGCTGGATTTTCCGACCAGAAGTCGGATCTGTGAATTCTAGAATGAGCAAGTGAAAAATGTACAAAAAAATCGACCTTCCATCGGGATCGAGGGATTCTGTGAAAATGAGAGATAAAATTCAAAGCATCGGAATAAGGGCTTTCGGTACAAATGAACGAGCGGCAGACCGGAAAGCGTGCTATTTCGTAGTGCAGTATAAACGAGAGTACAAAATGCTCTGGGACACATGAGGCATCAGTGATGATGCCTCTGGTGAATGGACCGAAAGCCCTCGGTTCATACGTACACCGCTATGCTGTACTACATGTGAAGCAATACGAATAGAGAACATATGGTAATATCGGAATATCAACATGGAAAAGGGGCTGATGTTTTTAGACCAGTTGAATTGAGCCAACGCTCGTGGCAAAGCACTGTTGAAGTGCTTTTACATATGCGCGCCGCTCAGTTCACTGTGTCCCTACGAATATTTGTCAAATATCTCTCTGCGTAGATATAGGCGGTATGATCATGGATTTTCATGTGAATCTTTCATACCAAATACAAGAGATGTGTATGACACGATAGTAAACGTGTAAAACACTTTGAGATTTTCGACAAACATTATACATGCCATCGTTACACGATTCTGAGGTTAACTTTGCTAGCAAGAGCTCGCTCACCTACTCTGGTTCGTACCCCCCCCCCCCCCCCCCCCCGCCGCACACACACACCTCCCCGTTATCATCTGCTTCTTCTGTCGTACTTGCTCTCATTATGGCGGGCCCTACGGCATATCACGCTCGTCGCAAGCTCCATCGAAGAGCATTTCACTTTTGCTCGTAACGCTGTGAACCACTTATCGTTCAGGTAGCGCAAGGCCTGACTGGGAAGCTGATTCATAATGTCTCGTTAAATTATTCATTAGCTGCGACGCAACATAGTCGCTTCAACAGTATCATTTCATTCTAGAATTGCTATGCCCGATGGAAATAAGATAGTTATGTGTGTGTGTAGATACGATTAACTAATGAAGATGACACAAATCGGGAATTACATGTTTTGAACGTTTAGCAGTCTCGAAATACACACTTTTACCACAATTTTAACATGTTCAATCGTCAATTCGTAATTACAATATGACTTTTGGGTGAAACAACCTGCGAGCCATACATTGAATCGACATTTGTATCAGATTTAGTTTATGGGCGTATCTCACAAACCTTCGACTTTCACGGCCTCAAAGAACCCAAGTAAAAGAATTATATATAGACTATATAAAATATATATATAGTTTTAAGTATAGAATTGGGCATATATAATCCGTATACACTCTATATGAAACCTATATATAATTTATATATAAACCATCAAACCCGAGAATTGATTTGCATGTACAATGCCCGTCATCGATGCCTGGTTGACACTTTCCGTTCATGACGTTTCCCATCTAAACAAATCCACTAGTTTTGGTAAAATCAGGATGTGGCGCTGCGAGCACACGGAACGATCGATTTGGACTGAATGACACGCGGGAACTGTCAAAGTTTTAAAGTGTCATTTCGTTTAAACATATGTTTTTGGTCATAGTATAGTGTATAATAATATGCATCCTGACTTGCATCGTAGCGGAAGAATTATCACTCTTACAATTCCTTCGCAAATTTCACAAGTGAGAAAAATCGTGTATGGAATTTGGATGTGATCGATTTTCGCACAGTGCGACATCGGAAATCGATAATTTTGCCTGAAAAATGATTCCACGCAGTAGCAATTGACATTATTACGCAGACTTTTCTTAATATGAAATGAATTATATTAGCATCCGGTATCTCATCATTATATTTCTCAGCATTTTCGTTGTCGTCCTTGACGGGTTAATCTATATTTACTTTAATAAACTGATCACTAATCCACTTGATTGAACTTAATCCACTTAATTGAAAAGTAGCAGCTTTTCATTTTTACTTTCTCGGAAAGTTGTTTATTGTCGATTTGACAATAAGTAATTGCTGCGAAAGGGAGATTCATTTTTTTTTTTTTGACCAAAAATCATCATCGAATAAACATCCACCGGTAATTATCGGTAGTTTTAAACATGAACCGGTGGTTGAGTGGAAAGTCTGCAACCTAATATCCGGAAGGTTTAGGGTTCAAAACCAAATAATTCTTTTTTTTTTTTTTCTCGCAAGCACTTTTCCGTTGTCGACTTGACGACGAAAAAGTCCCTGCGAACAAAGATATTCATTTTTGTTCCCAACTTTGGAGCACAACAACAGGAGTATTGTCGTCACAATGCAAAGTCGATTGGTGGTTGTGAGAAATGACGGCCAATTCACGATCGTGGAGCACAAGTTTCAATACTCAAAGTTGGTTGTTAATTTTCTATGTTACGTGGTAACACCTCGGGAGTACGAAAATTCAGTGCAAGATAAACGTAAGGTTAGAGCCAGGTTAGAGCAAAGTTCGAGCAATTTGTAACTAAGGGCAGAGCAACGTGAGAGTAAAGGGAACGTAAGGTGAGAACAATGTAATTGCAAGGGAGGAGGAAGGTGAGCACAATGTGAGAGTAAGGGAAACGTAAGGTGAGAACAATGTAAGAGCAAGGGAGGAGGAAGGTGAGCACAATGTGAGAGTAAGGGAAACGTAAGGTGAGAACAATGTGAGAGCAAGGGAGGCGGAAGAAAACTTCCTTTGGCGTGTTGGCTTTCGCATAATTCGTGATACCCAGTTTAAATCTCATTCACTCACGAATTGACACGACGCATAGGCCAGGTACGAATTTGACACACACCGTACGAGTGGTTCAAATTCTATGACTCAGGCCGTGGACTTTCCATTCGGCCACCGGTCTACGTTCGGAACTACTGATTGTTACCTGTGCATGTTTATTCGATGATTGTTTTTGGTAAAACAAAAAAATATTCTCCCTTTCGAAGCATCTATTTGTTGTGAAATCGTCTACAAACAAAATCCTGCGAAAGGGAGAATAAAGGACGGCTGTTTCATACACAAAAACACCGTAATGGAATATTAAAAAAAATAAAGAAACTACAGGAAGTCAATGGCGATCAAATCCTCTTCTTACTTCAACATTTCGGTTCATCTTACGAGGTAACATTTACATAAAGTTTTGGAGTTAACTCTGCAATTTCATACATTTTTATGATCAAATATTGTTCGTGAAAAGAAAAGTATGACGGTGGTCGACAATTCTTAGACTAATCCGTTTCGAGCTTTCACTGTGCTTTAAATTTACTCTTACCTTGTTCTCACCTTCCTCCTCCCTTGCTCTTACCTTGTTCTCACCTTACATTCCCTTTGCTCTCACGTTGCTCTCGCCTTGTTCTCACCTTCCTCCTCCCTTGCTCTCACATTGTTCTCACCTTACATTCCCTTTGCTCCCACGTTGCTCTGACCTTGGTACCAAATTCTTCGAGAGAGAGAGAGAGAGAAAAAAATAAAAAAATAAAAACAGAATTATTTGGTTTTGAACCTCAAACCCTCTGGATATCAAGCCGCAGACTTTCCACTCGACCACCGGTCTATGTTTGAAACTACCGATTGTTACCGGTGCATGTTTATCCGATGATGGTTTTTGGTTAAAAAAAAATTATTCTCCCTTTCGCAGCAATTGTTTATTGTCAAATCGACAACAAACAACTTCCAGCGAAAGTAAAAATTCAAAGCTGCTATTCAATTAAGTGTATTAAGTTCAATCAAATGGATTATTGTTCAGTTTATTAAAGTAAATATAGATGAACCCATCGACAACGATAATGCTGGGAAATATAATAATGAAATACCGGATGCTAATATAATTCATTTCATATTAATAAAGTTCTGCGGAATAATGTCAACTGCTATTGCGTGGAATTATTTTTCAGGCAAAATTATCGATTTCCGATGTCGCACTATACGAAAATCGATTACAACAAAATTCCATAAACGATTTTTCTCACTTGTGAAATCTGCGAAAGAATTGTATAAGTAATGAATCTTTTGCTACGATGCAAATCACGATGCACATTATTATACACTACACTATCACCAAAAACATATGTTTGAACAAATTGACAGTTCATAACTTTGACAGTTCCCACGTGACATTCGGTCCAAATCCATCGTTTCGTGTGCTCGCAGCGCCACGAAGTAACAATCGTTCTACTTTCGAGCTAGATTGGAAATATGACTACTCATCTCAGAATGACAACGGAAGGGGTAAACCAGGCATCGATGACGGGCATTGTACAATGTATATATAGACTTTATACAATCTATACACAATTTATATATTGGTTTCAATATACGCAGTATTTTTTATGTACAGTATATATGCAGCCTGTATACAATCTATATACAATTTTTACGTATATAACGTGTTAGGTACCCCGTATGCTATATAATATATATACACTAAATTTATGCAGTCTATATATAGTTTACGTAAACCAAAAAAAGCACGTTCACGAAGATATACACATTTGTTTGATGAACGCTTTACTTTAACATCACGTCGAATTGAAACGGTCGATGGTTTGCGAAAAAATTGAAGACAAAGCGTCACATTTCTGTTGTAAACGGAACAAGCCGTTAGATAAACTTTATTTATTTTATTACCATTTTCTACAAACGACATTTCGACAATATTTTACGACATTAAACGACATTGAAGGACATTAAACGGCATTAAACGACACTTTTAAGGTTTTGTTTTTATGTTGATTTTTTCAGCGTGTTTGATTTCGCTCAGTTCGGCTCGCATGCTCTGAATAATCAATTGATCTGCAACTGGGATCCATTTATTTTTTTCAGCCATAGTTTGTACGTACTCTGAGAAAACGTGAGTAAAAATGAGTATTAGTAACAAACTCACTTCGTAGCTGCCAAAAATAAATTGAGTCTACGAGTTCCATACCAATCAAAACTGTTTTGGCTTCTTGATGAAGACCAGGTCGATGAAGATTCCATTAACTGTCTGGCCATTTGCTTTTGTCCCTTTGCATTGCGGTTATTCATGCTCAGACTCATTTTCGATATATATGTTTCTGTCCCCGGCATGAGTTCTACGATCTATAAAAACATTTTTTCCATGTAAGTATAAATTAACAATTTTGTAACTAGTATGATATACATAGTACAGAAATATCTTAATAATGTATAATGTAAATGATATAAAAATATGTAAATAGTGTAAAAGGGATATACGTAAATTAATGAATATCTAATAATAATTCTTAATTAAAATCGAGCAGGATACCTTTAAATCTACCTTGTTCTCCACTCCTTTTGTGTATAGTAAAGTCCAAGAAGCGTCCTCATGCTCCGACTGGAATGCGTTCGCCACTGGTGAATGTGAGCGAGATTTTGGGCCACGATCCTCATTTTTTTCATAGCCAAAGTCGTCCAATTTCGAAGGCCGTTTTGATGAACCGCCCTCTCCATCAATCGATCGACTATCAGTCGATCGTACTGCGAAATCGAGATTTGGGTGAGAACTGTCTAACGATTTGTTTTTAGGATCGGATCTTTCAGGGGACGCTGACAATGAACGAAATGGTTCCATGAACGGTCGATATTGTGAGCCAGATGTTGATTGAAGAGCATCATCGTCTTCCTCCTCGGATATTGCAGAGATCGATGCCAATGGTTTTGTAGGAGTTGATTTAGAATCTCCATCGATGGATGCAGATTTTCCATCACCGATAGGCTTCCTTGAGATGTGGAGTGGAGACGAGGATCGCGATCGCTGGGACGGAGCACTGGTCATAATCGGAATTGATGTTCGTTCTGCGTTTACATATAAATTACTTATTGCAATCAACAATTTTATAACTAGTATTATGTTAATTGCATGTCAATGTGTAAATAATGTATAATTGAATAGTATAAAAAATTGTAAATAATGTATAATGCAAATAATACAAAAATATGTAAATAATATATATATATATATATATATATATATATAGTATAAAAATATTATTGATAACGAAGCTCTCATTAAACAGTTAATAAAACATATACGACACCTTCATCATCGGAGTCTTTCTCATTTAATAAAATATTGACTAAGCTTTGTGCTTTCATCAGCGATGTTTTTAGTTTCTGCAGAATTTTATATTTTTTGTTACTTCTTTCGTTCATACGCTTTAGGTTCTCCTCTTTTGGGTCATCTTCCGAATCCACGTCTTTTTCGTCCTCCTGCGACGGATTTTCAACTGATTTGTTCAGTGCTTTAAATATTGCCTTCGCCATATCTGCATTACTTTTTTTCTTCAAGGCTAGCTGATATTATTATATAGAAAAAGTTTTAATGAGCCGCGATTTTGATACATATACGCTTTGATTAATTTCGTACCGAATTGCTGCTTTTCGCTGGGGTATCACTTTCGGTGATTTTACTTTTTTTAATAATTGGCTCCTCCTTCGTAGTTTCAGGCCTCACAGCCTGTTTTCCCGAACGTCCTTTTTTCTTTTGTTGCTGATTATTTGCCTTCATTTCTGCTTCAATTTCCTTTATTTTTCTTTTTTTTACAATTTGAAGAACAGTTTCGTTGGCTGGAGAAAATTATTTCGTGTAATCGCCTTAAAAAGGGATAAAAACCGAGCAATATCATTACTTGATATTTGGATGATCTCTCCAGAATATTCTTTTTGGCGTGAGATTTCGTCTTCCGGCCATAAAAACTGAACCCTCTGACCTTCCGTCACTTGAATGTTATTTGCTTCTTGTATCGACTGACGATGAACGATGCATAAGGATTTATCGTCGCACAATATCAAATATTGCAATGGAAGCATTTCCGTAACCCTCAAAGCAAAATTATAGCAAAATCTGTCAATCTTTTACGATTAAAACAAGAGACGCGATTGATTTATGCAAATTTCTCGCCTTGCAAGACAGCGCCAGCACTCACCGAACAACTGAAACGCGTAACTAATGAAATGTTTAAAAAAATTGTATGTTGATTTCAATAAAACGATATTTAAAAACGAGATGGATGGTTATCGGAATTATTTGCGGGGTCGAGAGGTATTTATATAATTGATTGCACACCGGAGTTTATCGGAGTGTGTTTATTCTGTAATAAAATTAGTGTTCTTCAACATTATTTTAATACTTTTATACGTATTCGTCACAGAACGTGGTTATCCCTCGTTCGACACTCCGTCGCTGGCTTCGAACCGGTAAGCTCGAGATTGACGACATCCATGATTACGGACTCATCAAGGAAGTAACTAACCAAGTAGAACACAATACCGGATATACATTTTGAGAAGTTTGCAGGGCATAAGACTAGTTCAATCGGTGCTACATTTAGTGTATTGCTTTTACAATTTTTTTTTTGCATATGAGATCATTTTTGTAAAGGGTTGGTTTTTACTCGAGCATGTGTTCTTAACCCGGAGATGCATTCACAGCGATAGCGATAGAGTTTGAAAAACATTCACAGATTGATTTCAGTCTCCCAAGGTATAATTTTATTTATTTTCTACCAAGAATAATTCACAATTTTTAATTCAATTTCAATGCAATATAGATTGTTATTCAACCGAGAATCAGTGCTGATTTAACCAGTGCTAATTGCCCTAAACTCCTTAAGAGTTGCAACATCGTAACAACGATGACATCATTAAAAAAAAATACAAAGAAAAATGTCTGTTTTTTAAGTCATTGTAACGTTATATCATATTCACAGGATGAGAATGAACTTGACGAAATGGAAACCGATGATACCTCGAATATTTCTCATCGACCAAGTGATACAGCCTTGGAAATCGACTCGGATTTGGAGTGCGATTTGGATTTCGAATGTGACTCGGATTTGGAACGCGCCTCGGATGCAGAAATTCAATTCGATCATTACCGAGATGCTGAAAATAGAAAGAAAGAGCCACCGTGGATCCGCGAACAATTGTATATAGATTCAATTTTAACTGTTGGTGAAAGCGTGCATCTCATCTTGGAGTTTTTTTGTCAAGAATTCGATCACGAAGCGGTGCGTGGATGCTCTGTTGGAATTACGCGGTACCCTGTTGCCTGCGCCGAACAATTTGCCACAAACGAGACACCAGCTGTACAAGCTATTGAACATGCTAACCCCTAAGCACTCGACACCAATTAAAAAGCATAAATTTTGTGAGGACTTCACAAACTACTTAGGTGTTTGGTTTACTAACGATGTTATATGTCAGTCATGTTCGAGCACGAATACGCACGGCTTAATCGTTGAGAATGACTTGCGAGCGTTATTGGTCAATGCGTTTGAGGTGCGGAATTTACATAAGCTTATGGATGAGCATACGGCCACTGCGAACAATGATCCCGGTTTTATCTCTGATATCACATGTGGTTCAGAGTATAAACGGTTGAAAGATGAGGTTATAACAGACAAATATGACATTTGTCTAATCTGGAATACAGATGGCATTCCAGTGGCAAATAGTTCAACTACCCAACTGTGGCCAATCCAAGTTCAAATTGTAAACATACCGCCCAAGAGTCGACGAAACTTTCAATTCGTCTCCGGCTTATATTATGGAAAAACAAAGCCAAATATGCTCTCCTTTTTGCAACCATTTGTAGCGACAGTGAGAAATTTTTATACAACGAGCTTAAAATGGCAACACCCTGTCGATAATAATATAATGTACAGCAGTGTCATTGCTCCGATTGCTACTTTGGATTGCGCCGCAAGGGCTGCGGTGCAAAATCTGAAACAATTTAATGGAAAGTACGGATGTACTTACCGCGAGCACCCTGGTAGTACTTGTGAGACAATAAATGGATTCACACACGTCTATCGCACGCTGGATACGAATCCACCTACTCGTACACACGCAAATATGATTGACCAGGCTTTAGAATCGTATCCTCATAATCTTTCGGATGTTAAAGGCATTAAGGGACCTTCGATTGCATCATTAATACCGCACTTCAATATAGCCACAGGTTTCGTTCCTGATTACATGCACTCTGTCCTGCTTGGAGTTGAACGCATGCTTTGCGAGTGCTGGTTTGGGAAAGGAAATCGGAACAAGCCATATTGTGTTCCATAAGCAGCACAAAAAATAATTAATGAGCTTTTACTTAATATTAAACTCCCAGATTGCATTACCCGAATCCCACGAGAAATAACACTAATTCATTTTTGGAAGGCAAAGGAACTGTCTGCGTTCCTACTTTACTACTCGCCGATACTTATGAAGGACAAGCTTCCAGATCGGTATTACCAACATTACTTACTGTTCGTCCGTGCAATTCAAATGTTGCTGCAATCGAAGATCTCGAGAGATAAAATTTTTTGGCGGAATGTATGCTGAACATTTTCTGTTCGGATATTGAGAAAATGTATGGGCTTCAAAAATGTACTTTTAACGTTCATCAACTCACCCATCTTTCTCAATTTGTGCAATTGTGGGGCCCACTCTGGGCTTGGTCTGCTTTTCCCTTTGAAGATGGTAACGGGGGCTTAATGAAAATTAGACATGGCCCGAACAAAATAGATGTAGAGTTGTTGAATACAATGAATTTAATAAATATCATGTACATTTTGCGACACTTCTTGCTTGAAGACTCAGAACAAAGCAATAATGCTTTTATAAGAACATCCGACCAGCAGTGTCAATTTCCAATGGCAGAAGCTATTGAAGCTTTAACAAAAATCAGTGCATTCTCGATGAATGACCTTTACTTAAAAAGTATACGATTTTATTCAAAAATAAAAATTGGAAAACAAACACTTACCTCTGTATCGTACAAAAAACAAGTCAAGAGAAACAATACCTGTATAAGTTGGAATCACGGTAGTTTTTTTGGCATTGTCCAATGTTTTACTGAATTTGATAGTCGATGCTACGCCATAGTACGGCAACTAACTCAATGTAGTGACAGATCACTGATTACGCACCGTGATACAGGAATACAATTGTCCTATATTATTCCAGTTCGCGAAAGTGGTATCACACACGCAGTTCCCGTTTGCGATATAAGTGGCCAAATGCTCAAAATATTGGACAACATTTGCCTTTTTCCAAATACTTACGAAATAAAGTAAAACTATGTAGAGACTATATTTTTATTACATACAGAAAAGATTAATAGGCTGTATGTCAATTACAAACTGTATGGCGATCTTATATAGGCTAAAATTATTGTACAATGCCCGTCATCGATGCCTGGTTTACCCCTTCCGTTGTCATTCTGAGATGAGTAGTCAGGTTTCCAATGTAGCTCGAAAGTACAACGATTGTTACTTCGTGGCGCTGCGAGCACACGAAACGATGGATTTGGACCGAATGTCACGTGGGAACTGTCAAAGTTATGAACTGTCAATTTGTTCAAACATATGTTTTTGGTGATAGTATAGTGTATAATAATGTGCATCGTGATTTGCATCGTAGCAAAAGATTCATTACTTATACAATTCTTTCACAGATTTCACAAGTGAGAAAAATCGTTTATGGAATTTTGTTGTGATCGATTTTCGCATAGTGCGACATCGGAAATCGATAATTTTGCCTGAAAAATAATTCCACGCAATAGCAGTTGACATTATTCCGCAGAACTTTATTAATATGAAATGAATTATATTAGCATCCGGTATTTCATTATTATATTTCTCAGCATTATCGTTGTCGACGGGTTCATCTATATTTACTTTAATAAACTGAACAATAATCCATTTGATTGAACTTAATACACTTAATTGAATAGCAGCTTTTAATTTTTACTTTCGCTGGAAGTTGTTTGTTGTCGATTTGACAATAAACAATTGCTGCGAAAGGGAGAATAATTTTTTTTTAAACCAAAAACCATCATCGGATAAACATGCACCGGTAACAATCGGTAGTTTCAAACATAGACCGGTGGTCGAGTGGAAAGTCTGCGGCTTGATATCCAGAGGGTTTGAGGTTCAAAACCAAATAATTCTGTTTTTATTTTTTTATTTTTTTCTCTCTCTCTCGAAGAATTTGGAGCCAAGGTCAGAGCAACATGGGAGCAAAGGGAATGTAAGGTGAGAACAATGTGAGAGCAAGGGAGGGTGAAGGTGAGCACAATGTGAGAGTAAGGGAAACGTAAGGTGAGAACAATGTGAGAGCAAGGGAGGAGGAAGGTGAGAACAAGGCGAGAGCAACGTGAGAACAAAGGGAATGTAAGGTGAGAACAACGTGAGAGCAAGGGAGGAGGAAGGTGAGAACAAGGTAAGAGTAAATTTAAAGCACAGTGAAAGCTCGAAACGGATTAGTCTAAGAATTGTCGACCACCGTCATACTTTTCTTTTCACGAACAATATTTGATCATAAAAATGTATAAAATTGCAGAGTTAACTCCAAAACTTTATGTAAATGTTACCTCGTAAGATGAAACGAAATGTTGAAGTAAGAAGAGGATTTGATCGCCATTGACTTCCTGTAGTTTCTTTATTTTTTTAATATTCCATTACGGTGTTTTTGTGTATGAAGCAGCCGTCCTTTATTCTCCCTTTCGCAGGATTTTGTTTGTAGACGATTTCACAACAAATAGATGCTTCGAAAGGGAGAATATTTTTTTTTTGACCAAAAACAATCATCGAATAAACATGCACAGGTAACAATCAGTAGTTCCGAACGTAGACCGGTGGCCGAATGGAAAGTCCACGGCCTGAGTCATAGAATTTGAACCACTCGTACGGTGTGTGTCAAATTCGTACCTGGCCTATGCGTCGTGTCAATTCGTGCGTGAATGAGATTTAAACTGGGTATCACGAATTATGCGAAAGCCAACACGCCAAAGAAAGTTTTCTTCCGCCTCCCTTGCTCTCACATTGTTCTCACCTTACGTTCCCCTTACTCTCACATTGTGCTCACCTTCCTCCTCCCTTGCTCTCACATTGTTCTCACCTTACGTTTCCCTTACTCTCACATTGTGCTCACCTTCCTCCTCCCTTGCTCTTACATTGTTCTCACCTTACGTTTCCCTTACTCTCACATTGTGCTCACCTTCCTCCTCCCTTGCAATTACATTGTTCTCACCTTACGTTCCCTTTACTCTCACGTTGCTCTGACCTTAGTTACAAATTGCTCGAACTTTGCTCTAACCTGGCTCTAACCTTACGTTTATCTTGCACTGAATTTTCGTACTCCTGAGGTGTTACCACGTAACATAGAAAATTAACAACCAACTTTGAGTATTGAAACTTGTGCTCCACGATCGTGAATTGGCCGTCATTTCTCACAACCACCAATCGACTTTGCATTGTGACGACAATACTCCTGTTGTTGTGCTCCAAAGTTGGGAACAAAAATGAATATCTTTGTTCGCAGGGACTTTTTCGTCGTCAAGTCGACAACGGAAAAGTGCTTGCGAGAAAAAAAAAAGAATTATTTGGTTTTGAACCGTAAACCTTCCAGATATCAGGTCGCAGACTTTCCACTCAACCACCGGTCCATGTTTAAAACTACCGATAATTACCGGTGGATGTTTATTCGATGATGATTTTTGGTCAAAAAAAAAATGAATCTCCCTTTCGCAGCAATTGCTTATTGTCAAATCGACAATAAACAACTTTCCGAGAAAGTAAAAATGAAAAGCTGCTACTTTTCAATTAAGTGGATTAAGTTCAATCAAGTGGATTAGTGATCAGTTTATTAAAGTAAATATAGATTAACCCGTCAAGGACGACAACGAAAATGCTGAGAAATATAATGATGAGATACCGGATGCTAATATAATTCATTTCATATTAAGAAAAGTCTGCGTAATAATGTCAATTGCTACTGCGTGGAATCATTTTTCAGGCAAAATTATCGATTTCCGATGTCGCACTATGCGAAAATCGATCACAACGAAATTCCATACACGATTTTTCTCACTTGTGAAATTTGCGAAGGAATTGTAAGAGTGATAATTCTTCCGCTACGATGCAAGTCAGGATGCATATTATTATACACTATACTATGACCAAAAACATATGTTTAAACGAAATGACACTTTAAAACTTTGACAGTTCCCGCGTGTCATTCAGTCCAAATCCATCGTTCCGTGTGCTCGCAGCGCCACATCCTGATTTTACCAAAACTAGTGGATTTGTTTAGATGGGAAACGTCACGAACGGAAAGTGTCAACCAGGCATCGATGACGGGCATTGTACATGGATATTCGATCCCATTGGTCTTATGTCATATAATTTATATATGGGTCATTCCACGGGATTTCGCACAAAAAAAAACCCGACCGACTCCAATTTTCGCCTAATTTTTTTATATTGTTGACTATGTCAAACGGAGCATCTGTGAATTTTTTGAGAATTTTATTCTTATATTTCGACGAGCCATAAAATAAAAGGTGAAAAAAATGAAAAAAAATCTGACGTCAAGTGGAATAATGATATCGACAAAAATGACTAGGTCAAAATTTTCGTAATTCAACACAGTTTACGGTAAAAATAATCAAAATAAAAAATAAACATAACTTCTATTTTATTTATGTCTTCTACCAAGAAAAGGGACCATTTCGCTAATTTGGCCCCCTCCGATTTCAATACAAAAAATCACGAATATACTACATGGAGTCCCAAACATTTTAAGCACAAGCCCAAGATGGAGAACGCATTTTACCCATTTTTAAAAAAATATTTCGGGTAATTGATTTTTTTAATTTTCTTCCAACCTTCTGCGTATTTTTTTATGTAATTGGTAATATTAAAAGGAGCTTATGTGATTTTTTTCATAATTTTATATGTAGATGTATTCGATTCATTAAATGTAATCGAATTACAAATTTTTTAAATTTTAAAAAAAGAAAGCGATCAGCTGATCGCTTTCTTACTCACTCAGTGGCCGCTCGAGCGTTGGCGTCGCGAGATTCGCCTGGGGTACGCCTGGGGCGTGCGATCAGCTGATCGTCGCGTTACGCACGCAGTGGCCGCTCGAGCGCTAGCGTCGCGAGATACCCCTGAGGCGTATAGTAATTTTATTATTTTTTTAACTTAATCGGAGAGGTCCATATAAGTGAAATGGTACCTTTTTTTGTAAAAGACGCAACGAAAATACAATTTAAAAAATTTGTAATTCGATTACATTTAATGAATCGAATACATCTACATATAAAATTATGAAAAAAATCAATTACCCGAAATATTTTTTTAAAAATGGGTAAAATGCGTTCTCCATCTTGGGCTTGTGCTTAAAATGTTTGGGACTCCATGTAGTATATTCGTGATTTTTTCTATTGAAATCGGAGGGGGCCAAATTAGCGAAATGGTACCTTTTCTTGGTAAAAGACATAAATAAAATAGAAGTTATGTTTATTTTTTATTTTGATTATTTTTACTGTAAACTGTGTTGAATTACGAAAATTTTGACCTAGTTATTTTTGTCGATATCATTATTCCACTTGACGTCAGATTTTTTTTTCATTTTTTTCACCTTTTATTTTATGGCTCGTCGAAATATAAGAATAAAATTCTCAAAAAATTCACAGATGCTCCGTTTGACATAGTCAACAATATAAAAAAATTAGGCGAAAATTGGAGTCGGTCGGGTTTTTTTTTGTGCGAAATCCCGTGGAATGACCCATATATATTTCACATGATATATCTATGTTCACGACCGTCTTGTTGTATATAGATTGTATATGGGTTGTAAATAAATTGTAAAAAACACGGTTTGTTTTGCTAAAAATAAATTGTATATAAACTGCATTGAAGTTGTGTATATATTTGATATGTCAATCGGGCTTATCGTATATGGATAGTATATAGATTTTGTATAGGCTGTATATATTGGATATTGAGGTCTATATATGAATTTTATATAGATAGTATAAAGTCTATATATATATATATATTTTATCAATGTGAAACAATTCTCAGGTTTATTGGTTTATACATAAATTACATATAGTTTGCATATAGACTGTATACGGATTATACATATATGCCCAATTCTATACTTAAAACTATATATATTTTTTATATAGTCTATATATAATTTTTTTACTTGGGAATAAAAATCTAGTTATAGGAGCGCAGGATCGCCAATTTTTTGTACTCATCTTAAGATCTTTAGAAGGCAATATTCGTTTATGGACAAAGCTTCATCTACAGGGTGCTCGCATAAAAAATCACATTATCGCTTTAACTAAAAATCATTTATTTGCTGCTAATTCATTGTAGGAACTATGTGCTATTGTGTTTTACAAGTGTTTAACTTACTTTCAATTTAAGTTTTTTTTTAAATGACGCATTGGAAGGCATAGTTTTATCCCTTCCAATAGATCATTTTTCTAATTGAATTTTACTCAATTCGTATGCAGAAAATGAAAAGTATGACTGGTAATGACTCTACTAACTCAAAATATAATTTAGATAACTTAGGAACGATAATAGTTTGAATTTATTATGCGAATTTATAAACCTGACATTCTCGAACCTGTCAATTGAATACATTTTGATCCAGAAAAAAATTGTTTCTCGTCTTGAGGTCGGGCACATCTGCACACATCTAATTCGTGATAAGAATAATATACTCAGATGGAATTTAATTATCTTACTTGACTAGTTTGGAAGGATAACGATGCGAAAAACCTGACATTTATTCTCCACGCAGCAATATGAGTCCATGTTGCAGAACGTTGCGAGCAAAATAATTGCCTCTCCGACATAAATTTCATTTCATTCAATCCGTGATGATCTTACCGTCATGTGCATCCAATTCATTTGGCTCAATTAGCTTGTGTTGATATTCCTGCACCATATAACGGTGAATGTCAGGTTCACCATCGAAACCGAGTGACAGACGTTCACAGGATAACCGCTTAATTTTCTAACATGTTTGGCGATTACAATTAGGTACATTATGTTCATTGTACCTTACCACAATTTCATGATTTTTTTCTTGTTTTTCTGAAGGTGCATATCAATGCTACACCCGTACGAGGTGATGCGAAAATCAGAGTTATAAACGAAAACATTGTTAATTTCCCCATTTAAACCAGGATAAAACAATCTATTGGCGCATTATAAAATAATTTTTTTTTTCAGATAGATTATGCTTCGTACATCTTAGTAAAAGTTTGATACTCGCGTAATTCATTCTGTGTAAATTACTATCGCATTCCGCAGTCGAGTTACACGAAAGTCAAAGGTTTGTGAAATATGCCCATATATTGTCTCCCTGCGGATCATTAAATTTTGCTATTTGGAGAGTGATGTACAAATTAATTGATATAGACGTATGTATGTTTGAGTAAAATAGTTTCCGGACTGACGAACGTGAGACATGGATATCGGCAGTTGTATTAGGCGTCTCAGGCGATTGCATTCGCAGGCCATTCTACTATCGATTAGTTTTGCCCGATTTCCTGGCAGCACGAAATCAAGGAAGCTCTTCGAGCAACTTGTGTAGCAGGATGATGGGAAGCAACGTGGTCTCTTGCCTGGTGTGTGCAACCGTTCGCGGCTTTGGAACCTCGATCGAATCAACTGACCAGCATAGGAGATTGTACAGCGATATAGTACCCAGAAATTCAATCAAAACGCTACGAAGCTCTTGGTGTAATCACCAAGAGGAAATGACCCGATTACGACAGTTTCACATCATCCGTCGTGAATTATCGAATCAGTCGGAACATTCATTTGCCGTTAGTATAGTTTAATGCTGATGGGACATCTGCGTATATTCGGTCTACTACTTTAACAGCACATCTTAAGAGGATGTAACCAGATTACAAATATATTTATGTTTATTTTTTAAAAAATGTTCATTCTTTCCATGGTATGGCTTCAATTGCCTCTTACCGCCGTTCCCACCCTTACTCCTATCACTCCTCATCCGCACTAACATATCTTTCCAATGCGTCCGCAGCCGACTTTGGCTACACTGTACCGCATTTGCCATGGGCACGGGGAAACTGCGGAAAACCCGTACCGGTACAGACGGCCGTATGTTCTTCTGATTTCCCGGTGCATTCACGAAAGTAACTTACTTAAGTGTAAACACCGAGGTCTCAGCAAAACTGACCTTCCGCTCACTGATTGATGCGCCAGCCGGTGCACGGCTAAACGGTCACCCATCCAAGTTATGACCGCAAACAATGCTGCTTAACTCGCGGGACCGCCAGAGTCGCACACCGACCGCACAACCACCAGTGTCGGTTAATTTTTTTTTATGTTTAATATCTTCTATATATACAATGTTGATAATTAAGGGTGTGAGTGAAAACCCAGGGAGCCAGAGGATAGAGAAAACGGATTTAATGAATTTTCAATGGCGGCCAAGACTCAGGATGTTAAGAGGAGTAAAAAATAAATTTCGATTTACGTTTCGGGCCAAGTTTTGGACTTTCAAAACTATAAACAAGTTTTGTTTAAAAATAAATATATAGAACGATTCATCTGTTCTTGCGAATTCCATTTTATATCTTAAGTAATTTGTAGATTAAATGCAACCAGCTTAATCTACTAAAATAAATTGTTAAATAGTTTATCTATCTCGAGGTTTCTTAAGTACCAACGGAATATGCTTTAAAAACATAAATGAATCAATGAACTACATTGCGTCTGGATGTCGTTCTCTATGATATAAGAGAAGAACAAGGAAAACTTCTGAACTGCAGAACCTCAAATGGAAGCTTCTAGAAGAGTCGTAGAAAGCGGGACGGAAAATAACAGAGAGGGACAAGAATTTAAAATGAAAGTTTACGAATTCATTATGACGGAACGGGCTGCAGATGGCGGGGGGGGGGGGGGGGGGGTCGTCGTTGCGCTGTCAAGGAAAAAGGTCGGTACGCAGGGGCGTCTTTCAGTTTTCCTCTTTAATTTTGTAAGACGACAATGAACCCTCGGGCCAATGATGATGCTTCTCCTTAGCTACACGTACCTTTTCTCATGCTATCGAAACGTAGTTAACTTCCTAATTAAACAGGATAGCCAAGTTTACAGTGTTCTCTCGACGTTGCAACTTGAAAGGGAATCTCGGAAGAGCTGCTGAATGTCGCAGGTGCATTGTAATTATTACTATTATCATCTCTCCGTTTTATATAAAAAATGTAATTTCTCATCCCCCTGGTCCATACATTCCGGGATATACAGTAGAATGTGCAGTTACAGCGAAGAGTACGGTGGTAACCGGAACGCCTAGAGTACAGCAAAGTGGATTCAAGGGAACTACAGTTTTCCCTCTCTGTTCGAGATAATGGAGTTTCCCATTAAATTCTCACAATAAATTAGAAGCTATAAATACGTAGCCCCGGCAGACGTGCCAGTGGAAGCTCGCAGTTTTCGCCTGTACAACCAACGCCAGTTTACGATATATATAACCGTAGTACATAAACCCCGTGCCACAATGCTGTTGGTTCCATAGACTCTCTTGCCGAATGCAACTTTTCTATTATTCTCTTACCCCTGTGGGAAAGCCCCGTCTGTGTGCCCGGGTTGCTTGACTCCCGTCTCTCAGTTACATCTCTTTCTTATACTCTCTGTGGCTGAACTGTACCGGCAAGTTTTTAAAACGTGCTCAGCCCCACCACAAACTCGCAGGGAGTTCTCTTCAGGCAACAGCTACAGCAATAAAGCTGTGCAATGGCATTACTATTTCTCTCACTCTCTTTTCTCCATTCTTTCTGACTTTGCCAATCCACTCTATCTTTGGTATATTATACGCAGCGACCGTGTACTGTTAATATTAATTTTTCTATCGTATGCGACTATTCTCGGTCAATTGTTAATAATGGTAAGCACATCTCGGATCTGGACAATGATCCTTAGATTCAAAGCGCACGAAACTAAAGCCCGATTCAAATTTCACTAATATGATACAAATATCGACTGCAACAGCTTAAAAAATTAAATTAATTCATCAAGCAGCCACAATCGATGAACTTTTGTCTCAAGCAAATTGTGAAAAAATTCCGCCACGACCCGAAAACCTCTATCTTTCACTAAGCTTTTTTCTTTCGGTCGTTTTCCCCCGTTGCTTGTCGCATACAACGGCGCGAAACTAGCGGCCTCACACGTATGTTGTACGAATCAAACGGACTCCTCCCTATTTGAATGCATGCACTCGTACATACAAGCTTGCCGGATCGGGTGTGCAATTTGGATACAGAAGCATCTCCCTAGCTACAGAATGAGCGTGGCAGGGGAATCCCCGAGTGTACGAGCGTTCGCCACAGCCCGAGCTTTTTGTTTATGCGCGAAAATTACATTCCCCTTGGGATAACATGCAATAAGAAAGAGGTAGAGGATGGAGAATAAAGAGAAGTGGAAGGGCGTTGAAGTTACGCGGAAACGGTGTAATAAATTCTTTTCTCTCTAGTACGATATTATAAGCTCTCGAGGATACACCACCACGGGGAAAAGTGGTTTCGCTTGGATTTTTGTAATTCACTTTGAATGTACTGCTCTCTTCATATGCTCCAGAGTAGACACATTGTTGCTATCGCTTTATTTATTCGGAATGTAATTTCACGGTAGTTCGAGCTTCAAACATGGTACATTAATAATTGCCTTGTATCATATGCAATTCGGTTTCCGCTCTGAAGTAAAGTAGCCTTTTTTTCTACGTAATTATATTATGTATTGCTTCATCACTTTTATCGACATTTCATTTTATTATTTTATGTCAGAATACTCAAAACGGTGTACATAAAAACTGTATCCATTTCTATCTATGCACATGTTAAGACGCACAAAAATCAAATCTCTGTAACTCCAGAGCGCATGACCTATTGAACTGAAATATGATAAATATATAAGAGAATAAATGTCTCTACCGCATAATTCCCAGCAATAATAATTTATCGATTAAGAATTTATGCCGTCTAGAAATACCGAGAGAAATATCTGTCATTAATCTAGAGATTCCTAATTTTAAGCTAAGCGAGTCACAGAGATTATTACAAGAACATACGTATTTGAATTTTGAATATTTTAATTTTCTCAAAAATTCTGTACGTATATTCATATTTAAACTTTTTAGCCTGTAAGAATACCGAATTATAGTTCATAGAAATGTAGCGACTACTTCGTTTTCTAATGATATAAATTATTCAACACGACAAGTCGCACAATCTTATTACTGTTATAATTCTAATGGTCCAAAGCATACGAAGTGCACGACGGCGCACACGTGCTGTAATTCAGAGAAGTGGAGAGGGGAGAGGAACTGAGTGCTAGGAACTTTAGTGCAGCTGCGAGACTCGACGTAACGTATGTGAGATACGGCTCCGTACAGTCTTATTGCGGTCTCAAATCTTGGCAAGTATGTCGCTCACGGTCCAAGTTTCTGGACACTTTCGTACGTGTGTATTTGCAGCTGGTTCGTGAAACATGAGAGGTAAGGAGGTACTCTGAAAGCTTCCTTGTCCGACCGAAAACGCCCGCGCGCCTCGTTGAATTCTGCATGAAGCATCGTGGAGATGAGGTGGCACAGCGCGCACCGTCTGCAAGCCACTGCGACGAGTGATACAACGCCTGTACGCGATGTCTTTCGCAATCTACGTCTCAGCTTCATTAGCTGTAGAATAACGAAACTGAAAAGCTTCGTTACTGGTACGTGACGACAGATGTGTCATTCGTATCTCCATCGCACTTCTATAGCTATGGTGAAACCACAATAACAAACTTTGACCCAAGGACACTTACACGGCTTTACTCGCAATAAGGTTTGCTTAGAAACTACCAAAAACTTGGTTAAAAACGTTACCAAGAAAACTTGGAGGGCACAGAATGCTTTCAATTTCAGGAATCTGGTCGACCTATGTACAGGACTCAGTTGGATGCGAAAAAGCGAAAATGCCACTGAGACATCTCGTGGCAGAATGGAGAACTAACTTCTGAAAGCGGAATGTTCAAAAATAAAATTCGATAAGTGTGCGAATTCGTTACTGTCGGAATCAACTTGTAATATTTAGATAAAATATCGACTTACCCCTATGCTCTCACAAAACTCGGTAAATTGTATTAGTTACCGGAGTTTAAAGGCAGATGGTCGAATAAACATCTACTGCCTCATTCATAATATTTCAAAGCTTTCAATACTCTTCAAACGCAACTAAAATATCGTTTTCGACCTCATGATAATGAATTGAAGTACATCTTCGTCGTTCAAATAATTTCCCGTAGGAATCAATTTCTAAGCATTCAGCTTAATTCTCTAGTTCGTCGTTTCCTGTGCTCTCTAGGTACTCCCGAATGAATGGATTCAATTAAGAATAGATGGAGCGATGGCAGCGGAATCGAAGATAAGGAGTTATTACCATGTTTGAAGTAAAGCTATCAGTTTAAGGCCACGTAATACAATCGATTTAGAGGCGATTCAGGCAATTTAATGATCGAATAAATCAGACGTCATGTGGTTGAGATTCGAAGAGACAGAGATCTTCAGTGATTAATTATGGAATTTGTAATTGACGAGGCTAGGCAAACGCTGGGGAAATTTAAATGAGGAGGTAGAAGTGGAGATATCTTCCACTTAAGGGGACCAAGTCACCTAAAAAAAGGCATAAGAAAAAAAATTCTGTAAATGATACCCGTCTTTTAAAAAATCTTACATTTAAACATCATTAGGTACATAACAAGCATTGTAATTCTGCAATTTTGTAAAGACATTCACTGCACAAGAATGGTGTGAGGTCAAAAGTAAAATTTTTCACTTGTCGTAGCTTTCAGACCAAACCGGTGAACAAATTTTAGTGTTTGATGTCTTATTTTATCTGTCGAAGAGTGCATTCTGGATTGAATATAGCGATTTTGGATGCAGTGAAAATTAGATTTACTGTAACCAATTGTTTAGTAAGTTTTTAATAGAGAGAGATTTATTTACACATTTAAAATCATAGCTTTGTCATAAAGAACTGAAATAAAAATTCCTATATTCACTAACACTAAAATTTGTCCACCGGTTTGGTCTGAAACCTACGACAAGTGAAAAATTTTACTTTTTACCTTACACCATTTTGGTGCACTTTACGTCTTTATAAAATTGCAGAATTATAATGCTCATTATGTATTTAACGAGGTTTTAATGTAAGTTTTTTTAAAAGAAGTTTATTATTTACACAATTGTTTTATGGCTTTTTTTAGGTGACTGGGTCCCCTTAACCAATAGATGAAGCGTAGATTATATGAGCACAATACTCCAGAAGTAATTCTTACCATGAAGATAACGGCAATACCCTGGTTCTGCAGAACCCATCTGTACATGAGCATCTGTACACCGTTTTGTTACATGCGTTTAATTGAGCACGATGAAGTTCTACACAGCATGAATTCGACAGAGCGAAATTGAAAACAGATTACCTTCTACATGCCAACCGCTTGCGCGAATTTAATTCAACGCAGAAAAAATTTGCACAGCATAACTTGAACACTACAAATCTGTTCACGGCATTAGTTCGACACAACAAATTTCTACGCAGCACTAGATCGAAACGGTAATCTCGACGCAGCATCAGTTTGCAACGACAAAACTTTACACAGCGCTAGTACGACGCTGTAAAGTTCGACACAAGGTATGTTCGACACGACATAAGTTGTATACGACAAGGTTCTACACCGCCCGAGTTTGGCACAGCCCCATCTCTACACGGACCCTATTCGTTCGATGGTAAATCGGAGAACATATTTACCGACTGACAATCTTGCGTTGAGTCGGCTGAAATAGATATGCAAATGAGTTTACATCATACAATTAACTAGGATGTTATTGTGGCTCGCGCGCTCGCAATCTCCCCCGTCGAACTTAGAATATTCACGGTACAATGATACGCTACTGCTTGGTCGGTAAACCGAAACTGTAAAGTGTCATTCACAATTGATCTTTTGGGTAAAATATGAGAACTACTGACTGCGTCTGAACGACGGAAGGAAGAATTGAAGGACTTATAATAATCCGGGCTTAGGGTCCCTCCCCTACGCCCCTGCCATTCCCCCTCCCGCTCCGCCGCCTCGCCACGCCGCCGCCCTCCGGGGTCTCACAGATCCTCCTGAATTTTTCTAGTAATTCGGACTTGGGGTCCATTGAGGGACTTGGAAAAATGCGGGCTTGGGAACTATTGAGGGACTTGGAAAAATTCGGGCTTGGGAGCTATTGAGGGACTTAGAAAAATTCGGGCTTAGGGTCATTGAGGAACTTAGAAAAATTCGGGCTTGGGGCCTTTCAGGGACTTAGAAAAAATCGGGTTTGGAGCCTTTGAGAAACTTAGAAAAAATCGGGCTTGGGGCCATTGAGGGACTTAGAAAAAATCGGGCTTGAGGCTTTTGAGGGACTTAGAAAAATTCGGGCTTGGGGCCATTGAGGGACTTAGAAAAAATCGGGCTTGGAGGCTATTGAGAGGGGTTTCATTTTTTTTTAAATAAGCAAACTTTTTAAAAAATAGGCCTAAACTTATCAAACATAGGCCTAAATTTGTAATAGAAAGGCAAAATTTTTCAAAAATAGTATCAAACTTGTCGAAAATAGGCCTAAATTGGTCAAAAATAGAATTTTTTTTAAATACGTTAAAATTTTTCAAAAATAAGAGTAATCTTGTCAAAAATAAGCTTAAATTTTTCTAAAATAGGTATAATTTAAAAAAAATAGGCCTAAATTTGTCATACATAGACCTAAATTTGTTAAAAATAGACAATTTTTTCCAAAAACTGACAAAATTTTTCGAAAATAAGATTTTTTTTTTTTAAATTCACCAAATTATTTTTAAAATCGGTCTAATTTTTCAAAAATAGGCTGAAATTTTTCAAAAACAGGCCAAAATTTTTCAAAAATAGGCCCTACAGGTCCCAAAGAATTTGGGGTCAGTACTTGGATGGGTAACGGCTTCTAGCCCGAATTATTCTAAGTCCCTCGATTCTTGACACGGCGGCGGCGGCGGCGGCGAGATCTTTTTATAATATAGAGAGATAATAATAATTAGCATTTTCATACTAATAATGGGAAAATAACTGGGTTTTAAACGATTATTTTCGCCGTGTCAACGCAAAATTCTCAGTCGGTAAACATATTTTCCGATTTACCATCGATCGAATATCGTCCGTGTAGAGATGAGTCTGTGTCGAACTTGGGCGGTGTAGAACCTTGTCGTGTACAACTTACGTCCTGTCGAACATACGTTGTGTCGAACTATACAGCGTCGTACTAGCGCTGTGTACAGATTTGTCGTTGCAAACTGGTGCTGCGTCGAGATTTACCGTTTCGATCTAATGCCGCGAAGAAATTTGATGTGTCGCATTAGTGCCGTGAACAGATTTGTAGTGTCCAAGTTATGTTGTGCAAAGTTTCGTCGCAACGATAACTGCCGTGATCTATTTTTCTGTGTTGAATTAAACTCGCGCAAGCGGTCGGCATGTGGAAGGTAATCTGTTTTCAATTTCGCTCTGTCCAGTTCATGTTGTGTACAACTTCCTCATGCTCAATTTAACGCATATAAAAAAAGGTGTACAGATGTTCGTGTACAAATGGGTCTGTGTAGAGATGGGTTCTGTAGAACCAGGGTATTGCCAAGATAACTTTTAAAAATTTTTGGAATAAATTGAAAATTTTGTTGACTCTTTATACTAACTACCTCACACTGTTAAAAAAAAGTAGAACCTTGCACATTGCTTCCTCATTATTTTTCGCTTTTTACAAAGCTCCCTCTGTGAGGAAGCAGTATGTTATTCAATTTTGGCTTCCTCATAGAGGAAGCTTTGTAAAAAGCGAAAAATAATGAGGAAGCAATGTGCAAGGTTCTACTTTGCATCTTTTTTTTTATACCTTGTGTCTCTTTTGCAGAGGTGTTTTATACAGCTATAAATCACCTCTGCAAACACCGTTACATCTAATTTTGATTAGATACAAATTTTTGTCGTACTTTCTCAACTTTTCCGGAAGTTATAGCGAAAATCTACATTTTTTTTTAAATGAAAAATGGTGTAAAATCCGAACGACTTTACCGATCATCACCAAATTTGGTACATGGCATTTCTGAATGTTATTTTTCGTCTGTACAAAATTTCTGTTCATTTGTTGAAATTCGACGTAATTTAGAGCAAAATGTATTTTTTTCGAAAAATTCAAAATTCTATAAAATCGGAACCGCTTTACCGATTTCGCTGAAATTCAATACCAAACGTCATTTAACGTGTCTTCATTTATAAAGAACTATTTAGCTAAATTGGCGAACTTTTACGAAAGTTAGAGCGATCACGACATTTTTTGAAAAAATTAAAAATTGCATAAAATCTGTTTACATTGATACATTTAATTAAAAATCACGTCAATAACAGAGGAGTCAATACTCTACCTGCGTGCAAAATTTTAGCTAGATCCATCGTGCCGTTCGTGAGTTATGGGCAATTGAATTTTCAGTGTCTGGATACATACACACACACATACACACACACACACACACACACACACACACATACACACATACAGACATATTTTCTAGACCACTTTTCTCGAATTTTTAGGTGATTCTAAGCATACTGACATGAAAATCTCGAAAAAAAAATTTTTCACGAAAACAAAGCTTCCTCTATGAGGAAGCAAAAATGAAATTTTTCAACACAAATATTGAAAATTACTATTCAAGTATGTATTAAATTCACAAATTTTGTGCAGTAAATGAGAATTAATACACATTGTGTTGTAAATTTCTAAATAACCCGTAATTTTACCATACGTATAGTATATTTACAACACATGGAGGTAATTATAGTATCGGTATAATAAAATTATAACACATGTTGATAATTTTAGTATAGGTATAGTAAATTTACAACACGAATATTGAAAATGACTATTCAAGTGTATATTAAATTCATAAACTTTGTGTAGTAAATGAGAATTAATATGCATTAATGGCAGTTGGCCACCAGGTGGCCAAATGCGCTCGCGTTTCGCGCAAGCGGAACGCGGCAGTGACGACTAGCGCGGTTATTCAGACCCGAACTAGCCGTCTCTAAGAGTCCATTCCTATCCCTACCAAAGTGACCACACCTCTTACACGAGGCAATCCCTAATGGGATTGCCCTTGCGTAAATTTTACCTACACTGTTAAAAAAATCTGTTGTAAATTTACAATACATGTGTATGAAGTTTTTTTTACCAAAACCGTTTATGAAATTCCAACTGCAACGTTGAATTTTACAACACAGATGTGTTGTACAATTACAATACAGTAACAGTAAATTCAACGTCGCAGTTGAAATTTCATAAACGGTTTCTTTAAAAGTGCTTCCTGCACATGTTTAGTAATATTACCTCGGATTTTTTTTGACAGTGCAGTTTTAACGCAATTAAATCAAATCATACAAGTTGTCATACAATTATTCGTAAAATAAGTCTGCAATCTATGTGGAATTTGTCAAAAACGCCATCGATTAGCGACAGAATGAAATATCGCTACTGTTAAAATGTAATGTGCATTTATAACGCTGGTTCTTAGGGTCTTAAACGATTTCACTGATATAAAATGATCGAAATAATTCGCTCTATTGGACTGTGAAGTATTATTTAGTCGCTCACTTGAAATGGTCTATTTGAGAGCAATTCAACGCGCATAACGCTTAATAATTTTCGTAAGCCATAGATTAATAAATAATAACAATAACATCTGTTGGTCGACTGTTTATTACGGCAATATTGAAAATATACTCACGATGAAACAACAGTCAGGCATATCAACGGCCGATCGTATTTCGATAATAATCATCGATGCACGATAAAATAATATCTGGCTAAACTCTCTGTTACGATTCCTGAATCAGCTTTTGTTGATCTGCAATGCGATTGAGTTTATTGTTTGTCGAACGCCGTTCGATGGGTAAAACCGATTCTATTGTCTCTTATAAAGGTATATTTAGTTATACAGTTTTTCGTTCATTGAGCAGTGACAAAAATGTTGAGTATGTATATGGAAGTTCAAGATGGACCCCGTTGTCCATCTTGGACTCCATCCCGGATTGCTCAGGGTTCATCCTAGAGAGGCCAGACTCCATTTTGGATTCTGCCCTATATTCCATCTTGGACTCCCTATTTTTTTAATGCGGAAGGGACTTAGCTTTGATGCAGTTTTTATAAAAGACAGTTTTTATAAAACAAGATATAACATATAATCTAAGAATCATGATCTGACCGATTACTTGTATCTGTAGCGTTCAAAGGGAGTAACTTTGAAAATGGATACCAAATACAATGTGCAGCGAAGTGCAGCAAAGGTCCCCTTCTGTAACGACCCTATAATGATGTTAAGTCGATAAGCTCAGTTGCCTGAACATCGTACCTTCGTTGTGGTTCAATTAATTCGACAAAAGTCTCGTTTTGCTGCTGTATGATCAATAGAGTTTGTCGGAAATTCTATGCGGAGTGCAAAGGAGGATTATGTGCAATCCTGCAATGCGGTAAAACTAGTAAAGTGTATACACAGATTGAGTGGGGCATTGAAAGAGGGTTCCGGCTTTAGCGCTCATTAGCCCATTCCTGCATGTTTCAATCAGCAGATAGATGCACTCGACAGAAAACTTGTCGAACCGAGGACACATCGTCGACACTGGCTGCTCAATCACTCACTTGCGAAGCAAAGTTGTTCTGCTGGAATAGGATGCAACCCTTCTCCTCTTCTGAGAAGAAACTCTTTGGCTGGCTAAATCAAAATGGGTATTCGTGTAGAAAAGATCCGGAGTCCAGGATGGAATCCAGGGTAAAGCCTGGGCCGTCCAGGATCGACTCTGTGCAATTCAAGATGGAGTCCAAGATGGAGAATGGGATCGGATGAAATCCTATTCTCCATTCTGGACTACTCAGACTTCATCCGATTTGTGTTCAGGGTTAAATTCTCTAGTAACTTTACACGGAAAAAAAAGTTTGCTTGTGGCAATTACGTTTTCTATTTGCTGTACACAATGTCTAAAAAATTAGTTGCCTCAACCATATCGAATAGTAATCTCAACTATTTACGATTAGTTCTCGCGAGATTAGTTAGGTCAACTAATCCAATCGTTGGGACTACCACTCGAATAGTTGGGACTACCAATCGAATCGTCGGTATTATCATTCAAATAGTTGGTATTACCATTTGAGTTGCTGGGAAATAGAATAATTGATTGGTTGTGTCAACTCATTTCTTGGTTATGGAAACTAATCTTTTTTTCCGTATACTCTAGTAAATAAAGACGCTTGTATTTAAAGTTGAACATAATGGTTTTTTGGTTCTTCTTTTTTACCTTTACAAAAAAGAATATTAATAGATCCGCTGAGCACGAAATAATGCGAAAGAGTCACTGTATCGTACTAACCTGAAAACTTCGTTTCGAAGTTATGATTCCGTATGAAAATATACACAACGTATCGCATCTGTCAGCATTTTGACATAAAACGAATTATTTCTTGTATTACATTGGTGTATGCACCCATCACTTTTCATATTTCTCGGTCTTCCTATTTTCCCCGGTTATAAAGGGAATTACAACGTATTCTAGAGTCAGCAGAATGCAGAATGTTAAGGTAAAAATGCTTATCACCTATATCATAGGAAAAAAATACCAAGAGAAGCGCCTAATCATTGCAACAAGCGTTTTTAAGTTAACTGGATTGAGATTTAATGTTATTATCATGAATAACTTTATTTTTTTAAATCGATCATCGATATTACAACAAAGTACGATTTTCTAAAAAAATGTGTGACCTTGACTTTGATTTCAGATATTGTATAATTAAATCGTTTCTTAAGCTTAAACATTCAGTATGTTTGGATCTGGAGATGGCCTTAACCATCCGATCATTGGTACCTTTATCTTGTATGAAAAGAGAACGGTAGGAGACTACGAAGAAATCTCCCAATCAGGAAATGCTCGAACGGCCCTTTGCGTTGTACATCATTCTGCATAACCTTGAACCTTGAATTCATGCGTGCATGCAGCCACGAAGAAACGGGTGGGCGTGCGAGCCCGAGAGAAAGGTGAATCGGTGTTATGCCTAAGCACGCATTAAAGTAATATTACTCGGGCCTCGAGGCACACAGTGCCTTTCATGTGCCTGCGCGCACTGTTGCTAGTGTAGCAGCAATATTATCCTCCACTGCTGCTCCTGCTGCCTCTCTGCCTTCTATACACGCTTGTCAAAGTATGCCGACTATGTTGAAGGCCCGCGTGCGTACATACACAAGTTGGGCCGAATGCATGGCGGTTCTTTGCCCTGCCGCACATGCGGATGATCCTCACCAGAGAATGACGGAGTGTGCGTGTTGTGCTTTCGCGCTCAGGCTCGTTCGGCCGTGATGCGTATACGCCTTCGGCGCAAAGCCAATATACCCGTCAAAGAACGAAAAAAAAAATGTGGCACTCCAGTATCTACGGGAAAATGTTCTATGCAGAGTATGCTGCCCAGATCAGAGGTCGAACCTAGATCACAGGACATTTATCTGTATACTCATTTTCTGTGTTCAATTGTTTTGAACATTTCCAACATAACTTTAATCCATTAAAACTCTTTGAATCGCACAGTATATTACAGGTGGCTTGGACCAAGGTGTTTTGAATAGTCAGAATTATACCCTTTACAGTTAACATGCTGACTTTGCATGTCTACTCGAAATTTTTTAGTACTCCTTGGAAGTTATATTTAGCATACACTCTTCTCCAAATACGCCATCACAAAAAATATTCACGAGTTAGCTATAATGCAGCTTCAGCTGCATTGTAGCTAACTCGTATTGCGGATGAGGCCATGAAATTTTCACAGGCGTCCAAACACTAAGTGTGCATTTAAGACAACAGTCTCAAATTAGGATCGTTATTAACATTGCTAGGGCCACTGACTTCTGACGCATTCTCAATGTATCGCTCAACACGATGTGATGATGTATATTTCGAACAAGGAGAACAAAAACTCTACTATACGGGTATAGCCTAGAACGATAAAGTTTTTGTATGAAAGGTGAAGAATGTGCAACATTGGTGCACCAGCCGAATGTCAGCCTGAGGTAACGCTAGAGACGAGCTGGCCAAGCTGATCAGACCAGGCGGGAACCGAATGTACTAGCAGCAGCGGTAGCTCCTGCGGCAACGCGGGAAGTGGCTCAAGCGCCCCTGATGATTACTCCCGTTTATGCAGTATGCTTGAGGCTCGTGGTTTTTTTTATTATCCGCTTGCGCATCGCACAGCATTCTCACCATCGCCACACGACGCCCTCTCTCTTTCTTCCTTGCCTCGAGGATAAACGCGTTTTTTGTCGCCCTCACTTTAGCTCAGCCATGCAACATCGTAGTACTGGCAGATGCGAACGAAAACTTCACTCAAACCTGCTACACAATCACTATTACGTACCGCGCAGCATGCATAACTATGTATGTTGTGTAAGATTGTGCAAAATGTGATCAAGCATTGATGTATCTTTTCTATAAGAAATCTCGGACAATAATTTTGCTGTGAAGATGGACATTAATTCGCACTTAAAATTCCATCAAAGGGTTTCATGTTAGGCCCATCTAATGTTGCCACTTCGCTATCTGACCTGTTAAGTATTTTTTTTTTTTTTTTTTGGAAACACAAGTTTTCACACCGCACCTGGGATATATCAGAATTCCAAAAATCGTGTTGGGTCACTTGGGAATATTTCTTTGTAAGTGAGGCTTTTTTTCCAGCCGTCTATTCCGAAGTTAAACAAAATTCTATGTATGGTTCAGATAAAAATCAGTTCAAATCGAATTCTCGTTGAGAAATTGGGATGTAAGATAAACGAAGCAATCAACAAATGGACCAAAGTAATTTAGGACAATAACGCGGTAGATCCTTGAGTGAATAAGGATAGTAGCGGTGGCAATGACGAAGACAACGACCACGAACATCTCGGAAATAATTGCAGTCGAGCTTGTGCTTGTTCAATGTCGTCGTCGTCACCGCAACGCCGTCGGAGCTCTGTAGTAGCATCGAGCCTAGTTCTATACTTCCTTTTCCCTTTAGCGACGTAATCCGTATTTTATTGTCTATGAGGGTAGTGTGTACACTCGAAAACCCCTGAGAGTGCACGAGAGCACTCAAGGCGAACCCTCGCCATCTCTCTCTATCTACTTTTCGTGCTTGAAGCCCTCGCGTTTTGCATCTCGCTTTACTCTCCTCCCCCTATATTCACTCCCCGAGACAGACACCCCACAAGGCGATCAAGCAGTTCTTGATTGCTGAAGCGAGCTCGGCAAGTGCCACTACGTGGCAGGCACTCCCTATACTTGCGAGTTGCACTCCCTAGCATAATGGACGGCATCATTTTCGACGGGAACTCAGAGTACAAAGATCCAACGAGTATGGCTTATCGAAAAGAATTATTTATATAGAATATATTATATAGATTATATAGAGCTCAAAAATTACTATTTGGATTCAAAAGTGATTATTAACTGTCAATAGTACATGCAAAAAAAGGCTTGGTTAGAACAACCAAGTGCCTTGGTTATATATGCGCCAGACGATAAATTGGTTAGACCAATTAAGTAATTTATTAGGCTACCAATTTCTTGGTAGGACTAACCAAGTGACTTGGTAAGCTAACCCAGTGACTTGGTTAGACCAACCAAGAAATTGGTAGCCTAACAAATTACTTGGTTGGTCTAGCCAATTAATCATCTGGCGCATATATAACCAAGGCACTTGGTTGTTCCAACCAAGCCTTTTTTTCTGTGTACTGACTATCGAAACTTAATAATTACTATTAACGTGTAATCATAAGTACTATTAGAAAATCCATAGGGATGTTTCTACCAGAATATTTATTACAGAGTTATTACATGGTAGAAAAAATCTATAAAAGTCTTTGGTTTCATAACGTAGCTCGGCCATGAAAATATTTTTTGTAATAGCCGATCGAATAAAATGCACGTTTTCTGAACGCCTTGCGCAAAGGAAACGTCGTGTGTAAAGTGAAAACTGAACACACGTCGAAGTATTTGATTTAATACAGTTGGAATCAACAAAAACGATAAATGAAATTTAACATTTCTGCATTTACCGCCAGTAAATTGGACGTCTAATGGATTTCAGATGCTGTTAGATAGCTCACGAGAGGGATGAAATGCATTCAACAAAAATGAAACCCAACTATGCCGTACTATGCGATGCTATCGGAATGCGATATATAAATGTAAATGAGTGGTGCTTTCGCGGTATGTGCAATTAAGAAGTTATGAAATTCTTCCCTGTCGGGACATCTTTCCTTAGCGGTCGCCTTGTGTCGCGCGATGGTGGGAAGGGATGGAAGATGCAAGAACGGTGAACGTCAGACGGCAAGTATTCCGGTTGATGATTTATGATTGCCTGTGAGCCAGCCCGCGCACTACGTGATGGCTTTGCACCGTCTACATTGGGAAGACGTCTACTGTCCTCATCTCTCTGACTGTTGGATAGACTACACTCAAGAAAAATGATATTCGTCCAAGAACATCCAACTATGAAAGGATATTTTATTATTGAACGAATATTACGAACCGTTATCATCGTTGGTAATCAGAGAATTCCATGAGACTGAAACTATAACATCCAAACTCGGTTATTCATGGGGTATAATTAACGCTTTAACGTGTCGCTACAGTCAATATCGCAGAAGGTCTAGATATTGAATATGCATCACATGTTTCCTGAAAAAACTGAGAGGTAACTAATAAAGTGGATTCTATGATTGATTGAAGAAATTTTTCTCACTGATGGACAGAAATAAAAGTTTCACTCCTAAGACGTATGATACGATATTTCTATGTGCTTGTCAGTATGTTTCAATCGGATCAATAACGTTGGCTGAAGCTCTCTTCGCACCGTCGTGGGACATGTATATATGCTTACTCTACATAGGCCGGTCAGTTTATCTTCAACTCATGGTTGACCTGTTTCGTGGTGCTGGTACATACGGGACACGATGCTTCGCTCCTCTCCACGCTTTACATCTCACCAGCAGCATCGAATACGCTACGGATCATTTCTCACCCGGCTCAACGGATTTTCGAATCTCTCGGATACGACTAACTCATGGATGGCCATTTAAAGCGGCACCTTCGATCTGACGGCTATTTGACTATTGGCTTCTGGTATGTAATAAAAATATACAATACATTACAAATCTCTATACGTTTGATTTATAGTAAGTAGAAAAATATTGAGAAAGTATTTAGTACAGACGACGAACTTTTTTTTAGTATCGCTAAGTAACAGTTGCTATAGTATTGCAGTAAAAATTTCCATATACCCAAGGCGACACTACAAAACTAAAGTTCAAATAGCACTTTCTTTTATTTTATATAGGGCGCCAGATGCTATCGCGTCAGGAAAAACCGATCGCGGGACTTGGTTTTGCCGAGCTAGCCGCAGTCATAAAAAAATTGTAGAATGATGGGTTTCTGGTCGTAGAATCTCGTGCAGAAATAAACTAGCCAATACGCAATTTAATAGGTATACCTATTAAGATTGAATGGGTTTTGTAATTTGTTTGTTGTAACCCCGCACTATGTGCAGTTTTTTCTCATAAGCCACATAAGTAATGCCTGTCTCATCACTTTACATTTGTTTCTAGTAACAAAACCGATAGATTCTATAGATCCTCTGTAGTTATCCCACGGTGTTATCATCTCGTCCTAAGTAGTGAGGAAGTGAAAGACCACGATATGACTGATGAGTCGTCATATATACCTTTACTATAGAACGTACAGTCTAACGTGAGTAATTGAATAGTTCTTCGCACTTGCGCTCGACTCAGCGCATGCGGCGGATCGCTCAGTGCATCAGATGATCCGTTAGACAAGATGATTTTTCTACTGCAGCTACTGCTATTAAGCGAGAGGTGCAAGCAAGTGTGTGAGATCCAGGCAGATCGTGGTCCCGGGAATGCTTGTAATTATAGTCTGCCTCATTGCTCGACCTAATGACGTACGATCACTTCGATATAATATACTCGCGATATGCGTGCATATTATATCAACTCGAGATAATATGCAACCCATTTTCTATGGCAAAATATAGCTCTCAAATGGAATAAGTCTAAAAAATATTAATTAGGAACGTGCACTGAGAAAAAAAATTAAATAATGAAAATCAAGATTCTGCAAGACCTATTCAATTTGGTTTGCAATCGATTAAATTTTTTTATTGGCCCAACACCGTTTCATCTTTCGTAAATATTTAAATAATACACATTTTATATTTAAAGTTTTTTTTTCAAATTTATATTTATAATGAGTTAGAACTGGAGGTCGTGCATCAATGAGATTTGTCCTCGAGATGTGTACTCCGGATGTAGTATACAGTGTGGTAGCTATTAAAAAAATTGTGGAATATTCACGGGTATGTAACGCGTATTGGAAAAATCCAGCTTAAAATGCAGATAGTTTGCGTTCCAATTAAAAATATTTGAATTTTTCATGTGTTGATGGTTTAGTGGTAGTGCGTAGACCACGAACCGGGTTGCGGTTTGGCGAGCGTTAAAGTGGACGAAACGCACGGAGCGCTGCAAATACATCCAACGAGTTGCAACCCCTGAGCGTTTCACGCACGTACCATGTTTTACGGTATTTTCATTCGACAACATAAACTTTACGCGCGGCGGCAAATAAAAAGCCGTCATAGATGTGAGACAAATTTGCATTTACCGTCAGAGTTGCTGACCGTCGAAGGCTCAGTGAGAAGAATAAAAATATCTCCTTTTGATAACCGTTTCAAGCACTAGTTTTAAATAGTGGTGAAGCCCTTACTCACTATCAGAATGATAGCGTTTCAATACTGCAGTCAAATGGTAACAATACGAATTGATTTTCCTGGTAAATGATAAATTCACGACTTTGTCTTTAATGTTCATTAGTATAAAAGACGATATATAGATAAATGGAAACGACGTTGAAAAATGTTTATCTATTTATAAAAAAATAACGAAACTACTGCGATGAGTTTTCAAATTACTATAGCTGAAAGTCAGGTAACGGAAAAATTTCTGCAATGTTTTACAGCTGCTATGAGCAATCTGTTTGCGGCTGTAAATCTGCTAAAAACTCTGATAGACATAGTGAGGTGGTATATCCTCTCACTGCAGCTAATGACGTAGCGGTACATCACGAAGAGAGGTCATCGTACGCCGGCACAGTTCCAACTGCCGTTTACGGCACTGAGATGAACCTCGGGTTTTGCTCACGGCGCCTGCACTCTGAAGATATCCCGTATGAATCGAGTATTCACCGGTTCTACAGAGTATGTTGATACATCATATGCATTTCACTAGCTACATCAACACGCGCATTTGGCTCAGGCTTTCTAGAATTGCCGGTTAAGGTAGTCTTGCTGTTTTTATATCGATCCATGAAGGTATCAATATTTTACTAAGAAAAAATCGATGAATTGATTAATTCCAACCGGCTATGCGGAATTTATATTTCATAACCAAATTCCTACTACTCGGCTGACAGCAAAATGACTGTAGTTGCGTCTTTTGACGTTTTTATCATTTTCTGGTCATTTTCCCACTTCTACTTGACAATCCCTTTCTGTTTGAAGCTATTCCAGTGCTCCTATTCCTGAATTCACTGAATCTATTCCTCATATTCCTAAATCGGTATTCTTTCAATATCACTTTTCTAATTGTCCGATGCCAAACGGTAGCTCGGGTCAATCAATATTATCATTTTTTCGCCTATTCATATCCATTCGTGACAAACTTCATGCTGGCTGTTCTTCTCATAATTCCGAAATCAATACCTGCACTTATGCCTTTTTCGATTCCTTCATAATTTTACTTAATATGTCTGCAATTAATTACTAAAAAAGGTTATATCCTAAACCGTTTACGTGAATCTGTGTGAATTAGATGCTCAGGTAAATTAGCAATTTTTCCTAAGCTACTACGAATATCACACTCCAATTTTTTAGTACATTCGGGTGGTTAGCATCTAGCACCTCCAATATCCAAAAGTAAATAACTCTTCGGACAGCCTGTATATAGAATATAAACATGCACGCGTCGCCTATGCCTAGGATAACGATATTTAATATCGATATCCTGCGATCTTGGAGCCCGGCGGCTTTAATGGCATAATCCTCGTGCAAAATATACGAGAGGTAGTAAACTCAGATCACGTACATCGCTGGTTGTCCAGCGAGTAGTATATATGTATAAACGTGTAATGTATATTGCCGATATAGTGTATAATAGTGTGTGCTTTTCTCCCATCAGACCGTAGCTACTGCACCCGATACTTTATTCCCGCGTATGGCGTACTTACAGCAGGCGAATCCTGCTGGTTTGGGAAATTCCATCTCGCCAGCTCGATTTTCAAATTGTAATTGCTATCGAGTATTTCCCTCAGGAGTTCAAGAAGAAATGTTTTCACACATGAAAGATGTACCCGAAATCAAGTTGGCCACTATCGAATAACAAAATTATAATATCTCTCTATATTATAAAAAGATCTCGCCGCCGCCACCGTCGCCGCCACCGCCGCCGCCGTGTAGGATAGTCCCTCAAGGGGCCCCCGAGCCTGCATTATTGTAAGTCCCTTATGGACACCCCTGATTACCCAGAATCCCCTGATTACCCAAAATCCCCTGATTGCTCAGAATTCCCGGATCGCCCAGAATTCCCTGATTACTCAGAAATCCCTGATTACCCAGAATTTCTTAATAGGGGATTCCCGAGGAATATGTAGTTCCCGTGTGATAAATCGCAATTGTTGTCATCGCAGCCGTTGTCATAGCAATCGTCTCTATAGCAATCGTAGCCCTAGCAACCGTCTCTATAGCAATCGGCGCCATAGCAACCTTCTCTATAGCAATCGGGGCCATAGCAACCGTTGCCATAGAAATTTTTTCACAGCAGACATTGCTATAGCAATTTTTTCACAGCAGGCATTGCTATAGCATTTTTTGACTCACCAACCGTTACCATAGTAATTGTTTTCATGGCTATTGTTGTTATAATGTCAAGTGCTATGGCACAGCGAGATATTTTTTCGTAATAGATTGAGAGATCTCAGTAAAGTATTTGAAATATCCCGGGATTGGTGGGCTAAACGGGCAGAAGGGACAAACAAAAGGCGATCAGGAGGGTAAATAAAAGGCAATTGGGAGGTGAAACAAAAAATAAACAAGAGGGGAGACAAAGGACGATCTGGAAGTGAAACCAAAAATGATCTGGAGGGGAAACAAAGGACGAACTGGAAGGGAAACAAAGTACAACCGTAAGGTAAAACCAAACGCGATCGGGAGCGAAACTAAAGTTCATCGGGAGAGAACACAAAAGACGATCAGGCGGGAAAATAAAAGACGATCAAGAGGGAAAAGAAAAGGTGATCAGGAGTGGAAACAAAGGACGATCTGGAATGGAAACAAAAGTCGATTGGGAAGTAAACTACACACTATCGAGAGGGGCAAACAAAAGATAATCGAGAGGGGAACATCAAGAGATGATCAGGAGGGCAGCCTTTATAGGCCCTAACAGGAAAATCTATAAAGGCCCCGTACTTTGAAGCGTGACCAGCCTAGTAGGGCTGTACTTAGATTTCCATACTGGGCCCCTAATAGAATTGGGGCAAACTAGAAAGGGCCAAGTAGAAGCCCCAACTATTTTTCCGCACGGGTTGCTGTAAACAAAATCGGTTTAACTTTATCCTATTAATGGAAGTAATATAAAACTACGACGAATTAATGACGGAAGGTAATAATTTTTATTATTACGACCTTACTATAATGATCTTCGGTCATTATAGCGACATTTTTATTCTGTGAACAGAATAAAAATGATTACCTTCCGTTATTAATTCGATGTAGTTTTATATATTTCTTACTTCCATTAATGGAATCAGGTTAAACCGATTCTTTTATAACATACCGAGGTTGGAGAGTGGAGATCGTATCTGCAATTATTCATATGCCGAATATGAATAATTGCCCTGCACGCTTCGCGCGCCAATCCCCCCCTACTACTTATTATAAATATTAATCGATTATTATAAATATTAATCTTTTGTGTCCTCTATCGACCGTATTTTGTTATCTTCGCAATCGTATTTTCTTTCCTCTATTGATCCTCTTTTATTTTCCTTTAAAATCGTATTTTATTTCCCTTCCAGTTTGTCATTAGTTACTCTTCTCGACCGTCTTTTGACAGTCCTTCTGATCATCTCTTAATATTCCCCTCTCGATTGTCTTTTTTTCCCCTTCTCGATAGTGTGTAGTTTACTTCCCGATCGACTTTTGTTTCCACTCCAGATCATCCTTTGTTTCCACTCATGATCGCCTTTTCTGTTCCCTCCTGATCGTCATTTATTTACCCGCCTGATCGTCTTTTGTGTCCTCTCCCGATAAACTTTAGTTTCACTTCCGATCACGTTTTGTTTTACCTTACGATTGTACTTTGGTTCCCTTCCAGTTCGTCCTTTGTTTCCCCTCCAGATAATTTTTTGTTTCCCTTCCCGATCGTCTTTTTTTTACCTTACGATTGTATTTTATTTCACTTCCAGATCGTCCTTTGTTTACCCTCTTTGTCTTTTGTTTCACCTCCCGATTGCCTTTTATTTACTCTCCTGATCGCCTTTTGTTTGTCCTCTCTGCCCGCTTAGCCCACCAATCCCCGGATATTTCAAATGCTTTACTGAGATCTTTCAATCTATTATGAAAAAATATCTCGCTGTACCATAGCACTTGACGTTATAACAACAATAACTATGAAAACAATTACTATTGTAACGGTTGGTGAGTCAAAAAATGCTATAGCAACGGTTGCTATGGCGCCGATTGCTATAGAGACGGTTGCTATGGCGCCGATTGCTATGGCGCCGATTGCTATAGAGACGATTGCTATGGCGCCGATTGCTATAGAGACGGTTGCTATGGCGCCGATTGCTATAGAGACGGTTGCTATGACAACAGCTGCAAAATTCTGGGTAATCAGGGATTTCTCAGTAATCAAGGAATTCTGGGCAATCAGGGGATTTTGGGTAATTAGCGGATTCTGGATAATCAGGGCATTCTGGGTAATCAGGGGTGTCCATGAGGGACTTAGAATAATCCAGGCTCGGGGGCCCTTGACGGACTTAGAATAATCCAGGCTCGGGTGCCCTTGACGGACTTAGAATAATCCAGGCTCGGGGGCCCATGAGAGACTATCCTACGCGGCGGCGACGGATGTGGTGGCGGCGGCGGCGAGATCTTTTTATAATATAGAGAGATAATATATATAACTATATATATATTATATATATTTTTGCAAAACCATATAATAATCGGCGTTCAAAGATTCAGAATGGATTTCGCAAATGTATCTTTTTCCTGAGACAAACTCAAATTGTAAAATTTCGCAAATGTTTCTGAACTTTTGGTCCACCCTGCGGTATTTTTTATTGTGTCTATACTGATTCCACTTCACTTACCTGATGAAGTAGAAGCGTGTCGCATGCTATGGGCCGAAAAACATGTGTGTATCTATCCCGCTCTGAGTTAGAGTGGACTTTTCCAGCGGCTCAGAGTCTGGGTGGTGACGGCCTTATGCGGTTTTTTGTATGAAATAAATAGGGTCGATATACTATTACGTAATATCTGTGTTCGGTTTATGTAGATTTCGAGTGCAGATGCTGCCCATAAAATCTTATTTGTTAAATAAAACGGCAAAATTAACGAAGGTTGTTTTCGTCCTATGCCTGACATTTTAGTTTGGGCTGGAATCTTTATCTCGATAATTACGTTTGTTTTCTTTATATTTTGGATATCAATTAGAGATAATGTTTGTATTCTATGACCTGTAATTAGCGCAAGTAAAGTAACCAGTTTCATTGATAATTTTTCGAGAGACATATCCTCATTCTGAGACCATGTGGACAATTCGTCGAAAACGACCTTGGGGTCCCAAGTACAGTAGTCTCCCGCTAAGTGCTCACTTACGGGGCTGTAGGGGTAAAAACGATCACTTAGCGAGTTACCACCTCTCCGTAGAGATTCTGCGAGCTCGGGCCGCATTCGGCCGAAATCGGCAGGGCTCGGGCGCATTCGTTCACGATCGGCCGGGCTCGGTAGAGAATCGTAGTCTTGGTGGGGGAACATTCACGCATCCGGATCGAGGGGAAGGCGCCTCGGCGAGCACTTAGTCGGAGGCTACTGTAACGTCATATTTTGGTCTTTGTGGACGCTGCTTCGCAACGCCTAGACAAAAAAATTTTCTCTCATCCTGACCAATTTCTGGGCCTAGAATAAAGGCTATAGCCGATCTATAACTATTAATTGTTCCATAAGATCCTCCGTTTTGAAATATTTCCGTGAGAAGCTTAAGATTGTTGTGGGGTCTGGGTTTGCGGGATGAGGCGGCGGGGAGGAGACTAGGGGGCGCGCGGTGTGCGGTGCGGTTGGTGTGCGAGTGAGACAACTGCGTATTCAGTTCCGAAGCGAAGACGACCAAGACTTTTAAAAAATTAATAATTAAAGAACGGTGTTGTCGATCGTCTTCCAAAGGTGCCAAACGTTAAAGCGATTATTGTTTAAACTATATATAGTTGTTTTATGTACGTGGTAGCATTTTCTTAGCTGTTATAATGTAAATACGGCGAAATCGCCAGAACTCGCTATAACAATAGTGCAATAGGTTGTAAAATTTGCGATTTTTCTCCTAAACGGTGCTGTTCACCGTTCTAAAATTTTACCAGACTATTTGCAAAAGGATAATGAATATTCGTGAAAATTTTCATAACAGTGGTAGCATTTTGACTTGGCCCCACAACAACCTTAAGATTTCAGTAATTGAGAGTTCGAAGATATCTATACATTTATGCAGACAAAAAGACCACAATTTCTTGTATGCGGTCTCATATTGACGCAAGGATGATTTGGTTAATAATGAAATTGCAATATCCAGTGACTCTTCTGGTATCCCCTTTGTCGAGAACGCTTTCCGGATAATACTCCGGCTACCAGGGTACGATACCTCCATAAGGGATGCGGATCCCTCTTCAACGAATGTGTAAGATTAAGGATACATGATAGCTAGGCTATTTTCTAGATTTGGGACTGAAAATCTCAGTTATTGGAAAAGAATAAATAAGCTTTTCTTTAAGAATTATTAATAATTTTTTCTCCACGTGGATGCTGATTTATACAAGGTATAAAGTTGACTCGTTTAGCATGGGTGGCATAGGACGACATGTGAGAGGCACCATTTAAGGTCTAAAAAAGCATATTTCTAGTCTACTTTTTCCACAATTTTTTTACTGTAATGTTATAGTATTAGTATGACACTGGCGCAAAAAAATGACGAGGGTCAACTTATTTTACTACATGTGACGAGTGTTACATCTCGGACTAACGAGACGAGGGTTTATTATTAATATTATTTAGGATCTTGCTCGATTAAGAGTAGAAACTCAAATTTCGAATTATCACCCTTTAATAATTATTATATTTAATTTATACTTAAACTCTAAACTTGAACACTCAATATATTTAAGACAATGTTGGTTTGTGATTGAATGAAGACTGATTACTTGGTTTAATGATGGTAAGCACGAAGGCTTGGGTGAGAGTGAAGTAACTGGGTGAGAGCAGATAACTAGTGGCCGTCGATTGGCCCGAAAATGCTGACTTCGTGTAGTACACGGGACCATCGAAGTTACTAGGAAATTGGGAAAGAAGTAGAACACAAGTTTTGCAATAATGTGAATGCGGAAACTGGTAGACAAATATGAAGGTGAATGTCCAATGGGTATTGCATCGGGATTAGCATTTGGGAATAACGGAAGTACATATTATAAAAATGATAATAGTTCAATATAAAGAGAGAAAAATGGCCAGGCCGTAACAACGAATTAATAGTGTCGATGTGACCCCTTTTTTTACTGTCGCTGAGCCGGGTGACAAACACTTGTCAACGGAGCGTTGAACGATGTATATAAATAGCTATCAGTGAGAAGTCTGATTCAACCGTGTTAACTCTACAAAAATACTTTATTCGATTAGTTTTGCATAATTTTTGGTGAAAGTAAAAAAGCAACGTGAATATGTATTCGAAGATTAGGTTAAACTTTTATTATCTTCCTCAATCAATTCAAATTGCACAGCGTACATATTTGAAACGGTTTCGTATTAAAGATAGCTTGTTAACATATAAGGGACAGAGATTTTTCTTTCTTAATAATATCGACCTTCCTCAATACACATTTAATAAATATAGCTCGTTCTTTTACATTCTTTTGGCGGTTTTACTTTGGTAACAATTTGTTCGACGGAAATCTATCGCAAAAATCTATTATGTTTCGACAGAATTAACAGCTGATATATCGGGTCCCGCCATACGATTTCGAAGAGCATCGCATAGCTTGCTCAGAACTTTTTTGTTGTTGGTAATTCGAGGTTTCCCACCAGTGTCTTCTCCTAAAAGCATCGTGATGACGCTGTCTCCGTTAATCTTGTAGGTACTCTCCAAAAGAGCCAGAGTTCGGCCAGTAGCTACCGTCTCCGTTATTATAGCAGCTGGCACTGGGCCTTTTATCGGGGTCATTGCTTCTATTTCCAGCTTTCTCTCTCTTTTATTACGATCTGAATTCGCAACCGCAGGAAAAGAGACGGCGCGGCTGATTAATTCCGACTCCAGAATTTCAAATCTATTCAATAAACCGTTAAGCATACGTACATCTACGACCGCATTATGTGCTCCTGTAATACTTTCAGGCCCGAGATAATCGTACGCAAGGTCCGTTTGCTTTAAGCTTTTTTTGTGCTGATATTCTGAGAGCTAATTCTTTAACGCACTTGAAGATGGGCAGAGTATCAGTGAATCCCTTCACTATAGTTCCGAATTCCACTAGCAATCCAACAGCATTCATCTCTTTCACAATTTGTGGACCGTCAAATGTTACACATTTATGAGCTACGAGGATAATATTGTGTGATATCATCCTCAAGAATGAGATGAATGAGGAGCAAGCAGAATGTGGGGGTGTTGTTTCGACAATGCACTAATCAGTCCCATGGTGCAAAGTGAATTGTCCTTCCCGAATAGACAATCCGGTCACATCAGTGACTATCGTCGGTATGCCCTTGAATGGAAGAATGTAACAGCTGAATTCCTGATTGCGATATTTCGCTGCGATTTGGATAATCTCTGCTTTGGCACCGAAACCTGTCGTTTCGAGATCGAATACAACAGCACACATTCCTCGGCGGTTGCAATTGAGTCTCGGTGAGATACGAGAATGTTTTCTGTCAGTGCACAGCCAGTGGAATACGTGATACTCTCTCTTCGTTCTGCGCCGATTCTTTTTTGCGATCTCATTTTCTTCCTGAAAAGCCGACGTCTCTTGAATTCCGCAGTTTTTGACTTTATCGCCGTTTGTCTTCGTATTTTATCTTTCTTCACTCGAAAACTCTCAGTATTTTTTCCAGGAGAGAGGCCAAGTTTCTGGTTCACGTGCGCAATTTATTCCGTGCCGATATTTTTTTGGGCAACTGCAGCGTCGATCCGATAAGCTAGAGATTCGGATCTACCATAACATCGACTCTTGGAAGCTTTAGAAGAGACGCAAGCGTTGAAAAATTCGTTAGGTTGCATCGAACTGCAAGCAGCTATTTTTTCGGAGTTGTTGGCGTACGTTGAGAATATCTTCAACAACTCTACTCAGCTACTCGCCGAGTAATCCTTTTCCATGAGGAAGACCACGGTGCCTAAAATATTCCGGATCTTTTTTAAATCCGCACGATTCGTCGCATCGTGCTTATCAAACACGTGATTCACGACATTTGAGAGTGCTTTCTTTACAGCATCCGAATCTCCTTTATTTTTTTTTATTGCGCAACCAAAACACATCTTCAAATAGTCTATCACTTGCTCCGGTAAGTGAATCTTCCATAGTTTGTTTCTCAATTGACTTCGTATTATGATTCATGTCTGATTCTTTTTCTATGACATGCGAAGCTTCCCTCCGAATTCTGCACATCGTCGAAGCATCTTTATTGCCAACAATTGGGTCGATTATAACTTTCGCATCCTCTAAATCTTTGTTATGGACTACCAGCTGCACTGCCATATCTAGCTCCATTGCTTTCGCGCTACCGTGAAAATTAAGGCGAGGTGAAATATTCATGAGTGCGAGAAGGATAGCGAATATCTTTCGGAACAAGAATTCTCAGAAACTGGACATTTTTTGGGAAAAATGAAAGTTTTACATCATGCAGAATTAAGAGACCAATGATGTAAAACTTTTCTTTTATCAAAAAACGTTCGATGTCGTCTGAAAGATTGTTTACAGTTTTTGTTACCGACTGAGTAGGTTTAACCTCGCCTTAAGACGACAGTCGTGGTCGCTTAGATCATGGCCCTTAGAACACCATGCGCACGTCTTTGTCCGGTAGGCTCTTCCCAGAACTAGTCCACTGAGTACGCCAACGAGTGACGAATGACTTATATGCAGAAGTTGTTAAAACTAATTAGCGTGAACATATTTTTTGCAGTGTACGAATAAATGTTTATCTTGTCTTACCTGACAGGCTGTCATATGAATGACCGTGCGGCATCCGTGAGCGCTGTTCTACAATTTGATATACAGTTATATTGCACTCGATACAGTAATATTTTAACCGTATATTAAAAAATGGCAACCAATCAAGCTTTTTTTTAGAGAATAAATATAAACATCTCCGGAAAGAGTAGTGTTCCAATGACTGCATAGTTGCAGACTCTGCATTGGCTAATGGTAATGGAAATTGGAAACAATGTTAGAAATATTATTAGCAGGCGACGGATAATAAAGAAAATGTCCCCCCGGGACGAAAGACTATGTCCATAGAACAGTCATTCATCACAATAATAATAATGATAATAGTAATAATAATAATGCGGAGAATGCCGCAAAGAAATCGCAACTCAAATACACATGTAAAATAATGTATAAATACAACCAGTCGACGTGGCATCACCTTTCTGCGGATGCTAACACTGGAAACATAAAACAATATTAGTATAATTAACAATAAATTAAGTAATTATGGTAGGAATATCAGATACATACGATCCATATTCTTGGAGTGTCAGCTCTTTTTCACGTTGGATAGCCTCTCGACAACTCGCCGTAGTCAAGTTCTCTATCTCGCGACCAATAATTCGTTCGTACGCTTTTAAGGTACAAGTGTTTATGGTCGGCATATTCAGAGCAGATAAAACAGTGTTAAGATGAGTTTTGCCGAGTCCACTGCCAACAATTGCTGAAACCAACAAATATTGTATGAGGACAATAAATATACAACCAATATATGGGATAATGACATATTTCTGTGAAACACTCACCTAAGGCAGCTTTTAAATTAACGTCAAATCTTGAGCGACCGGCCTCAGATTGGAAAGTTTATTTACAGGTGTCAGTTTCATATTCTGCGAGGCAATTATGACAACGTACGGTCAAGATACTGGCAAGTCCAATTTGTTTTTCGTTGTCGAGGAATCGAAGAGAGAAGGCTTGAGAGCATGTGTGACACCGCAAATCATCTGCCATTGTTTGTAGTTCCACCACGCGTCGCCCGTTGGCAAAGTTCTCAATCGGCGTTGGCTTTTCTTCCAATACGATGGAACAATTCAATTTCCTTCGTTTCACTGCCACTTGCACATTTTGCTTCCATTGTTCTTTACGTTTCGTAGCAAATCTACCTAACTTGCAACGTAACCTCTCACCGGTCGCCGGCTCCGCCATTTTCGTCGAGCCGGCAGGCGTCTCATAATCGACCAAGCTCTCTGCTACCAATGTTCAGGCATTACAACGTTGCCAGGTCGACGCTTCGAATAAATAAGAGCGTAACAGTCATTTTAACTACAAATACTATAGGAATACTGTCTGAAACTATTTGCAAATACACAACGGATATTATTTCGTAAACAATACGAGAAAAAACCTGGACTAACAAAAATTTTTCTCGTACCAAATTATTTGTTTCTTAAAGTTCAGTGGTTGACGTCAAGAAAAAGATGTATCAATTCAGCAATTCAGTTGACGCTAAAAAATCGAAAAAATTCCGTTCTGTGTTAAATTTGTCGGATTGTAGCATAGTATAACTACTTTATAACGTCCCTACACGCTATACTTATTTTAGTAAGCGTCATGATACAATTTTCAAATTACCAAGTTTAGTTGTGCAATGACTCAACAGTAGCTATTCTATATCCTTAACATCGGCTTCAAAAATAATTGGTTCCGATTCAAGCATAGAATTGTAGCGCGGGAACCACACTTGAGTTAGCCAATGTGGAACAACAACAATACCTCTTGATGATTCAAACTTAATCTTTTCCAATATTCTCAGAATAACCGAAAAAGGAGGGAATGCATAAAAATGGTAAGAACCCCAGTCAATAGTAAAGGCGTCGAATACCACCGAAACGATAAATATACGCAATAGCAGTAGCATTTTATTTTATTTTATTTATTTTTCATTCTTTCCATGGTATGGCTTCAATCGCCTTTTACCGCCCTTCCCACCCTTACTTCTATTACTCCCAACCCGCACTTCACTAAGCTAACCTAACTTTCCAATGCGTCCGCAGCCGACTTTAGCTACACTGTACCGCATTTACCATAGGCACGGGGAAACTGCGGAAAACCCGTACCGGTTCAGACGGCCGTATATTCTTCTGATTTCCCAGTGTATTCACAAAAGTAACTTACTTAAGTGTAAACACCGAGATCTCAGAAAAACTGACCTCCCGCTCACTGATTGATGTGCAGGCCGGTGCACGGCTAAACGGTCACCCATCCAAGTTATGACCGCAAACAATGCTGCTGAACTCGGGGGACCGCAAGAGCCGCGCACCGACCGCACAACCACCAATGTCGGTTCAATAGCAGGAGTATTATCGATTCTCAGCAATATCCCGCTATCTTTGAGATCTGCGGCAAAACACTGTAACCCAAAAAAGGCTGAGAGAAGCTCTGGATAGTTAATTTTATATTGTCTATCTTTAATATCCCCATGACCATAGGATGTTTCACCGTTACAAGAGACTCCCCATCCTGACTTGGAAGCATCTGAAAATATTTCAATGCTGTACTCATATTCTAAAAAGGATTATTCGCAAAGATTATCTTAGACTTCCACCAGTCTAAATCCGGTCTAATTTTTTTTTATATAAACATGATTTTTTCATAATTTCCATTGTTTCTCCTTAGAGCTGACGTCTTTTCTCTCTCAAGATTTTTCATGTAAACCCAATGGCATCGTATTGCTCGGCAACAAGAACTAAGTGTTTCAACAAATGACGCGAATTCTTGTATTTTGCAGGAGTTCATGCTTTCAAACTTTTTTATTTCGGATAAAATTTTAACTTTTTTTTGTTTCTGGAAGCTCACTTATCATTTTTTCCGAGTCCAGAATGAAACCAAGAAATTGACGTCGCATAGCAGGGATTCACTGACTTTTCTCTTCGTTAATGACGAATCCCAATTCTTCCAATAGGGAACGAGTTTCGTCTCGATTATTTGCACATTCTTCATAAGTGTTGCCGATCAGGAGAAAGTCATCCAAGTAAATTACGCATAAACACCCTCGATTTCTCAAATAACACATGACAGGTCTCATAATTTTTGTAAATATGAACGGCGCTATACATAACCCAAAAGGTAAGCAGCAGAATTCTAAACGTTTGCCCTTAAAAAGAAAACGTAAATACTTCCTGTATGACTTCGCGATTGGGAGGACATAATACGCATCTTTCAGATCGATAATGACCATAAACGAATTTTGGTATAGTAACCCGCGTAGAAAAAAGTAGTCCAGGATGGAGTCCCGGATGGAGTCTTGGCAGTCCAGGATGGAGTACCGGATGGAATCTCAGATGGTGCCCGCCGACTCCGGCTTTTAATCGGATCCCGGAGTCGGCGGACTCCATCCTGGACGACCCGCGAATCTCGGCTGTCCAATGGCAGAATCCATCCTGGTGTCCATTATGGATTCTCACCTGGACTGTCTTACAGTCCATCTCGAACTCCATCCTGGACGATCCGCGAATCTCGGCTGTCCAATGGGAGAATCCGTCCTGGTGTCCATTATGGATTCTCGCTTGGACTGTCTCGCAGTCCATCCCGGACTCCATCCAGGACGGTCCCCGAATGTCGGATGTTCGATGGCAGAATCTATCCTGGTGTCCATTATGGATTCTCGCCTACACTGTCCCGCAGTCCATCCTATCCCGAGCCAAGATTCCATCCGGGACTCGATCCTGGACTGCCAAGATTCCATCCGGGACTCCATCCTGGACTCCATCCGGAATACCATCCTGGACTACTTTTTTCTGCACGGGAAGTCCGTAGCTGTACGAATGTCCTCTAGTTTAAAATTTCGTTTTTTGACAAATTCATTTAAATCTTTTAGATTTAAAATGAAACATCTCGATCCATCTGGTTTTGGCGTGAGGAAAATTCGAGAAATAAACTCGCCTTCAACTTTTTTACACTTCTGAATTGCTCAGTTTTTTAAAAGTTTGTCAATTTCGCTTGAAAGTTGAGTCGATTCAGATGGTAACCAACAAGGTTCCTTCGGAAGTGACAGTTGAAAAACTTTTTTGCTGAAGGGTATCTCTATCCCTTTTACCCATTTCACCCATAATCACCGCATCTGTGGTAATATATTTCCATTTTCTGAGAAAATATTGAAGCCTTCCGACCAACATACAGGAATTTTTTCTTTCGAGAATAATCTTGTTTCGAGGCCGACTTCTGGTATCTGGAGTTTCGATAATTCTTCTTCTTCTTTTTGAGAAAAACTTCTTTGTCCGCCCGTCGTCGTAGACCGCGAATTGAAGGTCTGCTGACGGCACGGGTTCTTGAAGTTTTTTGACTTCTGGAATTTTGACGCTTTCGAAACTGATTTACCCAGATCCTTCGCCGAATGCTCCAAGTTCCTGGCGGTTTTTATATTTTCTTCGAGCTGCTTTCCGAAGAGGCATTCATCCACAATAGTCGCATTGAGTGCTTCCTTAACTGATGAATTGAGGATCAATGAAGAGGCTGCCCATGTCACTCATTTTACCCAGGAACGTCAATGTATCGATTATTTCTCCTTTCAATAATGTCGTTAATGTAGATCCCAGGATTGCCAAGCAAACAATAACTTTCTCTTGTTTTGTCACTAATCGATTATCTCTGGATATGACAGGTTCCTGAAGAGACGCTTTTACCTCCAGATTCATCTTTGGCGGATTTATGATCGTGCGATTCTCCGGCATTCCAAATGTGCTTAAGAGAACCGTTTTTTCGTCATTAGGAAGTCCGTTCTTGAAGAGATCCGTCCATCTCAGAACAATGTCGTCGTGAATCGGTGTACCAAGCGGCTTGTCCGTTGATACACGCCGACCAAGAACCTCGAGAATCTTCTCGTTAAGATTCTATTTTGGCTCTGTTTGGTTAAAAACTTCTATAACCTCCGTATTATCTACAGAGGATGATCCTTGATTAGTTTGTTTTTCGATCAACTCTCCTTCCTGACCAGGAGGTACCGGTATATCTTCTGAAGTAACCGACCGGGACTCTGTCAGTGTTGGTACCATCTCCTCCTTCTTCCTGTCACACTCAACGGTATTAACATCGATTTGGAATGTCGAGTCCCTCGAGCTCGAATCAGAATCGTCGTCACCTATGTGAACATGTTTGGAAAATGGAAATATTGAAACCCGAACCAATCAACTTTTTTTTTTGGTTAAGTCTTTCTGTACTTCGATTCATCTATCGATCGGACTGAGCCTGACTCATCGATCCGTATTAGTATCGAATATATCCCTAGGATCATTATCGAATATCCGGGTCTGTAAACTCTTTAACAATTTTTCATATTCAGAAGAGCTCTTGTTCGTCTGGTACTAATAGCCAAGTTTTCCGTTCCGCTCAGGCCTTACCTGAGACGCATGGCTTAAAGAAGGTTCACTTGTACTCGCCTAGCGAGGTGCGTGTCGATGTAATCGAACCGCGAATGTATATATGAACTTTACTTACAGCGATTGATTTTTCGTAATATTAATTCGTTCTGCTCTTGTAGACGGTCTTCTAAACGCTTGAAATGTTTTTCCCACGGTATTCTGTTTCCTCATCGGAGGATGCGCGTCGCTTACTTTTCTTCCCCATCTTCTTCGCATAAAATCGAAATTTTCGCACACATTTTGTTGAAAATTGCTGCAGTTGAAGAGGGTCTGCTGCTGCACTTGTGTATCAAATTTGAGCTCGATATACAAAACGGTTCTTGAGTTATCGGCGTTCGAATTTTCGGGGTTGTATACATACATACACACACACACACATACATATGGACATTTTTTCTACATTACTTTTTTGGACGTTTTGGACCAATCTGAGTGTCCTGACATGAAAATGGCGAAAATTTTTTTTTTTCATGAAAACAAAGCTTTCTCTATGAGGAAGAAAAAATACGGCGTTGAATTAATATCTTCTGTGTAAGTTTGTTAACAAGCATATTTAATTAGAGTAGTTTTCCTACTGTCAATTTAGTGTGCAGATAAACCTGCAAGGTTGAACTTTCTGCATATGCTACCTAATAATGTTTTACCTTTTAAAAAGCACCTTCGTGGAAGCCAAAAACGATATCTTAATACAGATCATGTTATTTTGAAACACATAAACCCGTAAATTATATACAGCTTGCTGTTAAAAGGTTTTATCTATTAGTTTGTCCTTCGGACCTCCCCGTATATCGCCTTGTCCTCATGATAAACGATGCAAGTTCGTACAATATCCAGCAGGGGCTATGGGAACGATTATCGGCGCGATCCAATTCCAATAATTGGCTTTTGCGATAGGCTAACACGGCTCTCAATCAATTTTCACGTTGACGCGCTCATGTGGGCTTTCTCGTAATAGAAGCACTAGGTGTTGAGATGTAGTTTCTTCGAACGTCGCTCTTGAAGGAAAGTTTTTCTTGGATTTTGCTTAGGGTCACTGACTCATAAGTTTCATCACATATAAAACCGATCACATGGATAGAAGACCAATCCAATTGATGATGATGAAAAAACTATTTTATTTTTATTTAGTGTATTTTAGTGCACTAAATTAGTATAACTGTTTGTTTGGAATGAATAGATTGGTAATAGATGTAATATTGTGTAGCTTCTGGTGGTCGAACGAAGACTAAGCGAAAGGAAGAGGTTCAGGGCAGAAACAGATATTGCCCAATCGTTCGCTATCCGTAGGAAATTGTCCCATCAGGAGATTGAACCGAGAGGCGAGGCACTAAGGTTCGTCCGAAGAATAAATGTCGTCACCCCACGTTTTTCTACTCTTTGGGTAGGAAACCCGTGGGATTGTGTGTCCGACTCCGACCCCGTTCCGTTTATCAGCTTGTTACGCTTCAACTGATCATAGTTTATATAACAGCCCTACGCAGCTCGAATAAGCGGTACTATTTTTGGCTGCTCAATGACTCACGACTGTATACGTGTACGTTGGGTTGAAAACGATACGAATGTGGCTAACAGTTGAATTGCTTACCCTATACGGGAAAAAATTGGTTGAATAGGCTCTAAACGACAAAATTTGTTGGGACAATAATCTAGTTGGTTACAAAAACATATCAGTTAGTTGGGACGACAAAGCATCACGGAGAGAAATGGATCCGCGAATACAGCTGCCACTCGCAGAAAATATGGTACGGCGATGACACATGGGCTCTATTGTAAAAGCTCATATAAACAACTTACAGCTTACGATACGTATAGTAATCGTCCCAAATTTGCTTGATTACAACAATAACTTATTCCTTAACAATATAGTAATCCGTTGTATCTGTATCTTTTTGAAAGTTTAAAACATTGGAGTAATCTTCATTTACATGGGACTTATTACCGTCGATCAGTATTAATTTCCTATACTGCTTTGGGATTATCAACATGTAGGGATTTTTTAGATTCGCAAGTAAGAACATGGTTAATTATGACGTCGCAAATTTATTCATGCACTACATATGTAAAATTTTCATAACAGCATACGTTTGTTATTTGAGGTTTTTTTAAGTCTTTCTTTTCTTCAAAAGAGCTGGATTGTTATTTTATAACGACCCGAAGAAAGCGACAAAAAATCGATATATTGCCTTGCGGTATAATGCCACAGGACGAATCGGCATGAAACCTCCCCGCTTATATGCGCCTCCGTAGTTACTTCCATTTACGAGAATCGATACATGAATTCGCCATCTAGCGACAGCACAAATACGTAGAACTGTGAATCTAGAGTGTATAAGAAATGTTGTAATTACTATAAACCATAAGAAACATTGACATGCCATATTTATATGGTAAACAAACCCAGAGCATTTAATGAGTTTTCAGCCGCTAGATGGTGAATAATCACGACTTTTCTCGTAAGCGAACAGATCTACGGCGGCGCATATAAAGCGCAGACTTTTCGCCCAAAAGTGTCTTTCGTGGGATATCGAAGAGATGACAGTGATGCTACCCGATATTTATATTTTTGGTCGAGTTGTCATATGGTAAGTTACAACTCTGACTTATCGACCTATTTTGGCTAACGTGTTGCAGTTTCAACTCAACAGTTAGAGAAATAAAATAAAATTACAACATATGATGGCGTCTTTGAAAATGTTCATATTTTTTACACACTAACTTGCAAAGCATATTAAATACATTTCCTCTTCCTTCCCTTAAATACATTTAAGGGAACGCATAGAAAATCCTTCCATAATTAATTCCAGTATCATATTGAAAATAGTATGAAAAATGTACTAAATGTTCCTATATAATAATGGAATACGTATGATATACGTATACGTATAAGTAAAAATTCGGTTGGAAACATTAATATAGGAATAATGAGCATGGAACTAAAGCAAAATCGGAAAGATTACAATACATATTGTGAAAGCTTCTACGTGTATAGGAACAACTTTGATAAATCCCTTGTGTCACCGCGGTACGCAAGTTATAGTAATAAACAACAGAAACCCGCGTAGCTACACACAGACTTTTCTCTGCGTACAATTGGATGGTCTAGCAAATTAATTAGTTGGCAACTAACGAATTGGGTGTCACAACCAACGAGTTTTTTGGTCAAACCAAAAAAATTATTATTACCATTAATAATTCTTTGTATTTTTTTATATTGGATATTACTGATAATATTCGTTCGGTTTGCTTGCTTGGCCCTTGAATGTATCTATGACAACGGAAATTTTCTTCCATGTCATCCCCTTCACTTTTCTGGCTTGGAAACGGCCGAAATTAGCGAAAGCTGAAACCAGAAGCATTCATCGGTATCACCACTTCGAAACCTGCCCGTGTTTCACCTCCAAACCATTCGTGTCTCTTCATCCCAACGTCTGCTGCTTCTCCACCGGCGCACATACCAGACTGGCACATACGGAGAGTCGAGACACAGGAGACTCTCGTCACCCCTTTATTCGACGTCTAAAACCCGAACAATGAACGCTACCGTGTCGTCCTGATATTAATACATTCAAATTAGCCATTGTCGCTGTAGGGCGCAGTTGAGCACACGACGGACTTTGACTTTTGAAGCAATGGCATTGCAAATGACGTGGCTCATTGTCAGCGTCGAGATAATTGGCGGTCTGGAGCACACGCGGTTCGTGCGCTCCCAACACGAGCTCCGCTCTGCGACAGCAGCGGAAAGCACGACAGAGATATTATATTCTTCACTCTACGAGGGAAAGCAGATGAATTAAATGCTGAAATTCAGCACAGGTATGGGAAGCAAATGAGAATTGAATGCTTCCACAGAAACCATACACTAAAAACTGGGCCGTGCTTATTGTTTCCTTTTTACACGGTTCATAGCTTAATATATGGAAAAAATTACATTGATTGAAAAACAATTCGTTCGTGGACTACCAAAAACTTCAGGAAAGTTTCCGGACTTCAACTCTCACAAGATATTTATGTACTTTCGTCCGTAGATCCAGCTGTAACACCATCATCAGTTATGTTACATCCCACGTAAGAGAGATGCGGAGTTCAGGGTGGAGTTCAAGATGGGCAATGGAATCGGATTAAATCCCATTCCCCATCCTGGACTACCCAGACTCCGTCCCGGACCGCCCAGACTCCATCCTGGACACATCATTTTTACGTGAGATATACAAATTAAATAATCAAAAATTTGTTGTAGCGAGGACCTATTGTGGTGATTAAATCTACGCAAAATAAACGCCAGTCAATTACACAACAATCGAAAATTTGCACTATATGACTTGCTCCTAGTGCTGTGCTGGTACAGCATCGCGATTCATCCCTCGTCTTATTCATTAGAATTCCAATTAACGAAGCGAATGCTTTTTTTCTTCTACTGATCGTCTGGCTTTGACAGAATTGCGAAGAGAGAGCAGTTTAAAGAGGAAACTGCTGTCGAACCTTAATTTTACTCGGTCTGAGCCATCGAAAGGGTCGACATCGAGGTCGACACTGCAAGAACTGCGTACCAATTTTTCTAATTTAAACAAAAATAAAATGGTACCTGACGTTCAATAAGAGATTTATAAAGAAGAAGTAGACGGAAATAAAAAAACTAGTTACGTAACGACCAATTCTACCACATGCTGTGCCGCGTGTTAATCACTGAAACCAAATCGGAATCGTAGTCTCAATTATTTTATAGCAAAAAATAGTACGTACGACCAATGACTTAATGCCTACAACTATCACCGTTGCTGTCCAATCCAAATGATCATTTTACCAACCAGTCGGTGAGTTGTGGTTATGATGTCAGCTGGTTATTGTTACCATCGAAATACTTTTTTTTTAAATTCTTTGCATGGTGCGACTTCTACCGCCTCATTAATATATTATGTACAGGGTATTGAGTAATGCTGCACCAAAGGTAGTTAACGCAACCCTCATTTAAAAATTTTGACGGGCATACATATAACTCTGTTTTCCTTGCACGAAAACTTAGTCTAAAGTGGATTTCTACGCTTCTATAATAGATAATCCGAAAATCCTGTTTATGCATGAAATGTCAATGAGTGTTGCTGCACAGTCGCGGTAACGAGATTTGATTCACTAATTAGTGAGACGTCAAATACACATACACACACACAGGCACAGGCACACACATTGAATTAACAGTGAACCGGCGAACAGTTCTGTGAGTCATTCATTTATATCTATATATTGTACACTTGCTCCGGGCGTTCATTTATATACAGGCCAATCCAAGTGAAATAATTACAGAGCAATAGTAGAACTGAAAACTCGGTAACAAAACAATTGATGTGATATTTATTTATATCACATATTTATTTATATAAAAGTAATCATCGGATATGCAATTACCTTCCATATTATGCTCGCTTCGCAACATTTTAATCATTCAGTACATGGAATAATGGGAGTTTAAACGAAATTGTACTGAATAGAATGATCCAGTTTAGTTGCTGGAATACAACATTTTTGATAAGGGAGATCAGGTGAGCCATGTCGAGTCGTTAGTACCGGTCAGGGTTCTTTTTATAAATAAAGCAATGATGTCAAGATGAGTCTTGATTTATCTTGTGATGTACACCGAAACAAAGCGACTGAATCTGAATATATATTTTTCGCCAGAAGTACTATATTTCCACACTGTGATTTCCACATATGATTTTAAGAGTATTACGGCCCTTTTAGCAGTAATTTTATCCTCGCACAAATGTGTATTATCGTAAAATATTATTTTGATGGGGAATGGGGGGTTAATAGGTGCTGAATATTAGCCCTTAAGTAATCAAATTGGATGACATATTCGTAATGAAATTTTGCAAAAGCCGAAACAATATCTCAGTATAATAATATATTTCTGTAAGTTTCAGCGTACATCGAGTCCAACGGTACCAAATGTGTGATTTATGTATGCACGAAATTTTTTTTCTCGCATTCAACCAGAAATCACCTAAATTAATTATATCGATCACAAATTTACCAATCTATCTATCTAATAATTTTACAATAATTGAAAAACCGCCCTCCTGAAATAAAAATAGTACTTTATAAATAAATTGAGTAAACAAAGAATGATTAAATTATTGATCATTTGCATATTGTAGTCGGGACATTAATTCGTTCAGGGTGTGGAAACCTCCTCGCTATGATAGGCGAATAATTACTATTTCACTATTTTTCGTTTACTCAATTTGAGTATAAATTAAAATCATTTTTTTAAATTTCAGTTGCGAGAATCGATATTTCCAAATTTTACCAAGAGTTGAATAGCTCGTAATAAACTCAACGTACCAGAAATATGAAAGAACATGCGCCAGTACAACACGTTCATTCATTCGATAGTCTCAGAATAAAAGTCTTGTCGTATTTACATAAATAGCTGGGTGGCGTTGTCGGATTTCACGTAGTACTGGATTACGTGGATGTAGCGTAAAAGCTCCTTCAGTGCAGGAGATAAAGACGTGTATATAGCATCACCGGTACGCCGCAAAGCAAAACTGGCGAGGACTCGAAGTGAAGAGCATTCGAAACCTCTGTCTCGCTTTCACTTAACTCCTGTTGTACACTCGACACAGATACTACCACCACATCCGCCGGATAGTCACTGACGTGTCTCAATATTTGGTGCTGCAGTTTCACCAGGAATTTGACTACCAAATGCGCGACTCCCCAACAGCTCGAATATCCGCAGAACTCGTATTCCATTGTGGTTTTAGCCCGCTGACCAGCTAGAAGGAATACAGGAGATGGACAACAAGTAGCATTGCTTATATGTCGTTGCTCCGTACAATGCACGAATTGGAATCGTTAGAATCGTCGATGAGCCTCGAACCTTGGAGTACATTGTGCAACAGAAGTAGAAAATCGGTAGAGTAACTAACATTCTCGAACATCGGGAATGTGCGGTGAGCCTCGAATTTTTGGATACATTCATGTAATAGAAGTAGAAATCGGTAGAGTAACATTTTCCGGATGTCGGGAATCGAATTGTTGAGTCCGCCGGTGAAAATATATTTAACCTGTATATGTAAATAGATACAGAACCGTAGAGGCACATATCGGGCGCCAAAACGGTATCAAGAGACGCGGTAACGTCTGGGCTCCAAGATCTTAAAAACAAGGTTTTAACGAGTCGAAATCAACGAGACTTGTACCGCTACAAGTTTACGCAAAGATTTGGGTATCAATTTAAAATAACAATCAATACAAACGGAGTATAAACCCGAGTAGAAATTTTATTTGGGGCCGCCGCAAATTCACCTGTTCAGGTCCATGTAAGGCTGAGATATGGCATTCGTACTTAATAATGCCGTCTTTCCACCGGATCAGGCTGATGTCAGGCTAGATATGGTAACCTTATTTAGGGGTTGTCGTAAGTTCACCTGATCAGGTCCATGTAAGGCCGAGATATGGCATTCTACCTTAAAAATGCCGTCTTTCCACCGGATCAGGCCCATGTCAGGCTTTACATACGGTAACCTCATATAGATATGTCATTCATCGACCCTATCCGTTTCGCATAAAGTCTTCCTGTGGCATTTGGACCAAGATTTTGTCCAATTTACCTTTACTTTCCCTGGTCAGATCCGCATACGGTCTTCGTATGGCATAGTTTTTTTAAAAATATGTCGTAAATTTACATTATCAGGTTCGTCTAAGGGCTAGATACGGCATTCGTTAAAAACATTTAAAAATTATTGTTATGCAAAATCAATCTTTTCAGCACCTTGCGTGTGCTGGATTTTTCACATCTTTATTCCATCGAGAAGTATTCGAAATTTTCGCTGAAATTCACGTTTTACGGGACTGTACCGCTAGAATTACTTTGAAATCTATCTAGGTACTGACCGTCAAACGCCAGTACCTGGATGGGTGACCGCCCCATCATGTTTGAATTTTGAATGTTTCGGTCGGAGTCACAATAAATGGATGTACAGTCTTGACGTGTTTTCATTTTAAGTATACTTCAAATAGACAATAAATATATAAACTTTCTAAGATGTCAATGGCTGAGTTGGCTAAGGCGCAGAAATGTTACCCAGAGGATCAAGGTTCGATTCCCACCAACGGCAAATAAATTTACATGTGTTTTTTATCAGTAATTAATATGTACTGAAAACTAAATAAGCTCGAATATCCAATAGAAAGTGCAAAATAAATCGAATTCGATGAGCGCAGATAATTATTTTGTAATTTATTTGCCGTTTTTATAAGTAGGGGCTTAGTAGGGCAGCCTCTATCCGGCCCTTATCTGGAAAACTTAATTTGGCCCTGATCATGCGCTGCGTTACTTTTCTGCAAGGCTCGTATAAGGTTGCCAGGCAGGGGCCTTAGATTTAAATCCGGCTACCACGCTAGGGCCTGATATTCCCCGTAGCTGAATTTCTACTCGGGAAGTAGAAATACACTAACTTGATACCACTCACTCGAAATTCCATGACAAATTTTGGAAATTGTGAAATTTTTGAAAATTTTCAGAATTTTCAAATTTGGAACATACAGACACACATACGTTTAAGGCCACTTCCTTTTATATAATGTATGACATATGATGAATATACCGACGTACACGTTGCGACTGCAGATACTACCCTACAATTAAATTTACAAAGAGGCGGACCCCGGTCCACGATGTTCTCTTCGTACCGGTCGTCGCCTTTCCGAAAGTAATAATTGCAAATTACGCTCTTACGTGCACTGTTCAAGGGGCTCATGCTCGCGAGACGTACCATGTGGTCAGAGGGCCATCACCACCACTGCCAACTTCGCGCTTCTCCATGCAACAAGACGCGAGACCGAGCCTGAGGTTTTCTCCCAGCATTCATGTATAAATTAAACCAACACGGAGACACGAGGGCCGGGAGCGACTGAGCGGCCCAGCGGTAAGTATGCAGTTGGTGTATGAAGTGTACTACACTGTACTCCGTTGGATATTTTATAATAACGGACGACGATGATCGCAGAGTCTCGTATGCAACGCGGAAGACTTGCGTCGAACAGGCGGACACGTGCGCGCGCGAGCAATACTTTACGGCGTCGATCGGCCCATATATGTGGACGGGGAAAAAGGTCACCGGTACTGTGCGGTACCGCGACCCTGAAGTTCTCGAGATCTCGCATGCTTACTATTTGCTGCGTGCCGCGCAACTACGATTGCAAAATTTCTCTTCGCTCGCTGTATACGCACTTTCGTGAATGTTTTGTCCATTAACGGATACTGCAAAATAATCTTTGTCAATAAAGCATTTTTTAGTCTGACTGATGCGTCTCTAATTATAAGGATGTATTTTTATCTTGATTTTCAGTATCAAGAAACGCGGTAGCGTCTCGAAACAAGAACATTTACCTATTTTTATCGACCGAGCATTTTTTTCATTGCCATTAAATGCATTAGCTCAAAATATTGAGTTTGCGACCGAAATGGATGTTGTGAACTTTTAGTAATAGCAGATATACGATTTTTTACATCATGAAATCTCGAAAATATGTCGCTTTCTTCGTTACCGTCGTTTGTCCCCTGCCAATCAGAACTTTGTAGTAGAACTTTACATATTGCTTCCTCATTAATTTCCATTTTTCACAAAGCTTTTGAAAGAATGGAAAATTAATGAGGAAACAATGTACAAAGTTCTACTTTCTAATTTTTTTTGTTGGATATACGACAGAAGTTTATGAGCAAAAAACGTATATCTGTATGGCAGACAATAGTAGCATATCAAGGCGCATCGCTTCACTCGAAACTCTAAGAACCCCATTAAACGTATCCAAGCATAAAGATACGTCTGTGAGCCACGGCATATAGCGTGTCGTGTCTCGTTGATGTGCGAAATTAATTTACGACAGTTTACGTGAGTAGCTCATATGGAAACGAGAGACTTCGGGTGGGAATCACTGCACAATTACGAGAGAACCTTTATGTGAATAGAGGAATATAATATAAACTATAGTCTGCTGGCTACTGGAAACAAGTTAAGGAACACATACCCTGATGATACTAGACGCGATCAATACCGTATGTTTCAGAAACTCTTAAAAGTTCTATCTACATCCAAAACACTGATTCTGTATAGTTGTTACTACGTGGCTCGAGCCACCGTCTCTCGTGTCTGGTCGAAAAGCAGTGGATAAGCTAGCTACTGGTAGCATATCAGTAACGTACCAGTGGATCGTTTCACTGAAGCGAGAGAGACAGCTGGCCGAACCGTTGACGCAGTGCCCGGCATTTCATGGACAGAACTTTGTGCTCCTCGAACAGTTTACATCATGAAAGCGAGCAATGCTTAATAAACAGCTAACGGGAGTGAGGAAGATGCAGAGAAACTGTGGATCTACGTGTATTGCTAGAACTGCATCCGACGTTTTGTCGGTTGCAAGCCGACTAAGTCCGTGATACACCGGCTCACCACTGCTAATAATATCCAATAGTTATATAGTCCGAATGTCTATTTCCTGTTGACCAAAGTGTTTCCATAATGTGAGCTAACAATATAATAAGAATTAATTTCGCGACCCTTATAAGGCTTATAAAGCCTTGATTTAGATTTAGGTTTCGACCCGGATACAGATCAATAAAGATAATATAATCTCGAAAAAAAAACGATAAAAAATGCGCCGCTCGAGAAAGAGAATCTGGCAGTGCCTCGTCCCTTTAGCTGGTATAATAGGTAAATTTACTCGAGACGTTAACGCGTCTCTTGAATCATGACAAAATACAAAAGATACTCACTGCGCAAGTAGAACCTGTAACTGCTTTCAGGTTGGGAAGCAATATATAGCTCGTGATCTGACTATATGGTTCAGCGAAGGATTTCTGGTTCTACCTAAATTTCATGCTGGTAGACAGTGCTTGCTACTGGTGCTGCGGGCTCACACGTAGTCGCACAATCAACTACGCGGATCCTATGAACACAGTACTAGCGAGCTGACGTTAGCTGTACTAGAGCACTTGAGCCCTCGGTGCACTATGCATGCTATAGTAGTAGTTATAGCTATGCTGCGTTCATCGAACACTATATCTACGCAGACCTACTCCTCATACAGCTCGCGACCGCCTGCGCCTCCCTCGACGAGAGTGTAACTAAACAAACATACGAGCCTGGATCGAGTTCCAAGCGTTAAATGTTTGCACAGGTAGTTGCGCAGCATTAGGATACACTTCCACAGGGCTAACCCATACCTTCGCCATGTTCATCTTCCTTCCTTTCACGTTGTAACATCACCAGACATATCGACCACTATGGCCATGCAAGTTTGCAGATATTAGGAAGATATTATGCTGCAAAGAAGACAACATTGGTAGGTTGATTATGTGGTAAGTTACCATGATGAATGTTAATTTTGACCTCATTTGTCCCTGCAATTAAGATGATGTGCTACTTGCTCTGTCGGTAACAGAAACTGAACATTCGCCCAGCGTTGTTCTTAGCTCCAATTGATCTTTTGGCCAAAACAAAATGATATTTCCGCGGCAAGATAATTGCGTTTTTTATTTAATACATACGTTCCTTTAACCCTTTATAAGTCACAGCGCCCGAAACCATACCGAAACGGTACGAACGGACGCGAAGTGGGGACCACGCGTTGCTACGGTATCGCCTAAGAGTGGGGATAGAAGTGTGACTTATAAAGGGTTATAGAATATCTTTTTTTGAAATTATTAACTAAGCCTAGACGCTTTCGCAGTCTACATCTCACATACGCGTGAATATCTCGCAAAATATATGTATTTATTTTAGTAACACCTACAAGACGCGCACAAAGGTGCTACCAGCAATGGCTTAAATTCAGCGAAGCTGCAATTAATCGATCAGCCTTATGATGTTCCAGCTTAATAACGGAAACATTTTGAGTGTAACTGATCGGCTTTATAGAGCAACTGCTCGGAAATTCAATGAGCTTCGCAGAGCATCGTTTGTACACGATTTAGGCCTAGTTCCAGATATAGTTGAGGGATAGATGCAGATATAGTGCAGGTGTAGTGCGTTATAGTAGATTGTATGTCCTATCGCACAAACGTCCGGTGCAAGGCTGATCGATGGCTCTTGTCTATGTGCGACCAGGTGCACCTGTTATTCGCAACGCCAGCACGTAGTCCTCTCCCTCCAATGCCTTGTACGTTCATCTCGCATGGAAAGTTTACCAGAGTGATGAAGCGAGTGCCCCGTTCGGTGTCAGCCAACCACCCCTACAATCCCCCTAAGAATAATTATCGTCATCGATGAAAGGCTAGCGTGTTTTATTTTCTTTCACCTTTTTGGTATCCCCAATATGTTGATATTTTGACATGATAGTCAACAGTGATAAATAGTTGTACAAAGTGTTGTGACTTGAAAAAGCACAATGTGTACAGATCTCGCGACAAGTACGTTTACAATAATGATACACATAAGTACAAACAGATCGACCCGGGTTAAAGTTCCGAATGGTAAATACACGAAGGTCTAAAATTCCGAAATTTAATAGCTCACCTACATTATTAACGAAATGTTTTCTAGCGAATTTCGTCAAAAAAATAGGTGAGATTTTCAATTTCGGGAATTTTAGACCTTCTTGTATTTCCCATTCGGAAGTTTAACGCAGCCTCCCTCGCCTCTCGGAGATAAATTCCGGTCCCAACCCGTGCAGAAAAATAGTTGGGACTTCTACTTGGCCCTTTCTAGTTTACCCCAATTCTATTAGGGGCCCAGTATGGAAATCTAAGTACAGCCCTACTAGGCTGGTCACGCTTCAAAGTACGGGGCCTTTATAGATTTCCCTGTTAGGGCCTATAAAGGCTGCCCTATTAAGCCCCTACTAAAATAATAAAGAAAATTGATTGAAAAATATTAATTTTTGCTTATTAAATCGAGTAATCCTGCATTTTAAGTAGATATTACATCTTCGTCTATATGATCCCGCGCAGAAAAAAGTAGTCCAGGATGGAGTCCAGGATGAAGTCCAGGATGGAATCTTGGCAGTCCAGGATGGAGTCCCGGATGGAATCTTGGCAGTTCAGGATGGAGTACAGGATGGAGTCCAGGATGGTGTCCGCCGACTCCGGCTTTTAATCGGACCCCGGAGTCGGCGGACACCATCCTGGACGGTCCGCGAATCTCGGCAGCCCGGTAGTAGAATCCATCCTAATGTCCATTATGGATTCTCGCCTGGATTGTCCCGTAGTCCATCCCGGACTCCATCCTCGACGGTCCGCGAATCTCGACTGTCCGGTGGCAGAATCCATCCTGTTGTGCATTATGGATTCTCGCCTGGACTGTCTCGCAGTCCATCCCGGACTCCATCCTGGATTCCATCCTGGACTCCATCCTGGACGATCCGAGTGTCCAGACGATCCATGTTGGACCACTCTTATTACGTCAACGGAGGGTAAGCCTCTCGTGTGTAGTCGAACTCAAAACAGCTTTCCAGTCTTATATACGCTCAGGCTTCAAGTCACTTGCGAGAAACGCTTCGACCGCTCGCCATCTAGCGGAGCATTGTGTATCGGTGTTTCGCATGATGCCACTAGATGGCAACGGACGCACCGTTTCTCGCAAGTGACTTGAAGCCTGAGCGTATATAAGACTAGAAAGGTGTCCTGAGTTTGACTACACACGAGGGGTCTACCCCCCGTTAACGTAGTAAGAGTGGTCCAAAATGGATCGCCTGGACACCAAGGTGCCCAAGGTGGGCGCGGTCTGGTCCTGGTGTCAACCTCTTGGTGGACACCCGGGTCGTCCAGGATGGAGTCCAGGATGGAGTCCAGGATGGATACTACCATCGGACAGCCGAGATTCGCGGACCGTCCAGGATGGAGTCCGGGATGGACTGTAAGACAGTCCAGGTGAGAATCCATAATGGACACCAGAATGGATTCTACCATAGAACAGCCGAGATTCACGGGTCGTCCAGGATGGAGTCCGGGATGGACTGTAAGACAGTCCAGGTGAGAATCCATAATGGACACCAGGATGGATTCTGCCGTAGGACAGCCGAGATTCACGGGTCGTCCAGGATGGTGTCCGCCGACTCCGGGATCCGATTAAAAGCCGGAGTCGGCGGCCACCATCCTGGACTCCATCCTGTACTCCATCCTGGACTGCCAAGATTCCATCCGGGACTCCATCCTGGACTGCCAAGATTCCATCCTGGACTCCATCCGAGACTCCATCCTGGACTACTTTTTTCTGCGCGGGATGGAACATATTAATCACTGAAAAAACATATTAAAATTTTTTGACATTGACGGGAATCGAACCTGGGGCCCTCCGGATGATGTTGTTGCACTGCGCTTTAGCTCACTTGGCCATTCAGATCATATGATTATACAATTTTTTTTGTCTATTTGAATATCGGTAATATGAAATATAAAATGAAATTGGTGTAATATAGTCCAAACTTTATAGATTTATATGATTGCATCTGATGTGGTAATAATAGAAGCACATTCAGTTATTTGTCATGGCAATCGGTTATATAAAAAATGATACATTGTATCGTCATTTATAAACATATCCGATGAAGTTGCTTATTGCATTGTTTGCGCGCATTAGTTCGTTAGTATTTGGTTGGATGATCGTCTGACTGACCTGGGGGTTAGTACTAGGGTGACCGCGTGGCTGACGATTGATGGTCAAGACTTAGATGGGTGATCGCTTTGCTAACTCTGCTTGTCAGTACTAGGTTAGATAACCGCCTAGCCTGACGGTAATTACTTAGATGGATGACCGCGGGGTTGGCGACTGATGGTCAATACATAGATGGGTGACCGCTCAGCTGACACTGACTTTTAATAGTTAGATGGGTGATCACATGGTTAACTCCGACGGGTTTCAGTAAGGGAATAATTTGTCTATAAAGGGCCTATAAAAGTTGCTTATACAGTGCCTATACAGTTGTCTGTAAAGGGTACCTTTGTAGGCACCGAAGAGGCTCAATATGGGTGACCCTATAGTGAGGTTTCCACGTTTGAGCCTGATTAGGCCCCGAAGTGGACATTTTTTACTATATATTTTGTCGTCGCAGCCTCAATCGTAGAGTCCATCCTGGTGTTGTAATGACCAGGCGGAGAGTTTGGGGAAGTGTAGATATTGGCATTGCGGATGGACTGACGAAGTATCGAAGAGAGAAAATATATGGTGATCACCGGGAATCGAACCCGGATTATTCAGGTACTAAGTAAGAGCGCTAACCACTGCGCTAATGTCACCTATATATTTCTCTCATTCGAATCGTCTTCTTATATGCAATGTAGGGCCGTCACAGTGTCCATTTTGGATCCTCGCCAGGACTGCCTTAGACTCCATCCTGGACTCCACCCCGGACGAATCGCGTACCTCGCCGATTGACTCGCAGAGTCCATCCTGTTGTCCATTTTGGATTCTCGCCTGGAATGTTTTGGTGTTCGTCCCGGACTCTACCTTGGACTCAGGATCAGACGGTATCCACCTTGGACACCTTGGTGTCCAGACGGTTCATTTTAGACCGTCAACGAAGGGTAGTCCCCTCGTGTGTAGTCAAACTCAGGACAACTTAGCACAGTCTTATATACGCTAGGGCTTCAAAACACTTTCGAGAAACGCTGTGTCCGTTCGCCATCTACTGGCATCATATGAAACACAGATGCACAATGCTACGCTAGATGGTGAGCAGTCGAAGCGTTTCTCGCAAGTGACTTAAAGCCTCAGCGTATATAAGACTGCAAAACTATCCTGAGTTCAACTACACACGAGAGGTCTACCCATCGTAGACGATCGAAAATCGACCGTCTGGAGACCAAGATGTCCAACGTCTGGTCCTGGAGTTCAGGGTAGAGTCCGGGATGGAGACCAAAACAGTCCAGGCGAGAATCCAAAATGGACACCAGGATGAACTCTGCGATTGATTCGCCGAGATTCGCTGATCGGTCTGGGTGGAGTCCAGGAGAGTATTTGGTATCCCAGATGGAGTTCCGGATGGAGTCCGGGAAAGATCTTTGAGTCCAGGATGGAATCCAGATTCAGTTCTTTTGGGAGTCCCGGTTGGAGTGATTGACTTCAGGATGGACTTCGGGATCGAATTAAAAGCCGAAGTCCATATGAGAGTCCATCTGGACTCCTTCCCGGACTGCCCACATTCCATCCGGAACTCCATTCTGGACATCATTCTGGACTCCATCGTGGACTATTTTTTCTGCACGGGGAGTACAAATTGATTAATTAGTAATACGATTGTGTAATGATTTATTAATTGCAACGAGTCACAAATTGTTTAATCTTGATAATTTTCATTGTTGCTATTTTGCTATGTTAGAATTAACTCATTCCTCTTTGAAGTTCGGGCGATTGCCTCTTTCGGGTATGAATCAGATGAAGAGGATTAAAGTCCCGCAATCGGCAATAATTTCGAAAACAATCAATCTCTCGGCACACATTCTACTTGTTTTCGGCACTTGGTGCACGTATATAGATATGAATACACGTGTTGTAGGCATGGAGCATCCATTATAGCCGCCTGCTAACCATGTATTTCCGGTGACGGCGTATGGCTTAGCTCAATTTTCGTGTTTCACGTTGGACAGCACCTTTAATTATCACAACACGCAACGCGGCAATCGGGCACGGGTGTGCTCCACTTGTTCTCGCGCCGTGAGCTGACGCGCGATAAGCTCGGGTGCACGTACACATTGGATTGTGCGGTGGCCGGTTGCATTTTCGTGCCATGAGCTTCGCTAAAAAATTTCGCACCTCCGATCCGATACACGTATATTAATTTTTTTATTATTATTTTTTTTTCACATTTGCATCCACTATAATCTACGTGAATATCGTAACGAAATTTGTAGGTGTTCTCTTTTCGCAGTGATTTAATTATTTAAGATTTTATTTAATAATCATGTTATAGATAATTTAATCTACTAAGCTTATTTTATTTATCAAAAAACTCGGCTGTGGTTCTCTATCTTAATGGAAGACCACATCTAACAGAATTACTTCCGGATTTGGTAAAATATTCGCAATTACAATCATATAATGATTATGTAAGTAAATAAATAAATCTAAATTAATCTGCTACAAATAATATTTGTTTTTCAATATTTTCATCTGATTCCCACTTCTAACTGCCACTGAAGATTGGACTGTACTATGGCAGGAGAAACTAATGAACGCTTTTGCTTGCCTGAATTTTCGTCACGTAGGTCTGCACATATGCAACGGTAATTGCAGTTGTAGCACAGTCGCGGTCAGCCAAAGGGCGGTCTGCGTCACCGCATTCGTGATTCATACACTCGGCCATTTACATTTTAATTACATTACGTTTGATAGCGGTATTAATTTTATCGACGGTCGACCACCAAATGATGGGCCATTTCCGCTAGTTATCTTCGCTCTCATACTATGCCGAAGGGAACTGTCGATACGTACTTGATTCTGGGGCAGCCAGGACCCAAGCACGTCTATCGATTTGCTTGCGTCCATGATTGAGATAAAGAAGTCCTAACCATTTTTTTAAATTACAGGGTAACTCTCAAACTGGGAGCCTTAACATTTGGAAAATTTATTTCTTTATATTATTTAATTGCGTCTCCGTTATTAAAATTTCCTATCTGATGAGGAATTTTCTATTAGTAAAATTTAATATTCGATGCAAAATTGACAAAAACCCCCTGACAAAGCCTTAGCAGCACCAGATTAACGCCTGATCTAACGCTTTAAATTTCTACTCGGGATATTGATTTTGAACTCTAAAAGTTTCCGTTTGTATCATATTGCCTTAAGCAATAGGTCAATAATTTTCACGGCAAATACAACCCCGAGTGCCCGCTGAGTGTTCGGATTGTGTTCGTTTGCTCGGTCATAGAAGTACGAAATATTTCGCCGGCCTGCAAAAATAATTAAAGTTTTGATTTATCTTTTTCAAATTGATTCTATGTTAATTTTATTTATATATTCAATTGATCACTGAAAGCTACTCGAAATACTTTAAGTGGAAAAACTGATTACTATATTTTTAACGGGTCTTAAAAGTTCTTTAATCTTGTGCAACGGTTAAATTTGGAATTGTGTAATTTGTCTAGTAACAACTGAAAATTTTCTGTTCATCCAGTACAGATTGAAACGAAACCTATATATTATAATTCATGGACACGATCGGTAAGCGTGGTGCGCGAAAGAGCAAATACGGGCAAATCCAAATCATTCGGTGAAATTGGTGGATTCGCGGGAGTTTCAAAGGCTTAAGTGCCATCCCGCACAAATTGGTAGCAAATATGGGAAATCGTTTATAAAATCGAATGAAATATTCATTTCAGAGAACAGGGACATATAGTATATTCAGTGTGTGCAACCAGACCGCACGTGTTTCAAGCTACACGCGTCTCGTTGGCATCCAGGCAGTCGCTTTTGTTTTTAATTAAATTTTTATTGGAATCGATTTATCTCGTGACATATACGGTAAGCGTCAGTATACAGTATCAATAATATGAGCAATGGCCTAATATCCGTAAAGCCAATATCAAACGAAATCTATAATTGAGTCCTACTGCGATTATAACTAAATAACATAAATCTTGAGAAATAAATAAAATATTTAATATTTTCTCAATGACTTAGATGTTCCATAAATAATTTATTAAGCAAGACAATTATTAAAAAAATATATTCGGCAATAAAAACCGCAAATTATTATTGGGCAATGAGAACTTGTTGATGATCGATTATTATCGATAAATGTTTATGAAATTGAATGATAGAAGCTTTACAACTCTGGCTCATTGTCAGTGATGGCACACGCGTGTTTATTTATTTATTTATTTATTTGTGTATTTATTTATTTATGTATTTATTTATGCATTTATTTATGTATTTATTTATTTATTTGTTTATTTATTTATTGCGGTGCGTGGCTTGTGACGTTAAAATGCGTTTTGCATGCGGGATTTTTCCTCCGTCTGGCATCACTGTCCTGGCTGCTAGTTAAAAGCAAAACGAGTCACCAATATTTCGAAATAATGCAATACATGACATAAATGTACGATATTCATCGAGCGAACCAAAACGCCCGAAGGCTTTTAAAATTTAACTTTCATCCTGATGACTCACCCGACATGTGGCCATCGGGGTAACGTCAAGCGAATTTATGTAAATTCGTTGTAATAAAGCTCATCAGACCTTCGACGAATTTTTTATGCCCTGGGGGTATATAGAGACGTTTGCGATCAACAGGATCATCGATGGGTATTAATAATTTTTTTGGCTATCATCGATTTATGCTGCTTCATGGAGTAATAACCGAAAATACCTGAAAAAAAGCCAACGTTGCGTAACGGTTGAATGCAAATTGATGGAAGTATTTATAGTTCGTCAAATTAAATGATTATATTGTGCATCTGACAATTATCTTAACAAGTGGAGGCTGGATGAGTGATAGACCCTTGAGCGACAGATATTTCAATATCGTCGAATAATTCACGAAACATCATCCACGAATTTACTCATACCCTGCCAAAAATTATTATCACCACTTCACACAACTATTATTATCCTCTCTCGGTCTCTCTATATTTTAGTAGGTCTTTTTAGTATAGAACCTATTGAATTATTCGTGTAAAATAAATTTATTAGTCGAATCTCAATGATACATATGTTTGATGAATAATTAAAAAAAGACTGACGATATACGACTTTCCTTCCTAACCGCAATACCAATGTTTTCAATGATCGACGAATTGAATTTAAAATTATATCCCGGCTTGCGTGACAAGTGAGCAATCGACCGATCAACGCGATAGATCGATCCCATGTACGTAATAAGAGCATACGGGTAGTATACATGCACCGAGAGAAAAAGTTTCATTGATTCACGGAAATCTTTGCTAATGAAATGAAATACTTGAATTTCAATACTATCTTTTCTTTGAATGATCTCAAACTCAATGAAAAGTAGTGACATTGATTCGAAGAAACATTTCTTTAAACCAATTAACCTTTTTCATTGATTTCAAAGATATCGTTTCTGATTCAATGAAACCTTCTTCTTACCAGCTCAAAATTTCGAAACCTATTTTTTCCTGAAGTATGCGACAGATAAAGCTCAAATTTTGTGAGTATGTGAGGAAGTACGGCAGCAATAGGCTAAGCTTCTGACTCCTCGAAACTCGAAGCCGTTCGTTTGTGAGAACCGAAAAACAAAAAAGTGAGGTTAGGTGCGAGAGAGAGATCAATGAAAACGTTACTTTGAACCAATGAAAACATCTCTTTAAAACAATGAAACTGTTTCTTGATTATATGCTCACTAAGTAAATCTTTATTTACAGGCAATGAAATGTTCTCTTTGAAATTCAAATGCATTATTTCATTGAAATCAAAGAAATATTTCGTTGAAATCAATGAAAAAAAATCAATCCACCCATTTCTTTGGTGTCGATGAAATCTTTTCGCTCGGTGTGGTCCAAGGTCACTATACCTAATGTACCTGTGCTATTTAGAAATGCTCTCTCTACTCTGTCGACTGTCTTCGTGAGCAGACGTGCTCTTATTCTCTGTATTTTTCGTATATATATATTTGCGACATGTGAATTATATTCTTGCCGGCAGAATTTTCAAGAATAAGATAAGTACCCGAACTTTTATAAATTATATCCGGACTGTATTAATATTAGAAAAAGGAAACATTTAATATTTATATGTATATGAAGTTATTGTATTTCATTACTCAGAGATGTTTTATATGAAAATCTCTACTTTCGTTTGCCTCGTGTTTCTTGTATTGTATCTGATATACATTCGTCAGCGTCTAACTTTAGAGGCTTTTATAATAATAAAATTGGATTCTCAAAAATAATATATAATGATCAATTTATTTATTTATTTATTTTCTTTTTACAGTGATAAACTTTTTTTTTAAATTTAAAATAGCCTTTCATTGATAATTTCGAGATATTACATTTGGCGCCCAACTTGAAAGCACGAGACACGTAGCCGTTATTTGAAGTATATTTAGTGAATAATTTATATATTTAATTGGTGAACTGAGATTAATTGTGCCAATTTTATTTCGTTCCCTTTTAAGTAATATATATTTTCATGACGAAGACAAAAGTCGTAATTTCACCACGAATGACTCGGTCAAAATCACGTGATGCTAAGCATTTGAGTCCGGCTACAAATTTAATATCAATTAAAAAATCCAAAAAGTTTGTGAAACGAGGTGTTTGTAAAAGTTCTGTTTTGAATGTATCAAATATAAATAAAGTTCCTTCGAATATTCGCAGAAGCATCGATAGAGGAGAAATGGACGGAATTAATAATGATGTTCAACGTAATCTCGAGGAGGAGTGGCAACGTTTAAGAACCGCTCAACAACGTTTAGATGAAGAACGAGCAGAATTGGAACGGATTAGGATAAATATCCTCAATCGAGAAGATCAACAAGCTCAAGGACAGCAAGTTCAAAATCAACAACCTGTGCCTGTTAATCCGCAAGTTAATAATCAAAACAACGACCAATTGTTTGACGGACTCGTTAGTCACCTACAAAATTCACATATAAACATAAGTATTCCTAAGTTCAACGAGGATAATAATCCGATTGACTATATTAAAGATATTGAAAGATATTTTTTAATCAAGAATATTCGAGAAGAGCATCTGCTTATAGTTATTGAAAATAATATTGAAGGTAGAGTAAAAATTTGGTATGCAGTGAATAAGCGTACTATTTCGATATTTGAAGAATTTAAGAGAGCTTTTCACGCCGAATTTTATTGAGTTCCGGTTCAAGTTCGATTAAAAAATCAGTGGGCAGCTCGTAGATACAAATATAATGAAAACTCGATACACTCTTATTTTTACAAACAGCTAAAACAATCGCGACATTTCCAGCCGTGTTTAACTACTTACGAGATCAATTGCACTATAGTACAAAAGTTTCCGTCCCGAATTCGATCAAGTTTGGCAAAAGTTAATTTTTCTAACTCGAATGCAGTTGCTCAAGCTTTAGCTCAATTAGATCTTGCTCAAGAAGATTCTGTTAGAAACAAAGAGTCGAGAAATCATTATAATATGCAAAATAACCAGATTAATAGTTTGCGAACGACTCAATTTAATCAAACAAATAGACGATATAATAATAGGGGTTGATACACGTTTTCAGACAGGCAATTTATCCCTAGTATGCAAAATCGAAATCAATATCCGGTTTGGTATGAGGCTAGAAATGCATGTCAACCAGTACGCGCTAATTATATGCCCCCATCGAATGTATTACCAGATTCTTCCGCCAAATCAAATAAATTCGAATCAAATATCTGAAAATAATCAACCATCTAGTCAGAGTTTGAGTAGTGAAAGAGGAAATCAAAGGAATGATTTAAACTAAAATCTAGTACGGTGCAAAATGGTCCGCCATCGTGCTATAGATTTTTTGATTTTGTTGAGGAGCTTCATAGTGATATTGAGGGGAATTTCTCGCATCTGTGCAAATTTAAGTCAACTATACAACCTTGCCCGATGATAAAATAAAAAATGGGTGATGATGTGATAAAAGTTTTGGTCGATATAGGTAGTTAAGTCACCTGTATTTCAGAAGATTTTTATAATCGATTGAAAAGATTGTATGATTTGAACGAATTGCCTGTCCCTTTACATAATATGTATGTCTCATCGGCAATCGGAAAAAAGATACCTATAATTAAGCGCCAGATTTTATTCAAAGCTTACATTGGTGATCGCAGTTTCAATTACGTTTTTATTGTTGTTCCTTCATTAACATCGGAAGGTATACTCGGTAGTAATTGATTAAATCAAAATAATTACGAATTAAATTACGAAAATCGAACTATTAGTATCCCGGGTAGTCCGCTAGATCCTGACATGATAACGTTTGATAGTGTAATGAAACTGTAATTTTAATTATAAATGTTATTTTTAAAAGAAAATTCGCGATAAACAAAAAACAAGATTAGCCTTTTTTAGCATTAAATTTGATCAAAATGATGGCTTCTAACGCTAAACATTCCCGAATACAAATAATAACTAAAACAATAAATAATGCGCAAACAATATTTGAAATGATTATATTTAACATTTTACACACATACAAAACCATACACATATTCACACAATACACAATACATATCACCGTTTACAATTTAAAGAATACACGATTGCAATAATAATATTATAAATATTTATATATATTCAGAATATAAGAAAAACACAACAAGATTTTTAAAAAATATATAAATTTTTAAAATTAAAAAAAAAGAAAGCGATCAGCTGATCGCTTTCTTACTCACTCAGTGGCCGCTCGAGCGCTGGCGTCGCGAGATTCGCCTGGGGTACGCCTGGGGCGTGCGATCAGCTGATCGTCTCGTTACGCACGCAGTGGCCGCTCGAGCGCTAGTGTCGCGAGATACGCCTGAGGCGTATAGTAATTTTGTTATTTTTTTAACTTAATCGGAGAGGTCCATATAAGTGAAATGGTACCTTTTTTTGTAAAAGACGCAACGAAAATACAATTTTTTAAATTTGTAATTCGATTACATTTAATGAATCGAATTCATCTACATATAAAATTATGAAAAAAATCACATAAGCTCCATTTAATATTACCAATTACATAAAAAAATACGCAGAAGATTGGATGAAAATTAAAAAAATCAATTACCCGAAATATTTTTTTTTAAAATGGGTAAAATGCGTTCTCCATCTTGGGCTTGTGCTTAAAATGTTTGGGACTCCATGTAGTATATTCGTGATTTTTTGTATTGAAATCGGAGGGGGCCAAATTAGCGAAATGGTACCTTTTCTTGGTAAAAGACATAAATAAAATAGAAGTTATGTTTATTTTTTATTTTGATTATTTTTACCGTAAACTGTGTTGAATTACGAAAATTTTGACCTAGTTATTTTTGTCGATATCATTATTCCACTTGACGTCAGATTTTTTTTTCATTTTTTTCACCTTTTATTTTATGGCTCGTCGAAATATAAGAATAAAATTCTCAAAAAATTCACAGATGCTCCGTTTGACATAGTCAACAATATAAAAAAATTAGGCGAAAATTGGAGTCGGTCGGGTTTTTTTTTTGTGCGAAATCCCGTGGAATGACCCATATTCAATCGTCAAGTTTCATATTTATCTCTCCCGTCGATCATTTATAATCATTACGGATCACCAAGCGCTAACTTTTCTCAATAGAGAACCCCGTATCATACCGCGCGGATATTACGGTAGATTCTATTGATTTAAGAGTATTCGTTTGCAGTCAAATATTGTAAAGGCAGTCATAATATCGTAGCGAATTTTTTCAGCCGAAATCCTGAGGGTAAATTCGAGGAAGTGAATTTCGAAAAAATTATCATATCAAATCTATTGTTGTATGATATTAGTGAATCTAATGGAATCACTAACGATGCTTTGATTATGGTAACACAACTTGAATTAGATCCAATTTTCAAAAAAGAATTAAGAAATTTATCCCAATTACAACATAACGACGAAATGTTAATGAAATTTATAGAGAAACTTGAGAACACAGCAAATGAAAATATACAAAAGTATCAAAATAATTTGGTTTCATAAATCCTCTAATTCACTGCAATAGCGCATAATAGTTCCACTAACTAATAGTTCCACTGTATGAAACGATTTATCAAATAAAAAGATTCTTTTTCTGGCAGGGGATAAGCAAAGATATTTAAAAATACGTAACAAGTTGTGATTTATGTCAAAGAGTGAAACATTTACAACAATCTACGGAAGGTGAATATTGTCAAGTAAAGTCTGATAGATCTGGAGATCTAGTAACTGTAGATTTTTATGGGACGTTACCAACATCAATAGGCGGAGTCCAATATATCTTTGTTTTATTAGACGCGTTTTCAAAACTTGTTAAGCTATGTGCATTGAAGAAAGTTACAGCAAGAGTTGTAGTAAGAAAAATATTAGATGATTATTGTGTAAAGATAGGAAAACCGAATAGAATTTTATCGGATAATGGTTCGCAATTTACAGCAAAAATCTGGAAAAAAGAGTTAAGCAATCATAATATCAAGGTAGTATTTTCCTCTATTAGACACCCACAATCGAATCCAACTGAGCGAGTCATGAGAGAGTTAGAAAACTTATTCCGAGTTTTCTGTGCCAAGCAACATACCCGTTGGGCGAAACACCTACCAACAATGGAACTCATATTAAATAATGCATAGGCATTGCAGTACTGGATTTATTTCTTTAGAGTTGCACTGGGGTTCCAAGCCTAAAGATAAAATTTCTGATTTGTTCTAATTTCCTGATTCACCGGATATTCACCATGAACTGAAAATAACATTAGCAAAAGAGAGGTTACATAAGCAATTCGAATGTCGAAAATGGAATCAAAGTCGTATTTCTAAAATAAAACTCGCTATTAATGATTATGTTTTATTGAGAGTTCCGCATTTGTCCAGTAATACTGATAGAACCACTCACAAATTTTTTCATTTGTTTGAGGGTCCTTATCGGATCGTTGATTCCAAAGGTAGTGATGCGTTTGTGCTAACCGAGTAAATGATAATTCAAAAATCAAAGGAACTTATAATCGTACGAGTTTGAGGGAATATAAAAAACCAATTGACGTCCAATAATATGAAATACAAGATTGATACTTTGTCACTCTTCTCTCTCAATACGTTGTATAAATATTGTAAATCTTTGTATATAATATATTTCAGTAATGATAATTGTATACTCATATGTGACAACATAAAGTAATTAACAAGAAAGACAATTTTACTATAGTGTAAAGGTAACTGAATTACACTTATATTATGAAATTGCTTCATACCTATGTGAATATGCATTTGTAAATGTGCATTATCATGACTATGAAATAGCCTTTAAATAGAAACATTAATTATACAATAAAGCCACCATATTTAAAATCGTTGATTGCCAAACCTTACATTTAAAATACAAGCGAAATAAAATACGAATAGCGTATAAATTTAGGACGAGACCCTTAGTGCAGTGGAGTCGAAGGACCAATTGTATTAAGATATGTATACAATATTGAGGTCCAAAAAGAAAATAGGACGAGATCCTTAGTGGGATGGAGGCAAATAGTTGTAAAATAATTATTAAAAAATGAATTTTTTGTTAATTGCTTTATCACATTAAAGTATAGTTTAAATTTAATATAAAAATGGTATACCCTATGACTAATAAATGAAAAGTTTATTTATTTTATGATTAACAAAATGGAGTAATAACAAAATAAGGGGGATAATGTAATGATCGACAAATTAAATTAAAAATTATATCCCGCCTTGCGTGACAAGCGAGCAATCAACCTATCAACGCGATAGATCGATCCCATGTACGTAGCGTAATAAGAGCATACGGGTAGTGTACATGGTCCAAGGTCACTATACCTAATGTACCTGTGCTATTTAGAAATGCTCTCTCTTCTGTGTCGACTGTCTTCGTGAGCAGACGTGCTCTTATTCTCTGTATTTTTCGTATCTATATATTTGCGACATGTAAATTATATTCTTGCCGGCACAATTTTCAAGAATAAGATAAGTACCCGAACTTTTATAAATTATTCCCGGACTGTCTGAATATCACAAGAAGGAAACATTTAATATTTATATATATATGATGTTATTTCATTACTCAGAGATGTTTTATATAAAAATCTCTACTTTCATTTGCCTCATGTTTCTTGCATTGTATCTGATATACATTCGTCAGCGTTTAACTTTAGAGGGTTTTATAATAATAAAATTGAATTCTCAAGAATAATATATAATGATCGATTTATTTATTTATTTATTTTCTTTTTACAGTGATAAACTTTTTTTTAATTTAAAATAGCATTTCATTGATAATTTCAAGATATTACATGTTCACATTATAAAGAGGGTTCAATTAATAAATAATGCACGTAAAATATAGAAAGATTTTTTTTACGTAAGAAATACACGTGGAATATAAAAATAATATATATATATATATATATGAGGAATCCCATTGGTTATCGACATGTCGCGACCCTCATATATTTTTTTTCCTTTTGAGATGTTGTGGAGCAATATAAAAAAACTCTAGAATTTTTTTAGTTTCTTAAAAAAATTTGTGTTTACTTTAATTACCTAAAATTTTATTCTCTCAAAAATTACGTCAACGATTTTTTAAATTTTTTTACAGTAAATTCTGTGCCCAAAAACAGAATTTTTGAGCATAGGCCAAGAGTGTGGCGGGGCCTAGATTTCGCAGCTAAAATAAAACAAAATTTAAAAAAACATAAATTCATACCCCAAGTTTGAATCTCTCTAAAAGTACGTTGATGATTTAAAAAAATAAATAAAAAGCATGCAAAGTAGAACCTTGCAGATTGCTTCCTCATTATATTTCGCTTTTTACAAAGCAACCTCTAAGAGGAAGTATGGTAATTGATTTTGGCTTCCTCATAGAGGAAGCTTTATAACAAGCGAAATATCCCAGTAAACACGGTAATGTTACAGCAATGTAACCCAATGCAACAAGTAACATTACCAATAACTTACATATAAGTTATTATTTCCCACTCAACAATCTTATCATGTTATGTAACATACGTTACGCAAGCGTTGCATTTGCATAATGTTGCTAGTGTTTAACACAATGTAACCGCAACATAACCGCAATGTAACCGAAAGTTACAAGTAATATCACCTGTAACTTACATGTAAGTTATTATTTTCCACTCAACATTGTTACCATGTTATGCAACATGTGTTACATAACCGTTACAATACAGTTATGCACGTTGCGTAATGTTACTTATTGAAACAAGTAACGTAAAAGTTACGAAACCACAACTTCGAAAGGTAACTTCACGTGAGGTTCTTTTGTAGACTGAAAGTCCACAAAAAAACTTCGCGGCTTGCGAAATCGCTACCCTTAGAAGGTCAAAAAAATAGCTGCTACAATTAAAAGTAGAACAAACTATTGGAAAATCATGTCAACCAGTTAGGGCACCTCCGAAGGGTATGTCCCACTGCTTATTTTAAGCTGCGAAGTCGCTCAGTCTTATACACGCTAGGGTCACGAATAGCTTGCGAGAAACTTTTGAGTCGTTAGCCACCTAGCGGACATAACATTTTGTATGAATATGTAACGTTCTTGCAATGTTGCCTCGTTACATAACTGTTACATGACCGGACTATAGCCGGAGTTACGTTACAATCGTTATATATGTGTTGCATTACAGTTACACACTTTCGTTACATAACTGTGACGGAACTCCGACATGTAACAGTTACATAACGTGTATGTTCACGATGTTACATAACCATTGTAATATGCATGTTACGTAAACGTTACATTCCCTTGCAACGTTCTTGCAATGGTGCCACGTTACATATCTGTAACATTGCCTTCCTGCCACAAACGTGACGTCCCAATTGTTACGTGCACGTTGCGTTGCGATTTCATAGCTTTTCTTATGCAACTGCAGTTTTAACGTTTCAACCGATCTTAAATTGGTTGAAACGTAAAAATTTTATGAGGTTTTGATTTTTTGAATTTTTAGATTTTTTTTCTGCGATGCGAATTTTGGTATCAAATATCGACACATACAGACATACAGACATTTTTTCTAAATTACTTTTCTCGACGTTTTGGACCATTCTGAGTGTACTGACATCCCGAGCAGAAATTGGGGTCAGGCTGCCTGACACCTTATCAGGCCCTGTTCGGGTATGGCCAAGGCGTGCCCGATCTGGCGAACCTGATGTAGCCCTGGTGAGGCCCTGATAAGGTTCAGGTAGTGAAGCCTGACTAATTCAGATAAGGCAAGTTCCATGCTAACCTGATCGGGGCCTTATCAGGTGAAAATATTGCATGCCTGGAGAGGTCCAGCCTGATTTTACCGCTTCAGGGCCCTATATGGTTGCCCCGAAGGAAACCTTAACTACTATTATATTAAGTAATATAAATAATGAAGGCGAATTATCTTGCAAAATAATCGCTACAATGTTCTGGTGAAATAGTAAAGTGCCGGAATACCTGAAATAATCATGTATACCTTCGAATCTCTTAAAAATACGATTTTTAGTTAACCTTCAAAATCAACGACGTGATTTCTTTGGTTTGAGTAAATCACTTACAGCTGTTGATTTCAAATCGTGTATATTAATTAAAGACAAAACCTAATTAATTTTTGGTATCAAACTTGCCGTAAATCGTCTAGTGTTTTATAACACTATGAAGTATTTTTTTTTTTACGAATAAGTGTGCATAAAAACTCTTACACTAACACATATTCAGCTAACAGGCTGGAATTTGTCACAGATGTTAAAAAATTTAGGAGTTATGGGACTCCATCCCCATAACGTAACATAAGGCGATCACCCATCTAAGTATCGAACGCTAGTGTCAGCAAATCGATCACCCATCTAAGTATCGAGTGGTCATCCATTTAGGGGGGGGGGGGGGGGGGGGAGTCAGGTCAAAAGTTTTAAAAAATCGATTTTTTTTCTGTGAAAACACTCATTTCCATGTCATCTATCTATTAGTAAAGTTCTAAGCCGGAATTCGCAAAAATGGCCAAGTTTCTACGGTACCATTCATATTTAATTTTCTCGAAATTCGTAAAAAATACCCGAATATTATATTTGAATTTTAAATTGTTTTATTTATATATTATTGTTATATGCAGACATTATGGCCGATTTTTTGTTCACACAAAATAATTAAGGGTGTTGAAAAAATAAAAAAATAAACAAATTTTTTTTTTCTTCGGCAGTTTCGTTTAGACAAGTATAACCTCTGAATCTGCAAAATCTTAGACATTTTTTGTGATTTTTTTCTACATAGTAAAAAGTTTATTACGTATCTGTAAATAAATTTTTATTTGTTTACCATTTTTTAAACCAGTTAGTGAAACGCGATATAAATGATGCGATGACAGTGTGATGTCTCCAACGCAATACGTAACACTTACATTTTTTTTTTAAATTTATATTTATTATATCCGAATTCGCGCGAATAATGGGACATGCGCTGTGATATCTTAGCGCGTATCGCATGCGCAGCGTATTACTGTCGCGAAAAGTTACTTCTGCTACACTCGAGACGCATAACCTCGAATTGACGTTTTTATTTTTCGTTCATATTATGCTATTAGTTTGGTTCCGTTGGCCATTTACTGTTTTTTTTTCAATCAATAGTGGTTAAAACAGAATCAACAATCATAAAAAGTGGTCAGATATGTATCATTTGTTATGAAGTGATGATTTAATGTTTGTGCAGCACATTTGTGAATGTATCGACACAGTATAAATTTTCAGTGATGTTGTCAATAAAAGTAAACATCCCCATATTATTTACAGGGTTTTTCCAATTATGCATTCATTTACTTTTTTATTTGTAAAAAAAAACATTTATTAATAACATTATTAATAACATTCTGTAATCTGACTTGCAAATAATATTTTTATTTTGTTCATTAAAGGTACTAAGGTGCCCCAAACATGAAAGCAGCATAAACATTTTTATATGAGTGGTAAACTTTAGATGCCATTTGCCGAAACTTGGTTTTAAACCTATTCTGCGCGTGATTCAGACCAAACTACTAGGTAGATTGGGCTGGTTGACGTCTTATTTTCTTCTTCATGAAAAGATACACCGGCTAAATGGAGCAAATGTTAATAAAAGGTAATATTTTTTAAGTGACATAATTATTACTAAATAAATTTTATGCTATTTTCTAAATCAGTGATTCACATTGCTTTTAGAATGAAAAAAAAAAAATAGTTTGCTCCATTTAGCCGGTGTATCTTTTTATGAAGAAGAAAATGAGACGTCGACTAACCCAATCTGCCTATCAGTTTGGTCTGAGTCACGCGCAGAATGAAAAGCCTAAGAAGTTTGCTTAAGATAATATTGAAAGGTATACGCAAGTCAGATGGCAGAAAAAATCCTTTCATGAGTACCAACAGTATAGTTCATTGGTCATTTTTATATGCAACAGAATTTGGATGATATTGAATTTACAAATTTAATTATTTTGACCTGACTCGCTCCCCTTAAATATAGACCGCCAGGATAAACTAGGCGGTCACCTAACCAAGTACTGATAGTCAGCCAGACGGCCACCCATCCAGGTAGTGACTTTTAGCGTCAACCCGGCGGTCACCTGTCCATTTACTGATCGTCAGAGTCAGCCAGACGGCCACCCATCCAGGTAATGGTGTGTCATTTGACTTTTAGGGTCAACCCGGCGGTGTCCATTTATTGATCGACAGAGTCAGCCAGGTGGTTACCCACTCAAATACTGATGAACTAATTCGCGCAGACAATGATACAAGCAGCTTCATTGAATATCTTAATAGATGGCAATAACGATAAAATGATATAATCGACGATCGTGAAAACTAACTGAATCGCTTTTCATTTTCAGCATGTCAAATGCAATCATATAAGTCTATAAAGTGCTGACTATATTATATTTATTTCATTTTATATTACAGTCATTCCGAAAGACAAGAAAATGGTATAATCGCATGATCTGAATGGCTGGGTGAGCTAAGGCGGAGTGCAACATCATCCGGAGGGTTCCAGGTTCGATTCCCGTCAATGTAAAAAAAAATTATAATGTAGAGAAAGACGCAACATGTAATTAAACGTGCACGATTACTCGTTTGAATAAACACTAATTAATATTTTTAAATTAATTTTCTTTACTATTCTAGTAGGTTCCTAATAGAGCAACCTTTATAGGCCCTATCAGGTTGGAATGAGGGGGCAGCAGGCTTGACCGAATTACATCAGGGCCGCGTCAGGCTGGACAGCAGGGCCCTATCGGACTACTTCTTCAGTACCTTATAGGGCCACTACATTACAATACGGATCAGGGCCTGATATGGTACCTTATCAGGACCTGATGATAAATAAGGCAATGCCTTATAGGGACCTGACGTCAGCCCGACGGCAATTTCTGCTCGGGATGAAAATCTAGAAAAAAATTTTTTTCACGAAAACAAAGCTTCCTGTATGAGGAAGCAAAATCGTTAATAATTATTTAAACATCTCATCTCCTTCTAGTTTTACATCCTGTATATTCAGAACACTATTAATTGTGATTGTGTCATTTGGAAAAATTCTAACAAAATGCCTTCAATTACTGTCCCAAAAAACATTAAAATAACATGTTAAAAAATCGTTAATAATTATTTAAATGTCTCGGCCCTTCTAGTTTTGGATCCTGTATATTCAGAACACTATTAACTGTGATTGTGTCATGTGAAAAAAAATCTAACAAAATGCTTTCAATTACTATCCCCAAAAATATTGTAAAAACATCTTAAAAAATCGTTAATAATTATTTAAACGTCTCATCCCCTTCTAGTTTTGCATCCTGTAGATTCAGAACACTATTAACTGTGATTATGTCATTTGAAAAAAAATCTAACAAAATGCCTTCAATTACTATCCCCAACAACATTTAAAAAACATTTTAAAAAATCGTTAATAATTCTTTAAACGTCTCGTCCCCTTCTAGTTTTGGATCTTGTATATTTAGAACACTATTAACTGTGATTGTGTCATGTGAAAAAAAATCTAACAAAATGCCTTCAATTACTATCCCCAAAAATATTGTAAAAAGATCTTAAGAAATCGTTAATAATTCTTTGAACGTCTCATCCCCTCCTAGTTTTACATCCTGTATATTCAGAACACTATTAACTGTGATTTTGTCATTTGAAAAAAAATCTAACAAAATGCCTTCAATTACTGTTCCCAAAGACATTAAAAAAAACATCTTAAAAAATCGTTAATAATTATTTAAACGTTTCGTCCTCTTCTACTTTTGCATCGTGTATATTCAGATCACTATTAATTATGATTGTGTCATTTGAAAAAAATTTGAACTTTGAAGCATTTGAAATTTAATTGGGAAGCAAGGATATGGCTAGTTTATACGACATAAATCGCAACTTTTCAAAATATAGAGTGTACAACATCGCTATGAAAATATGGTATCATTCAACATTTTTGGGCTATATCTGACATATTTTTCTGTTAATCATGAATCTGGCACTCATTTATCTCCCAGCTTGATATTTGATACCAAAATTCGCACAGCAGAAAAAAAATCAAAAAATTAAAAAAATCAAAATCTCATAAAATTTTTACATTTCAACCGATCTTAACCAAATTTATAGGGATCACCGGTGTATGAAAGCACACATACATACGAATTTTGAGCTTAATATCTCGAAAATTAAAAAAGTTATCGCGTTAACAGACATTTTTGAAAATTTCAAAATCGCGTAAAAATTTATCGGTAATGGGGATTTTAACAAAAATTGCTATGAACGATGAAGGTTAACTTCTCTATCTACGGTGTAAACTTCAGCTCTATATGTCGAGGCGTTCCCGAGTTATAAATGTTTACATTTTGTGAGCGTGTAACACACACACACACACACATACAGACACTTTTTCTAAATCACTTTTCTCGACGTTTAGGACCATTTTGAGTGTACTGACATGCAAAACTCGAAAAAAAAAAATTCACGAAAACAAAGCTCCCTCTATGAGGAAGCAATTTATAGTAAATTCTGTGTTCAAAAATTAAATTTTTGAGACTTAAACGAAAATGGGAGGCAGTCTAGAATAACAACTAAAAATAAAATTCTCCTGTAAAAGAATTTTATTTTTAGAATGCCCCATATATATATTCTTTTCACACTGAGTCAAGCAATGCGCGTGGAATATAATTGTAATATATATATAATTTTTTTTTCCACGCTGAGTCAAGCAATGTGCGTGGAATATAAAAAGATTTTTAGTACCGATTTTAAGTACCTTTACTTATGAAGTTGCGAGGAGGCAAAGGCTATATGTTTCCGCTGTCTCAAGAATACGAGTGAATGGGATCGAGAGCGAGTTAAGGATAGTTGCCTCCGAGCGCCGCCGCGCAAGATAGCCACTAATTAATGCGAGGGCATCAATCTGAGGCTGTGATGGTCGGCATCGCAATCGCCATCCCTCCAACCCGGTTCAGCCATATTCGCGGCGAGCGCGGCAGCGGTGGCGCTTTCTTGGTTTCCCCCACGGCTCACAGCACTGCCGGCACCTGCGTTGGCTCTCTGTCGTGGAGGCCGCAACAACCCCGCGCCACTGTCGCCGCAGCTCGAGCCCGCAGCTCAGAGCGACAGGAGCGTGCAGCGCGGCTAACCGCCTCGCCTGCCTACATCGACGACCCAAACGATTTGTAACCCAAGTGTAGTACCCCACGAGGCCAAAGATTGAGAGGCCCTCGTTGCGTTCGCGATGTAAATTAGTTTTGCTCCTTCGGCAACGTATACAACCGACTCTCCTTCTCACTCTCGGGCTTCACATCCCAACGATTTGCTGATCTGCATAGTTTGTCAAGAGTTACATGGTTTATTCCTACATCGATAGGAAATTCGACTTGCACTGAATGACTAAATTATTTCGCAGAAAATTTGAAACAATTTAGGTGCTGATAAAGCCCTAGCAGAGAATTCTCATCTCCCGGTCACACGGAAAAAAAGGCTTGGTTGGAACAGCCAAGTACTATAGTTATATATGCGCCAGAAGATTAAATTGGTTAGACCAACCAAGTAATTTGTTAGGCTCCAATTTCTTGGTTGGTCTAACCAAGTCACTTGGTTAGCTTACCAATTTTTTGGTTGGTCTAACCAAGTCACTTGGTTAGCTTACCAAGTGACTTGGTTAGTCCAACCAAGAAATTGGTAGCCTAACCAATTACTTGGTTGATCGAACCAATTAATCGGCTGGCGCATATATAACCATAGCACTTGGTTGTTTCAACCAAGCCATTCTTTCCGTGCAGGGCCTAAATTTTTGCTGTGCTTATCTTTTGGAGCGGCGAATATATTTTTCCGATGAAAATTTTATGATCGTATGCAAACACTGAATTGAAGTAAACACACAATGTGCAAATGAGAGTTTCCTGATTCAAGAAGTGAAAATGGCGCATTGCCAAATAATTAGTAAGTTTGACGCAGCCTACGGAAATTATTATGGAAAATTAAATCGAGGATTTGGAATACACTTTCATTCACTGCATGTAATGTTTCGAGTAAACATACAGTACAAGTACACGCAAATGAAAGCAGGACAAATTCATTTTATTACCGTTCACAGTCATTCACAACAGTCACCTCGGCTGTGTTGTACGATTCCCAGGGTCGTAATGCATAAAAAGTTAATAATTTCTTCAGTTCTCGAGCTATTTCGCTTGATTATTCGACTTGAGTCTTTAGAAAGTTGCTGCGCTCGTATCTTGGAGATGCGTACAGTCGGAATCGGAGATCGAGCACACCCCTTTTATTCATTACACTCTGACCTGATAGTAGCTCTATAAGAAATCCGGTATCTACACGGGCGAGCTTCTTGGTCCGCCACTTCTCAACCAGATATAGCGATCGCGGTACGGTGAAGTCCGGGAAGCTTCTCACTTTCCCACTCGCTTTTCCTCGCTTTGCGCTACTGGACCGCGCCAACGGCCAAGTACACATAGCCACTTCAAGTTTATATTGGCTTAATTGGTTTTAAAGGTGGAACTTTACTTTGAAGTGCTTCGCTACCTAGCTTGTCGTTACTTTTATTCTCTACAACTGTGGGAGGACAAAAAGTTTCATTATATAACAGCCACGTCACCCCCATGAACCGTTTTCCCTTGGTGTGCGTTCAATATAGTTAATGCGTTTATGTAGCGTTCCTTTTGACACAGGATATTAACGGGAGAATAAGTGGATAAACGTTCGATTTTTTCATCACCGATATCGGACCGAAATTACCCAGAATTCACAGATCCGACTTCCGGTCGAAAAATCTAACCTAATTTTTTTTTTCGTTAAGACATTGAATTTTTATCTTCACTATCGATCGCAAGTAGCATATTCTACCCCTGAAAATACCGGTTAGAAACCTTTTTAGGATGATTTTTAAAAAAGCCTTTGGCTTTTCAAAACGGTTTTCGCTTCCTCATAGAGGAAGCTTTGCGAACGATGAAAATTATTGACGAAGTTGATGATTTCTGACGTATTACGAAATTCAGAGCGACCGCAGTAAATTTAAAAAAAAATTCAAAATAACGTAAAACCCGAACCGCTTTACCGACCATCATCAAATTTGGTACGTAGCAGGGCTGGACGTTATTTTTCCAGTGTAAAAAAGTTTAGTTGATTTGCTGAAATTTTATCTGAATTAGAGCAATACGAAAATTTTTCGAGAAATCCAAAATATCATAAAAACCGAACCGCTTTGCAGATTTAGCCCATATTCAATACTAGAGGTCGCATCACTTTGTTCCATTTTAATACGAAGTTTCAGCCGGATAGCTAAAAATTCGTTCGAGCTAGAGCATTTACGTACTTTTTTCAAAATTAAAACATTCTTATAAAAATGAAATGTGTTAATCGATTTTTCTAAAATTTGTACCAATTAAAGATTAGGCTATACTGTACATGTTGTTTAAATTTGAGCTGATTCGGTCGGATAGTTCAAAAATTATAGTTAAATTAATTTTTGGCTTTTCATCACACACACACATACATACATACGTACATACATCCGGACAATTTTTCTAAACCACTTTCTCGACGTTTTAGACCATTCTGAGTAATCTGACATAAAAATCTTGAACATTTTTTTCCATGAAAACAACGCTTCCTCTATGATGAAGCAAAAAGGGAATTTTTTACGTTTCTGATTCCACAATTTACATATCCGACGCGTATGATCGTAGTTAAAAAATTATCAGAGCCGTATGTTTCGTTAGATAAATATAAAAATATCTATAATAAAAATAATGAGTTCCTTATTGACTATGTAGAATTTTCATTCGATTCCATGCCGTCAAGTTCAAAGTGGTGAACGCTCTTGCGAATCGGGTTTCCGGTTCGTTTAAATAATAAAAGAACACAAACAAAAAAACACCGCAGAGGGAAAAATATATTTTACCGACCTCGAAACCCAGCGGCCATTGATTTTATTCATTGCGTATGGTGGATCGCAACCACGTAACGTGACCGAATTCGACCAGGCGCGGTAATCATTTGGAATGGGCCACGAATAATAGCACGGTCGATTGATCAAAGGCTCAATTTTTTTTATCATTTTTTTCGCGCGCACTTCCTACATCGATTCATCGATTCGTTCCTATTCCCAGTACAACAGCGTTGCCCTACAGGTTCTCGATGCGAGACCAGAAACGTATGCTCTCGCCTCTGTTACATTTTTAATCAATCTCGCGTCCACTCGTCAATGCTTTGAACTCCAATGGACCAGCCAGCGTTAGGTGCTGCTATACATGATACACGATGCAATCTGGTACACGGTTCCATTTGAAACTTTAAAAATCCTTCTAGCGGAGTTGTGAATTTTTTTGCAAATGGCGAACTCGTTACAGGAGCAAACACGAATCTCGCCTCGCTGTCAGTTGCCACTGCGTGGGCGTTAGGCGAATATTGATTCTTGAAAATGTTTTGTACCATTTCATCTTTAAAGACAGAACAAGGGACCAAAGTTGAGCGTACTTACGGAACAAGAACTTTCCCGCGTAAAATGATGTGTCCAGGATGGAGTCTGAGCAGTCCGGGATGGAGTCCGGATAGTCTAGGATGGAGAATGGCATTTAATCCGATCCCATTGTCCATCTTGGACTCCATCCTGGACTGCCCAGACTCTATCCTGGATTATACAGAATCCATTCTACACAGCCCAGATTCCATCCTGGATTCTGTCCTGGATTCCATCCTGGACACCGCATCTTTTTTACGCAGGTTATCTCTGAAACGATCATTGCATGCATTTGATGGTATGTCTCTATGACGTGGTATTTTAGTTTGATCGAAACTTTTATCCAATGACAACTTCAATTGTCTGCTGATTTAATGAAAATTAAATCTCATAAATCTTCTCCATTTTCACAGTAAATCTACAACGAGAAAAAAACCAAAATTAAACTTCTATCCAATAACAGCTTCACGACCCACGCAAAAATGGCAGTATAAAAACAGTATTTCCCAAATATTAAAAGTGTCTTGAATAATAGTATGCCAAGGATGGCGTATTGGAATAAGATATACGGAATAATATTTCGCCCAAACAAAGAAGTTATTAAAACAGTATTGAAAATCTTTCCAAAAGTGAAAAGTCTTAAGTGTGATCTGAATACTAGTAAAGAATATTGCACCGTTTTATTAGTTTTTATGGTCCAGGTCGATATCTACATAGCTTCCGGTGTCCAGATCGATATTACCATGGCTTTCGGTGTCCAGGTCGATATCTCCATGGCTTTCGGTGTTTAGCTAGGTATTTCCATGGCTTTCGGTGTCCAGGTCGATATCTTCATGGCTTGCACTGTCCAGGTTAATTTCCATGGAGATATCGAGATGGACGCCGCCAGCCTTGGCATACTATTATTCAAGACACTTTTAATATTTGGGAAATACTATTCTCATACTTCCATTTTTGCGCGGGTAATAGCCGTACTTGTCTGCGGATCTAATGAAAATTGAATCTCAAAAATCTTCTCAATGTTCATAGTGAATCTGCAATGAAAAAAAAAAACTAAAACAAAAATCTGCAACAATCTATGTACTTGTCTCAAGTTTTCTTATACAAAGTATTTTTTTCGGGTCTTATGAATACTAAAGCAAGCTTCAAATTGGATTTATATAGCGGTAGATGAACTTTAAAGCACCGAAGTTATACAGTCTAAGTTAAGGGACTTCCAACTGGCATGGGACTATGACCTACAGGAATAGTAGTCGGTTCGTCCTTCTTGCAAAGTTCCTTGTTAGATTCTCTCGAAACTTACTGTTAAACATGGGTTTTCCTTATTCAGTGGTTAAGAAGTTTTGCTAATCCGCAAATCGCTACCCAATACACAATTCAGTTGGGTTACACTGACGATGGAAGCTGCCGAAGCATGTTGAAGCAAAATGCTTTACTTGGCCATCTTTACTTTGTAGAGTTAAATTATATCTCGTACGATACGGCGTTTTCTACCTAACCCTTGTGAATACTTCTTCATAATGGGTCTGTGAATATAGAAAAAAGTCAGATCAATAGAGGAAAGCTCTTACTTAGAAAACTTAGATTAAAAACCAAAAAAAAACATATAATTCAATTCGAGGTGTTTTGAAAAATTTGGAAAATAATTATAAAAAGAGTACGTAATAAAAACGAGAATTTTTGTATTTCTTAAGTTTGAATCCGTTTTGGGGTTATTGAGATATAACCAAACCAAACAAAATATAAGCAAATGTATAAAATATTACAATACCGCAAAATGACCACATTTCTTGGGAACATTGAATTATACGATATTAATAATAGCTAATACTCGTCACGATCTTGTTTTTGACTTGGGACGTGAAAAAAATTCTCATCTACTCCCAAACTAACATAAAATGTGTGTATATCGTTAAAAGAATCTTATTTTTCTTACTTTCGGTCTACATGGTTAATGGAAAATTATTATAAAGGACAATCATGACCATTTGTGGTACGAGTACAGAAACGTAATACCCAGATTTAGCGAAACAACTGAAATTATTCACGATTCTCATGATGAACGCGCCCTTCGGTTACAATGGAAATTCTACTGCTTAAGAGTCGGCGACGCGGTGCGCAATACTGATGTCTATATAGAGTATATGCCTCTCGTTCAGTTTTACTTCATTCTCGGAGTCTCTCGTATTAAAAGATATTAGGAGCACCTGGTGGTCGATGTAACGCGTACCCGTACGTACGATGCTTTACTGCTGCTCATGCTTCGCCCAAAATTTTAATAAACTCATGCAAATTAAACGGTTATGTAAATCCACGGGCAAAGTTTTCACAGAGAGATAATCGCCTCACGTATTTCACGGATACGTTTTTATATATACTTAGATATTAAGCTTTTTATTGCTATACCCACTCACGTCCCGTTTATCCGCGCTGGGAATTTTTTTCCCCTCTTTCTGCATCTGGCTAGATGATCATAGAACATCGTTGAGCTAATATTCAGCGCTCTAGCAACTTACATATTAAAGAATGCCTTCACATCAATTTTTCAACAATCGCTTAAATAGAAATTTCCGCATCCAGTTTTTATTTTTATTTTCGAGATTCTAATTTTAAAAATAACTTAATTTTTTCATCTGTATTGTTTAAATATAATGGAAAATGTACAATTGAACGAAAATTCAAAAACTATTTAATTCATATTAATTAGAGAAAATAATTGTAGGTTTCTAATATTTGGCAGATTTTCACTTTGTATCGTAGTAAATGTCCTGTAAAATTTTCTATCCCGCAACTGTTGGAATCACCCATATACGTGGAATATCTCACGAATGTCTTGGAATCTGACATTGATGTTTGAATAATATATATGTTACGGATGTTCATGTATTTATGTATCCAAGTAGAAATTTGGAGCGTTACATCAGATGTAAATCTGGTGCTGCTAAGGCCTTATCAGGCTATTTTCATCGCCCAGTCAGGGCCTGATTTCTGTCTAATGTAATGCTAAAAATTTCTGCTTCGGTAGCTGCATCCCGTGAAGAAATCTTATCAGGGTTCTTCCAAGGCCCTGATTAATATTCCCTAATTCTCTTAGGGGCCTTATGTGGAAGCCTCATAGGGTTTCGCAAATGATGGTCACGCTTTTTTCTTCGGGACTTTTAAAGGCTAAATGTTAGGGGCCTTTAAAGGCAAAATAATGAGGACCTTTTAAGGCTGCCCTAATAAGTCCTTACTAAAATAATAAAGAAATTTAATTTAAAAATATATATTTGTTATTATTTACTTGAGTAATGCTGTACTTTTAATTAGATATTTCGTCTTTCTCTACACGGTGGTACATATTAATCGGTGAAAAAACATTTTACATTTTTTTTTTACATTGACGGGTATCGAACCTACAACCCTCTGGATGGTGTAGTTGCGCTGCGCCATAGCTCTCTTGGCCATTCAAATCATATGAATATGCATTTTTTTTTGTCTATTTGAATGACTGTAATATGAAATATGAGATAAAATTAATGTAATACAGTCAGAACTTGATAGATTTATATGACTGCGCCTGATGTGTAAAGATAAAAGAACATTCAATTATTTTTTTACAGAAATTGGTTATATCGAATAGGGTACATTGTATCGTTGTTGTCATCTATAAATATATTCCACAAAATTGCTTGTTTTATCGTTTGCGCGAATTCGTTCGTTTGTATCTAGGTGCGTGACTGTCTGACTGACCTGAAGGCCAGTATTAGAATGGGTGACCACCTGGCTGACTTTGACGGCCATTAATTGGATAGGTGACCACCAATTTTGCTATGGAAACCTCGGATTGCCATATAAGATCCTCATCTGGCAAATTTATTATTGATTTGTATACTTTATGCTATGGTTAAGCCTGACTGGGCCTTTAATTAATTAACTTATCAAGGCCTTATTAAACTTCACCATGGCCTTATGAAATCCTTATTTGGCAAAATTATGATTAATTAGTTTACTTGGTATCATGATGAAGCCTGATTGGGCCCTTAAGTAATGACCCTATCAAGCCCTTATTGAACTTCGCCATGGAAACCTAGAATTGCCTTATGAGACCCTTAGGTGGCAAAATTATTATTGATTTGTTTACTTGGTGCCAAGAATACGCCTGACTGGGCCCTTAAGTGATTACCCTATCAAGCCCTTATTAAACTTCGCCGTGGCAACCTAGAATTGCCTTATGAGGCCCATACGTGGCGAAATTATTATTGATTTATTTACTTGGTGCCATAATTAATCCTGACTGGGCCCTTAATTAATTGCCCTAATATAGCCCCATTAAATATCGGCATGAAACCCTACAGTTTCCTTAGTAGGTCCCTAATTGGGAGTGATATGGAACTCCCTTTTATGGTGTCCTCATTAAAGCCCGATAGGGCCCTAAGTTATCTTAGGACGACCCTAATATTTTTCTTCACGGGATGTATGCAAAATTAATAACCATAGACTATAAAGAATACATTTTAAATATTATCGACCTAAAATGGATATACAAGGAATATCTCATCCTATATGGTATGGTGAATGTTTTGTTTCTGTAATGCATAGAGCAAAGCTTGAATTTATACGATATTCCTCAGATACCGTGGTTGCACGCACAGCACACATCGGATGGGCACATACGCCGCTGTTGTTGCTGCATCGTGCAAAAATACGAATAAACGTGTACGTAGGGAATACGAAAAAGCTTAAATAAAAAAAAAGTACGACAAAGTAGTAGCGCTTACGTCTCAGCGAACGAATCAGCAACATTCTGCTCTGCTGAACTTTTATTCAACGGTAATGGCACGCGCCGCTGTTTTATGATATTTTGTACGATTCTTGTTGCAAAAAGCCCCTAGGTGGAGGTGTTATCATTTCGCGATATGCGTAAGAAATATGGATTTCGTGAAATGGCCTGTGAACAACGCGGGATTTCCAACATAAATAAATAAAGTCGTCTTTTGCTACATCCCGTGTTTCTACTATACATCATACCCATTTTCGCTTCTGGTTTCCCAGTCACTTTCATTCCGCTCCACTTCATATTATTTTAATATCAATAATTCGAATACTCTCATTCTGGCCTCCAACTGAGACCGTTCGATATTCAATGCCCCTAGGCACCAACCTCTACGATCATCTGACCCGATTAAACACCGCAGAGTTCGACGTACTTTTTTTTTTCTTCTTTCCCCTCTCGTATCGATAAATTAATTAAGCGGATAAGGACGGCGGAGATTTATTTCCGCGGGTTTAACCGAGAGAAAATAAAAAGGACCATTTGGCATGCTGAAAACTAAGATTTTTTTGTTCTATTTATAAAGCGGATGCGAGGTAGTGGTTCTAAAATCAATATTGCACGGTCATTACAAGAAACCCGAATAATCTGCAGACGGATGATTTGCAAAATATCGATAGCGTAGAACATAAATTTCTGGGCGTTGAACGCCAGATTATAATATTGTAAACAGCACGATAACGGCAAACTGCGTACGAAAATTCATGGCAAATGTACCGATATCAGTCCTTTCTATAAAATTGTCATTCTTGGGACTCATTAAGGATTAAATGAAAATTGTTGTCATGAAAATCATGTTATCATGTTTCGTTACAACGATATTATGCAAAATTTTGAATATCTAAATGGAACGCATTAGGCTTATGGCTAGTGAAATGGTTGGCGTCTGTACAAAATTGTCCATATTCGTTATTCTGTCGAAACTCCGGAGATCTCGAGATTTCGCTGAGTAGTAGTTCCTAATGAAGGTAACATAAACTCGTGGCAGTATTAAAGTCGATGGGACTCAACGTAGAAACACAAACTCGATGTTGAATTCTCTTGTTACAGTGTTGTTTCTCGTTTCGCGGAGAGGTAGCAGAAAACTACTCACCGGTACTTAGGAGATAATTTGTCAGAGAGGGGTTGTTGGTTGGCAGGTGAGGAGACGAGCGAAGTGGTGGGTATTAGCGAGAGACGCGAAGAGCGACGGGTTACACTCTCACTGCATCCGCGGAACGTGAGAGCGTGACGTTGAAGGCTAGTAGATATACAGGTACACGAAGAGGAATAGAGAAAACAGAGGGTGAAAGGGATGGGTAAGAAGAACAAGAAGCATGTACGGAGAGTTCTACACCAACCTCGGGGTTTGCTCTTCCTGAAGTACACATCCACCACCATCCACTCGACTGTTATATATACCATCTGTAGGATATACAGCCTCACCCACTCTTTTTTGCCTACTCCAGTTACCGAGAGCGACGTTACGATCTCGTATTATTACCTACATACTGAGTGGAATGTATTTCACGTTAAAAGAGAAAGAGGTGTGCGGAATGAGACCAGAGAACTCTATATAAAGGTCCCCCTTTTTGTATCCAACTCTTGCAACTACTCTTGCCCCCTTGCAGCCCCGAAGTGCAAAGTGCCCAACGTTTGTGGCTCGTAAACGCCAATAATCATACGGTGTTGATAGTAGACAGCAGCAGCTCGGTTCTTGCCGGTGCGAATTAAATTGCACAGTCTGCTCATCGTTTTTCTTTCTCCCCTCCCGTCAGTACTATTCTCTCTCCCTTCTCTTCACGTTTCTGGATGAGATAAACCTTCGTGTCTCGCACTTTGTTACAAATAAAACTCAAATTGTATACTGCATTTCGCACTTCACTTGTATTACTGTAATTGTGGAACAAACGAGGAGGATATATGCTTAATTCAAAGTGTAATATGGCTGCGAGGGAAACTTGTGGTATGCTTGGGTCTTTTATTTTATAACTTTGTCTCGTTCTGGCTTTACTAGAGTTTAGTTATACCCAACGACTACGTTAAGTTGTTGCGTATAGTATACGATGTACTTATAAGGATGTAAGGGGCACTCCATTCCAATTTGACTAGCGTCCGACTCTGACCGTTATCGATTGAATTTTTATTTTTTTGCATTATTCGCAAAAGTGAATGGAGCACTCACCATCTTTTAAAGGTGTTTAATCAAAATTTTCAGGGACTTATGGCTGCTAAAGAGAAGACAAAAAAAATTTCGAATGCTCACATTTTTTACAATATACAATATGGAAAATATCGTAAATGTTTTATACGGGACTTATTTCTTTCACATTTTACTTTCTTGTGAGAATATTGCAAAAATTATCTAACAATCGCAAATCATGTTTTTTTTACACAAATAATCCTATAATTTTTATAAAATTTATAAAATATTGTGAGTGCTCCATTCTCCACTCTGATGAATAATGGAAAGAGTAAATTGTAATTAAATTCTTCTTATATTTATTTATTTGGTTAGCTTCTAACTCATTTGGTAGAGGAAATGTTAATTTGCATTTTTGAATAATTGAAATAATTGAATTGGTAATGAAAAGAAAAAATGGTGAAATGTAACACTATAAGAACTAATAAGATCGGAATTTCGATATTAATTACGTGAGGCATATTGAACGATAGAGCTATATTTGTGTATATTAAATCGTATTTGAAAATTGATCTTTTACATTGATATTTGTTTTGATACTAAACAATTATTTATCCGCGACATTTTACATAACCCCTACAAATTTATATTCATTCCTTGCATTCATACATTCTTCTTTTACACGTGCACGTATTTTTTGTTTTACAATAATTGTGGATTACTCATCTTGGATATTGTTGAAAACGTTTCCTCGTTGGCTCTTTCGGTAAAATCTCTGGGGCTCGCAGAACTCGTACAAGATAGACCATCCACGTGATTTATGATTAATCGGCAGGCCACGCACGATCGTATAGATTCTCGTCAAGAAATTGTAGCTTCTCCAGTCAATGAGAGGTGGTGTCCGAAGTAGACGCCTCGACGTCCCCAGAGCGAAAGAGAAAGATCTTCGATCGATATTGAGCGATTTCACCTATGTCAATCGTGACGAGCATGCGCGACACGACAATTCATATTTCGGGAGAGCAGCCCATAACGTGGCGCTCTCTTTCTTTCGTGCGGTCTATCGTAGGTTTTCGAAATTAAATATTTGTACCCTCACATATTTTCCTCTTAGGTTGTCATATTCATATTTCTTACGAAATAAATTCGATCAATGTTTGTTAGGGTCGGAGGCTAGTCGAATTGGCGTGGAATTTCCCATATACAAACATATGTCTCCGATTCGAATGCCATCTACATACCGCGTTGTCAATCTACGTGAGGACGACGACTGAGACAAGCGATAATTCCGCTTTAATGTCACCTCAACTAGTTTCGACGACATATAGCATATGTGGCTATTCATAAGCTATTCATCCCCTGCAGTCTAGTTGTCGCAATGGGGTAGAGATGCACCTCAAAGACCAAGTCTTTGGAGCAGTGCTGCGATGGTAGAGCATAGCTCGTAACCTGACAGCATCAAATCTAAAGGCATCTTTGTATTCAATGGAGTGATATTTGATTATACCGATGTTGAGTGGAAACAGCAATAGACTTTGTAATTATCCTTCACAAATTTAATCAGAGCTCCACAAAACCTGTAAAACGATGAATTATTAATACATGGTTCTTAGAACATTCGAAAAGTTGATAAACCAATGTTCAAAATTAACCCTTTGCATGTGAGTGTTGATGATATACTCACTTGTTTAAATTTAAAATCGTCAAAAAAGTTAACAATGACCACAAAATTGGTAAATACATATCTAAAGTCTACTCCAATTGTTTAAAATGATGTATCATCTCGAGCATGACTCAGAAATAAATTTTTCAATTTGCTGATCACGCTCAGCTTTACAAAATGCTATGGACTTTATAAAGAGATTACTCTGAAAGTTTGATTTACGAATTATCGAACAGCATGAACTCATGTCAAACACGTTTCTTTGGTTCCTCGAAGTTTGTCAATTTTGTTTTTCACATCAGCAAAGTTTTAGATTGGCGTTAGAGTCTCGACATTTTTAACGATCGATATTTCTGGAATTATTTAGTTACTTGTTCTTTCTACTAACAGCGAAGATAGAAGAGGGAAAGAGATAGAGATAGAGGGTTGAGTGAAGTGGCTTTTCGCTCGTGTCAAGATGGCAATTTACGAGATTAATGAGAAATAGTGTGAAATCACACCAGCCTCGGCGACGTCGTTCTTAATCTCTCATGTTCGCTGTCCTGCTTTTGCGTTAACGCCTTCGTCACAAGGAATAATGGAATAAAAATAGACGAAATGAAAAATTTTCCTTAAAGGGTCTCCAAAAGATTTGCGCGATAATCTGTTCATCCGATCCACTTGAAAATCAGAGTTTATAACTATTTCCATCGTGTGACCGGATACTTTCTTGAAAATGATGAACATGGCAAGATGCAGAACAAGAAGTTTAATTTTCGACAAAAGATAACTTCCATCATTTGTCACCAACAAATGGATAAACATATTACAAGAATCATCCGGTCATACGATAAAAAATGTTATAAACTGTGATCTTTCCAAATTGAAAGCAAAACTAGAATTTTTCTGAATGCTATTTTTATACCCCAAATAAAGACCAACTCTTACAATGAACTATCATTACATTATTGATGAACGGAGTTGGTCCATTGATTTAATTGGTCCAATAACGTACTTCCGAAAAAAATTAAAATAATTCGCAGAAGTGATGAAATTGACGCAAATTTCGAAAATATTAAATTGACAAAAAACATGAGTATAAAGCGAGATTACAATTGATGATTTGAATATTTTAATGAGTTCCTGGGCACCAGAGGCGATGGAAAGCGACCATCTAAAATCGTATTACCCATGAGAAGATCATATTTCCGCGTACCTGATGCTGTATTCCATATTAATTCTTTTTTTTATTTGCAGCCGTAGAAGTTAAAGAATGCTGCCAGTACAGCATAATTCTCAACAGAAGAGAGTTGTTGCTTCTGCTGGATGCACGGTGCATCAGCTCGCTGTATACCGTGTACTCTCTGTACTATGTACGGACAAGCTAGCTCGGAAACGCCCTCGCAAGATTTTCATGAATATTCTTTGGACCGCACATTAATGTACCTCATAAATATTCATTAATACCAACGGATTTTACTATCTCCGGGAAATTAAGCTTTCCAGCTGCCTTAACCCTTGCCTGCAGTATGGTATATGGTGTTATAGAACCGACCGAAGCTGAGGGCCAGAGGCTCATCTAATTCTAACCTGATGGGCCAGGCATTCGAAGTCGGTTTGAGTGCAGAGCTTGTTGAAGGACTGGATAAATTTTCGGCAGAGCAATCCCTCAATTCGAATTTCCCGTCAAAGCCGGATGAAGTATGTAGAATTCAAGTGCGCATATATTTATGTATATTCCAGAATTGAGAATATCGCTCGCCGAAGAGCGTGAAATTGCACAAAAGTTATGAAATCGATTTCTGCACTTTCTCATAGAATAACAACAGTTTTGCTTTCTAGTGGTGACATTTTTTTTCGTCGAGTGTCACATTTAGAAAAAAAAAAAATGTGCGTATTGACTTCAAAATTCAAACGTTTATAACTCGAGAACCATTTGAGTCACAGTGCTGAAACATTGCACCTAAGTAAAGCGGTATGAACTCTTTGATTATTATTATTTATTATTTTTATAAACTTGTATACAGTGGCTTTTAATCAAATATCATAATAAAAAAACTTGCTACTGGCGTGATCGCAAAACGTGACTTTCTCATCACGATTGTTACTGGCGTCACGTTACTGTCGTGAAGTTAGTTTGTGAAGTTAGTTTGTGAAATTAGTTTGTGAAATTAGTTTGTGAAGTTAGTTCGTAATATTCGTTTTTGTAGTTATATATGAATAAATATCTCTCTATATTATAAAAAGATCGCGCCGCCGCCTTCGCCGCCGTGTCAAGAATCGAGGGACTTATTCGGGTTAGAAGCGGTCACCCATCCATGTACTGACCACAAAAATTCTGGGGTCTATTTTTGAAAAAATTAGCTTATTTAGGCTTATTTAAAAAAAAATTAGGTCTTTTTTTAAATTTAGGTCTATTTTTGAAAAAAAAAAAAAATAGACCTATTTTTTAAATATTATTTTACATACTTTGCATGTGATGAAAAAGTAAAAATTTGTTACTGGTGTAAAATTTTTATCGTGAATTTACTGGGTTATAGTGATTAATAATGTGTGAATTTCGCACATTAATTGTAATCTCCATTTTTAGCTATAATTTGTCAAGAACGCGTTTGTAAATTCGAAATTCGCGCGCGCGAGAAAGCGAGCGTGACATCGCGCGCCGGCGCGCGCCTTCACATCTCTCTTTCCCTTTGATGTTATTATCGTCGGCATTGCGATAGTTTGACAGTCGGAATTACATTTCATTTGATATTTCCAACGTTTCGCATATTATGGTGTGTATGAGCAGCATTTGGAATTGGTATAAAATGCTATACGAGTGATAAAATAAATAAAAAAACTATGATGTGATGAGTGCATGAGTGTTTATAGTCTAACATCAAGAGTGATGATAACCTCAAATGTGTTTCTCTTGTATTTTTACATTCTTTTTTTAAATTTTAATCTAACATATGGTGTAAATATTCATAGTATGTTATCATTGAAAACTGCTCAAGATCATTGCAGTTCTTTTTTTTAGTGAATGTGTAACACAATAACACAAGAAAGTAACATATTTCAAGCAATACATTTTTTACAACAGTTTAAGATGTCTTATGTGGGTGATTGAAAAAACAAAATCTTCTATATACTAAATCTCTTGTTGTTCATTTTTTATTTGCTGGTAATACTATTTGTATGTATCACATTGAAGCATAATATCTTTTATATTAACTTGCGGTACAAAAATAAATAAAATTTTTATTTTTTTTTATTTTGTATTTAAGGTAAAGTATCAGAAGCAGTGGAGATTTTGGATTGGATTTCAATACCAAAACCAGGATTTGAATGCAGAAGACACACAAAAAATTTCATTTCAGTCCATAGATGTTTTCAAAAGTTATTGTGTTTCCGGACGGCACATACAGACGCCAGACAGACAGACAGACAGACAGACGGACGGACAGAAATGAGGTAATGTGTTTTTTGGAATCTAGGACACTCAAAACATCTATTTCCATCAAAATCTGGAAGTCGAATTTTTTTTGGATTGCAATACTTTCTCTTTATCCATACTCCGTATGTGATGAGAAAGTAAAAATTAAAATACAAGTGTAACGTGATGGCCTAGCTAAAAGAATGAGAAAGCAGTATGCAAGGTTCTATTTATTTTTAACTGCTTTTTTAGTATTATACCCATCTTTGAACTGAATGCAATTTTCAAGAAATTAAATTTTTTGGTAATTATGACTACACCAATCATTTTTAAAAATGTAATAATTAGTCTGGAGTTTTTTTTTCATATGGACCTACAATATTATAGTAAAAAAATAAAAATAGAAGTATAACAGTCTTGTCGACTATCCTCAGAATGCCCGTATGCTGCCTTGTCTGCGGATGTATGGCACGTACGCTATAGTTCAGCAGAAATGGAATGACGGATACGTCAGGACGTGGAATTCTCGCTTACTCGACGTCGTACGTATCAATGTCCTCGGGTATACCCGGGAATTGTGACGTGTACGTGTTACTCGAGATTCTTGTGGGTTATGTTTCTCTGACGCGATATATATAGTTATATATACTACTCTATCCTATCGGTCTAAACATTTTATATATGTGTACCACTGTTACCGGTTCTGGCGCATCGTACAGTTTCAAAGAGCCACGTAGAGGCGAAACTATTGATTGGCATTACGTCGATTTTCTAGTTCGGTAGAAAAGCGAGCACGTCGACCGGGAGTACAAGATAAAATACCATGGAAAATAAACCTGCGCTTCTTCTAATGCTGATTGTGCAATTATTAACGTCCCAAAGAGACGAAAAAGTAAGGCAATATCAGACAAGATGACCACTGAAGGCATTTACTTTTACTCAATTTTTCCAACTGAAACATCTTCGCCGTTTATCCTCCTTGTTGATAATATTTTATTTACGTTACTTCGGCTGTTAATATATATTTATCTCCATTTTACGTTCCAGCAAGAACTCTAACATTTTTCAAAGCCGACCAAACCCTTTTGATCCATTGCATAAAATTTCTTTTTAAATTTCTACCTTTATAAAATACTGCACTGCACTTTGGAACTAAATTTCAATCTCTCTTACTGGAATATACAAAATTACTATATGTTATTGAACTATAGTCGGGATACACATCTTGTTAAACCTTACTGCATAGAATAAGTCAAAACGAAAAAAAAGCTTTTTCTCTTCAATATGTAAACCTGATAACAATACTGCCAATGACTGTACCCTACCAATATTGAATGACTGAATATTTAAATGCAAGCATACTCGCTGTATTACGTGTCATACGAATAATTCTCGGCCATAAGTAGCACAAACACCAAACTCTACTTGATGAGACTTGGACATATGTGGTAAGTACACTCACCGGGAATCAGTTTTGCCGAGGTATATAGACGTATGAAGTTGGAGTCTTCGGTTGGAGTCAATAACCTGTGCTTCGTTAATAAATGATGCTGCAGACGATGAACGCTGCACTGCTCGAGTTACACGACTTCTGTTCGCATCATTTAACTTACCAGCGGCATTTCAAGATCGATTTTGTTATCGAGGAATATACGCGAAACTGTAGAATACAATCTTGAATTGCGAACAAGTATTGTTACCAACTTCTTGATGTCTACTATTCTGAGGATTTTATTTCCAATTTCTTAAAAGCTTCCGTTCTAATAAAATCTTTGTATTTACTTCCGTGATGTGAATTTTTCGTTTTATAGGTAAGTTTATAATAAACAGGGTCCCGATATACATAAATAATTAACAACGTAATTGTACACATACATGTTTTCAGTTTATTTCAACATTTTTTGTACACATAGGATATTACAGACGTCAATGTCTCAATTTTTTTCGCCGATTGTGTTTTTTTGGGGATCAACGAAAAACACAACAGTCACGTCCGGGCTTATTTTTGATTATTAAAAATATTTTTAAAATATTTTCATTATCCTAAACATTAATTAACAAATAAACATAAATTTTTCGAATATAATTTTTTGTATTTATTTTATTTTGTTCTTAAGAAATAATAGTTTTATTTTGTTTTTGTAGTACTCAGTACCGTTTCCGCTGTAGGACTTTTGCTTTGATCAGTGTTCTCACGCAATAGTATATTGTGCGACAAGGCCGCGTCGTACACGATACTTTTTGTAACTAGTGCACGGGGTTCAGGGGCGAAGCCCCCCCCCCCCCCCCCCCCCACTGAACACAAAAATCTCTTTTTTTTTAAGTTTAAAAAAATTGTTAACACAATATATAACAAAAATAAACATTTAAAAATCTTTATTAAATTTTCAAGTTTTAACTTAACTCAACTTTTTAAAAACATTTTATAATTGTGTTTTTGTGATTTTTTAACAATGTTAGATCTTTATCAATACAGTGTTTCTTACATTAAACTATAAGTAATTGCTACCGGTTTTTGGTGATATCGCAAGAATCACATTTGTATTTAAAATAAAGACAAAGGTAAGGAAATGTACGAGCTTATTTGAAAGTTATATTGCAATTTGTACAGTTGTTCATTATGATGGAAAACGGTTTTTTTTGTCAGTGTTGATTAACGCTTCTTCAAACTTCTGTTTGGTTACTTTATCATCATCGATTCTCGACATGGTCGCTTCCACTCGTGGTTTCTTTGGTGTTTTTCCTCATCGCACCAAGTTTTCGGTAGATTTCGGGGATTTTAATTGTATTGATGAAGGGATCATCTGAGCAATTTTTCTTTTATTTACAACCGAGTCTTCAATATACCCTTCTGCTACCGAGTCCGATCACCACCCTCCGTGCCTCTTTATCGTCGTCATGTTTACGCCGGAATCCGCGAGGAGCGTTGCCGACGTTCTTCGAAAACTGTGGCCAGTATATAAGTCACCCGCGTAGAAAAAAAGAATCTTGTGAATAATCTTTTAAAGAATCTTAAAAAAAGTCTTGAAAGAATCTTTACAGGAATCTTGAAAAGAATCACGCATAAGAACCGGAGGAAGATTCTTTCCAGGATTCTTTTCAAGATTTTTTCCATCCGAAAACGTTCTGAGAATCTTTGAAAGAATCTTAATGAAATTCTTCAGAGGAATCGAGCGAAACCTGTTGATGCTTTCCAGGATTCTTTTCAAGATTTTTTCCATCCGAAAGCGTTCTGAGAATCTTTTAAAGAATCTTCGAAAGAATTTTGAAAAGCGTCTTTAAGAGAATCGTGAAAAGATTCCGTCCATTAAATAAAAAAATCGTTGAAAATTTTTAAATGAAATTGTTCAGAGGAATCGAGCAAACCCTGTTGTTACTTTCCTTTGGTGTCGAGACAGTAAATTTCGGTACGTCAACGAAGGGTAAACCCCTCGTGTATAGTCGAACTCAGAACATCTAGCGGAGTATTGAATATGAGTGTTTCGTATGATGCCACTAGATGGCGAGCGGTCGAAGCGTTTCTCGCAAGTCACTTGAAGCCAGAACGTATATAAGACTGCAAAGCTGTTCTGAGTTCGATTATACACGAGGGGCTTACCCTTCGTTGACGTTCCGAAATTTACTGTCTCGACACCAAGGGAAAGTAACAACAGGTTTTGCTCGATTCCTCTGAAGAATTTCATTAAAATTTTTTCAACGATTTTTCTATTTAATGGACGGAATCTTTTCACGATTCTCTTAAAGACGCTTTTCAAGATTCTTTCGAATATTCTTTAAAAGATTCTCAGAACGCTTTCGGGTGGAAAAAATCTTGAAAAGAATCCTGGGAAGCATCAACAGGTTTCGCTCGATTCCTCTGAAGAATTTCATTAAGATTCTTTCAAAGATTTTCAAAACGCTTTCGGATGGAAAGAATCTTGAAAAGAATCCTGGAAAGAATCTTGCTCCGGCTCCTATGCGTGATTCTTTTCAAGATTTCTGTAAAGATTATTTCAAGACTTTTTTTAAGATTCTTTAAAAGATTCTTCACAAGATTCTTTTTTTCTACGCGGGCAGCCTCGTCCAACTAAAAAAATGTGGACATACAATGCTTTCATAATTTTTTTCCTTAATTAAATATTATACCATCTAGTTACGATTATTGTAAAATACTCACTGAGCGATTTGTTGCCGGATCGACGCAAATTTTTTGTTTTCCGATCGCTTGTCCAATCGCCGTGTTGGTAGTTCAAGAAAAAGCGGTTTATATCTGCTTTTTCCGGTCGCAGAAAAATATATCTTTTGACGATGTCGTAAAAATCGCCTTCAATGGCAAATGATCGAAGTTGTTACGTCAAGTTTGCAAAAATTAATTAATTTCGACAATCTTACACGTTTTGCACGTTAACGAAAGAATTTACCGTGCGCTAGTTAAGAAATATAAAATATTCCCTTGACCACACCTGACGATAGTATCATTAACGCAAGCCTGTTTTCGGGTCTAATCTTTCGAAAAATAACCCAGGATTAGGCTAAAGATTCTACTTTTGCAGAGATGAAAACTAGGATAAGTTGTGTATTTATGCTGATATACTTTTCTAACTTACGTTATTATAATTTGTACTTACGTGATATTTACCGTGTAATTGATGTTCTTATGCGACGTGGATGTGGCCTCTTCTTCTGGTCTGTTATTCAGATGACAATTCCGTTGAAGTCTTGGATATTTGAAAATCGCGGGATGACGAAATCAAATACGGGATATTTAATTTACAGCTTGATGGTTATTTATTCAAGAAAAATTATAGCGCAAAACGTAAATCAATAATCGACCGATATCCACCGAAATGTCGCGGCGTACTTAAAATGTTAAACGCTGGTTTAATAAATTGGTGTCGATTTTCAATACAATGATGTAGAAAAAGTTTCTGACTCCAAAATCCACGAGTCGTGTTACAATCGGACAATTCACGCAAGTTTTATCAAATATCGTTCAAAGCATGAAGACTGCTTGTACGACAATGGGTCAAAAAGTAACAATACCTTTGACCGTGATAAAGACCGGGTGGTACGTGGAAGATGAGGCGGAGCAGCAGCAGCAGCCGCTGCAGGAGCAGGCTGAGACCCTATTGTCCGGTGCTTTTATACTACTGTGTACCCCTTCTCCTAACTTATTTCTAGAGTCTACTTTTAATTAGGCTACCAGAGGTGTCCCCGCGGGTCATTCGGAAGTTTGGGAGGGCGACATATGATTCTTCAATATCGATACACCTCGATGGTGTTACGGCCAGTCTAGTAACCGCTTCACCTATACATGTCCCCTAGCAAGATGATACTTGCTTCCCATTGTTCCTCGTGTCCTCTGGTCGGCTGAGATTAAGTCTCACATCTGATTGGCGAATTTCGTATCGGATGTTCCAGTTCTATTTCGATTGCAGAATAAATTATGCCCATTTGTCTCTCGCGAGGGTTATTATATAGTGAACTGGAAGATCGAATAACACAAATAATTTTAATAACTGTTGCTACATATTTCATAAAACGTCATGCTTGTGGTTAATAGTATATTACACACCTAGGGCAGTAAAGTAAGAAATGTCTCAGATCACATGTAATTGTCGGCCAAGGCGAAGCCGAGGTCGACAAACATGTGATCTGAGGCTTTCTTATTTACTGCCCGAGGAGTGTATACGATTTTTCTCATCGACGGAGCCGAAAACCGGGAACTTCGTTCCGCGCAGCGGAACGAAAGGTGTCGCTTTCGGCCCGGAGGTGAGAAAAATATATTTTCTTAACTAATATAATTTCTTTAATTATTTTTATAAATTCCAAATTTAATGATTAAAACATTATCGCTTAATTTGTCAAGATTTCATCACTCTTTATTTGGAGTAAGAGTATTTGTCATAGTCGACTCTTCTTTGTTCTCGATCGATTACGTCGGAAAAATTATCAATGGAGAAAACTGAACAATAATTCATTTTAGTAATATAATAAATGAGATCACCAACATTTTTGTGCCAAACAATTTTTTTGGAGAGTTTCAATCTCAAGCTGAAATTCTGAGAAATAAAGTTAAACCTTTATTTGATTATCAGTTTTTCGGGGGAGATATCAGTCGTTTTATTAGTCCCATTTGAGGGTTGCTAATTATGGTTCTTAGGTGGTTGGAGGTTTTCCCAACAGAACTCATTTCTTTCCGAGGAAAAGTCGGGCGAACAGGGCAGAAGCCACATGTTAGATTTTAGGCTCTCTACTTTTGTCATCGACAACGAGAGAACTCGTCGACTGTTATATCTCCTTAATCCCCGACCACCTGGCCAGTGATTGAACTGTCCAGTGCTGGCGCGGCGATTCCCATTTAAATTCTTTCTTTCATAGTATAAATCTTTATGATAAAGTTTCCGAAGCAAATTTTCTAAGTATTTTCGAAATATTTTGCGAAGTTACGTCGTGACGTAACAAAGTTTCTTGTTTTTGGTGATTTCTACTTGAACCAAAAAAATCCCATCGTGTTCATTTACGTTACTTGTCGTCATATTCGTTAGTTCGCAACCTCGGCATGTCCCACATATACCGAGAATCAAAGCTATCTGTAAGATTTTATTCTATTATTTTTCTGATAAATTATTATATATTTATTCCAGTCAATTATTTTAGTTCACATATTTTAATATATATTTATTTTTAGTTTTTTTTATTGTTTTTTTTTTCTTCAAATTTTGCATGGTTTATTATACGTTACATACCTTTGATGTCCTTCAAAAATCGCTCAATATCTTGCGATGATAAAATTTTCGATATTTTGCTTCGAAATCCTTCAGATTTGCGTTTGAGATACGCGGTCAACAAGTTATACTTGCCGATATCGACGATACGCTTCAATTTTAGCGACCTTTTCAGCATCGAGTAAATGGACCATAGAAAGCTCTTGAAAATAAGCTAACATCGCATGCTCTGATACGTTGCTGATGCTTTAAGTCTTTTCCCATCTCAGGAATTTCAATTAAGTAAGGTTGTACCGTTCTCGTGATTTTTCTGGTAGCAATCCGTTAATTACGTTCTTCACGATTTCTTCTATCTGCGGCAATGCTCTCGACGTTTCGTTAAAAACGGTAGTTGTGATACAATTCATTTTTAATTATTTGTTGTTTGACGTTGACTACGATCGACTTCGACTCACGAAGAAAAACTCGCATCGCAGTCGCCCGCCGAGAACTACTCTGAAGATAGGCTCACTACGAAAACAGTGTACCGCATCGATATGATCGCTTTCGTCTCGCAAGAGATGGACTAAAACGAACGAAATTTCGCTCTAGGGACGAAAGTGAATAAAATGACGATTGCGCAAGCGCAAATCTATCTTCCCGATATTGCTACGGTATGAGCTGCTTTCGGTCCGCAAAACTACTACGAAAGTCGCCACTTTCGATGCACGTGTTACAAATAGTACATTACGTTACAAGGGAAGAAGTGCAACTTTTCACCGAGACGGAAGGAAAATCACACGAGGTGAAAAGTTGCGCCATTACCATGTAACGTAAATTTTTTCTCAAGATTTCGCTATCAAATAACCACATTTCGTGTGTGCAACAAGGACAGAGAATAAGCTCATTTTTAACGAATGACAACACGCATGCGTAGTACGGTTTTTATTACTCTCGCCGGGCAGGAACGAGCTGATAACCTCCCGAGGGAGGTAATGAAAGCGGACTGCGCATGCGATCTTCCCTCCCTTGTAGCATAATGTACTATTTCTCCTGACTGCGCTGAAATAACGTGATTCCGTCCCTGAAAAGCGGGAGGTAAGTCGCCGATATCTGACCGCGAGCAGTGCGCATGTGCAGCGGGCAAGATATACCGCGTAGCGTACCAGAGTACCACAAGCGTACCGCGGCGCTCGCGCTGCGAACCTCGAAGCGCGCAAAAACAGGGGCCACGATGCAGGGGCCACGATGCAGGGGCCACGATGCAGGGGCCACGATGACAGAAATCACGTCATATTTCAACGCAATCGGAAGAAAACAATCGTATGCTACGCGGGAGGGTGCGCAATTTTCACCTCGTGCTCGAGTAGCCTTCGCTTCGCTCGGGCATCTAACCTCGCACTCGGTGAAAATCGCGCTCTTCCTTCCCTTGTAGCATAATGTACTATTTCTTGTGCAATAGTTGCGTTCCCGAGCCGAGGGCTGCTTTCGCTGCACCGAGAGAAATATATAGTACTTATTCCCAGATTCGTATAGCAATCGGGATCCAAAGTGGAAAAATAGCATTTTTTTCCAAACACATACAAAGATTCCCGTGTGGAAATCTGTTGGGGATAAACTGGTTTGAACCTAGCGTCTAGGTAGTTTTTTCTATCAAGTTTTTCTGTAGTGGGACTAGCCATAATCTAGCCAGAATGCACTGATATATAGCATATATATCTAGGATCTGTGTAGCTTTCATGGCACAGCTTACCTGGCTAGAGGCTATATATCTAGCATGAATGTATAGACGCCCAGGCCATCTAGGATCTATCTAGCTTTCATGGCCCAGCTTACCTGACCAGAGGCTAGACATAATATATCTAGCATACACGTATAGATACCGAGGCCTGCTAGTGTCAATCTAGTTTTACTTGAATATTTGTATTTGGTGCTACCTACGTAGGGGCTGGACAGAAAACACGAGCCGCCGTGAGCGGCGCACACATCGCCGCCAAACCTAATCTGACCGCGATCGTGCGAGACTGCGCGTCGTATCACGCTGCCTAGTGCGGGCCGTCACTGGTAACCGAGAGGTCAAGTTCTGTTTACATGTATTTATATCGATCACCGACATTCGACAATCCAACATGTTAGTGCAGTACCGATGCAGGGCGTTTTCCGATACAGGGAGATTCCGATACAGGGTCTAGTCGTGACACGCTGCGCAGCGAGTTATTGTTATGTAGAGTGGCACGTGCATGTTCGTGAAAGGTACCAAAAAATACGTTCTAGAGGACTACGATATTTTTTTGTTTTGTACGACGCGAAAGAATTTATATTGTTTTGTTTTTTGCGATAGGCCTTATCGAGATATTTGATTATTAATGAAAAAGTGATTACGTACCCCTATCAGAAATTTCTCTGATTTGCCCTGTGTCACACGAGTGGCTAGCGAGGGCAATCCTAGCCGTGCTAGTATCAGGATAGCTGGCGAGGAATTATCGAGGCACAGGCTTGATGGGGTCGCCAACTTGTCTTACGAGATGCTGGCCATCACGCATGCTACGTCACTGCTCATTCTTCCACGAGATGGCCTCGCGAGCGAAGACTCGTGAGTTCCTCGCGAGTGCCTCGCATGCTGTGTTCGCTAGTAGAACTTACGTGCCGCTGTCGAGCCCGCGTAGTAAGTCAGTAACTATCGCTCTACGAGGTGGCCTCGCCAGCGCTCACAGTATATCGCTACCAAGCATATGTATCAGCTGTTAGTGCTAAAATTCATGAAGAAATTCATGACACTTAATTAGACACAGATCCATGAAGAACGAAGTTCATTGACAGTTGGGGATTAATTTGTTTAAATTACGTTTCAAGCGTCTGAACGGTAAGGTTAAGAACGATGTATTATAATTTTTCAAGGTATGTTTCGTTTGACGAGTATAGTTCTAATAAGTGCAGAATAGCTGTCATATAGATCGATAATCAACCTCCAAGAAACTCACTTCCTCTGTATCAAAATGTGTTGACTATGTTTGTTACCTAGTATAGTCGCTAATAATAAATTGTATCCATCATAAAGTGACCGGTTCCATAATATACCAATATTTAATAAAAGTACAGAAAAGTACAGAATACGATGGACAAGAAACAAGGAACACGAGTTTTGACATCAGCTCGTGTTAGAAAACACAGAGCTATTCAGAAATTCATACATTCTCAACATAGAGCACTGTCTCCATCAAACTGTCGACAATCCGATGGAACTTCTGGTAAGAGCTTTATTTTGCGACTGTCGTAGAATTTAGGCGACGACACAGAGCCAAGCTGGTTTCGCACAGTCCAATTCTCTTCGAAAGAACTCTCTGTCTGGTCTTAGACCAGAAGGAAAGTTAGTTAAATATTACGATTAGAATATTTTGACAGATTTTGCTGATTTTTCATTTTTTAATTTAACTCTGCAAAAGAATATTCATTAAACAATAGGCTACTAAAAGGCTGCGATAGAATCCAGGCTGCGACAGAATTCAAACTACGATAGAGTTCAAGCTGCGATGGAGTTCAGTCTGCGGCACAGGACCAAGCTGGTTTTGCATGATCCATTTCTCATCGTAAGTAGGAACTCTGCGATTGTAGAAATTTTTCCTACAAAGAGAAATGGACTTTGCAAAACCAGCAGGTGTTGTTAAAACTCAGTTGAGTCACGTGCTTTGCAACCCGAAAGATTGGAACGGATTGCGCAAGGCTCGCAAGAGCGTTGCTGCGAATGCCTTCTAGAAGTGTGCTTTTATAGTTCGAGAATGATAATAAAATGCGTGTATGTAAGTATGATAATAAAATAATATTTTATTCCGAAAACGGGTTTCATTTGATTACACTGTACACCATTTAAAAATTAACCAGCAACGAGCGAATTAGCCACGCCAGCAACTGTCGAGGAAACCTCGCCACATACTCGGCAGTCAGCCAAAAAGGACCCATGCCAATTACTGTCGAGGAAAGCTCACTATTGACTCAAAAACTGGCCACGCCAGCTGCTGCCAAGGAAAATTCGGCACATACTCGACAGTCAGCCAGCCGAGCGGCTGGCTATGACACGCGTTACACGCCAAACGAGGCCCTCGCCATTTTTCCTCGCGAGTGCCTCGGCAATATCCAGGGTTAACTCGCGTGGCCCTTGCGAAAAACTGGTCACTATTTCTGCTAGGGACGTTATTAAATAGTGTTCCCTGTTTAAATAGTGTTAAACAGCTTCCTGTTACGTGCTGATGCTATAAATGACGGTTTATATTAATTCTGTTTTTTATTTATCCTAGGCTATTTAACCGGTATCTGGGTTCAATAGAGAAATCCGGTCTAGCATCTAGTCAATTTTATGCTATAGGGTTAACCGATTTCCGTACTGGCTAATCACTAGCTAAGTTTACTGGGCGAATTAATAGAATCTTAGCCAGATTTTAGACAGTTTTTCTGTACAACGATTAGACAGCGAGAAATTACACATAGCGCTCGGATCTAGCTAGTTTTCCGACCTAGTTCTTGTACAGAAAATAAGAAAACTAGTCGATTTCTAGGTGATGGCGAGTTGGAATTTCCACACGGGTTTACTAGGGGTCGCCCGCTGTACTATTTACGCTGCTGTATAACGCTATACAACGCATCTCATACTTCTCTATATTCAGCGCCCACAAATGTTGGGAATAATCTTCATACCCATACAGGTTAAAGCGATTCACGTTACGAAAAATAACGCAAAATCTATTGACAACCTACAAAATGTCTGCAGTTTAGTACGACATGAGATTTACGAAAGATATACAGCTCCCGTGTAACGTCGATCGTTCAACGTTAGCCGTCATAACCTCAAAGTTGTCCGAAAATGCCCAGACATTTTGCGAGCTCCCCTCCGCGTGCATCGCGTTTCTATTCACGGTATAAGTAAATATTTCCAAACGTCCAAGATTGATCCCATTTACTATGTTGTTTGGGTATTTTTACCAAACTATTTTAGATGTCTTAACTATATTTTTCTCTCGGTGTGCCCTTATCAGCACAGCGTTAACGGCTCCATGGAGATAAGCAGGGCTCCGCGCACCTATGAGCTGTGCGATGTCCTGCATCTTAAGAAAATGTATTACTGCGCTGTGCTTCGGCACTACTTTTTGAGAAATTTGTCAGTCAGTCTTTTACGGCGATTCGACCGGCGTGATCGAGTCGCCAAATGTATATTATTTCCAAGTCTTACTCCGAGGGCCGAACTCCACGATCAACCCTCGAAATAATACTATTCATTTAACATAATTGTTTGAACTCTGTTTAATATATGGAATAAATGTTATTTCGTGACTCCGATTTTTTTATATTGTTTTATAATCGTGATTTGTTTACATATGTTTTAATATATTACGTGTTTTCGATTACCAGTGTATTACAAATGTTATTTTAAATAAAAATATTAACAATCGCCAGACACCCTTCGATCCCAAGGCGGCATATTCTGCCTCAGAACGGAGAAACATGAAAAAATATGCCTTTGTTGCGTCATTTTCACAAAATCCATGACGTAACACAATATTAGAAATTTTAAGAAACGCTACACGGAGAAAAGGGTTGTAGGAACTACGGAATTGATACGTGCCAACCAACAGGCATGGTAAAATATGGCATTAGCAAGTTATTGAATGTCAGAACCAACCGATTGGTAGCGCCAACCAACCGATTGGAAGTGCCAACCAACCGATTGGTAATGCCAATCAAACTACATCTAACGCTCCAAGCATTTAAAAGTTAGTTTTCTTAACTAACCCTTTTTCTCCGTGTAATAAAACATAATTGGCGGCGGAAAAGCATTGGGGACATACACAGTTGAGGCAATTGTAATCACGATAGTGATGATTCAACGAATATCCGACGAAAATTCTGTTAGTAATAAGCATAATCAAATGTCAATCATGGTGTTAATGAAGCCGACACCATTGCGTATAAACCTTCATCATGTGTATTACGGTTCAGTGACTGATTTGCATTAGGCGCACGAAGTGCACAAACATATACAGAAAGGTAGAAAGGTTGGATGAAGGGAAAGAGAACATTGAGCAGGGGGGTTGTACTTTACAAATCAGTCAACTACACCATACTTCCACGCATATACTCTGAAGCCTTGCACGCGCTCGCTCATAATCCTATTTCCTATTTATTGGACTCCGGATAGTTAACCCCTTTGACAATCAACTCGTATGTACGTGGTTAACGTACTTCGCTGTTTGCGCAATTAGTGATTATGCAACGCTGCACAGTGGCGACACGTCCCACAGAACGCACATGCTAATATGTACGACGAATCGTTATGAGCTAGACTGAGTCAGAACAAAATGCAGAATTCTCTTGAAAATTGTCAGAATCTCGGACGGAGTCCCTCGTGGTCACCGTGGTTTGAAATGGGTTCCCGGGTGAATGTCAGAATTTCATACAATCGCGAAGTCTGTCCTGTATTCCATTGGGGCCCTGGGGCCAATTTTGTACTTGGATGAATGTACAATTTAATAAAGATTTTTCCCTTATGCCGAAGTAATTGTCCAATCAAACTTTTATTGCCCACGAAATTATGCGTAATGTATTTAAAAATTCGCCTTTTACGAGTTTAATATTATGAAAAATATTGATATCCAATAAAATTTAACAGTACTAACTTAATAACTGTCAGAGATATTGTGAAATTGATGTTGTGAATATTGGGAATTTGCTGAGACCACTATTGAGAGGAGGACGATGCTGATGAATAGGATATCTAGGTATACGCAAGTTGATAGATCTACGTTATTGAGGTCAATGAATGGGGAATTGATCGTACGGGAAGCATGCAATTACTTACTAAAATAATAGTAGTGAGGTTTCGGCAATGGAACGTTCCATTGCCGAAACCTCACTACTATTAATCAACGACGGTCGAAACCTTTTGAAACATCTATTACTTACTAAACCCAATGATCAAATGTTTAGTGTAATGATGCAGAGCTCAATCTCAACGACTCAGTTTATGCCTGAGTCGTTGGCTTATTGCCTGTCTATGTCAACGACATAGACAGGCAATAATCTTCTTCATATCTCTCGACCTATCCTCTATGATCCTAGGAGATTGAGAGTCCTTTGCGGTTGACTTAACGTGTCTTCATATAAATATGGGTAAATATGTTCCTCGAAATAGTTCCAATACTGCAATGATATATCCCTCATGAGCCTGTTGCAATAGTTGCGTCTACGTCGTGTTGTACTTATGGAATTTTTATTGTAAAAAAAACGTGGGTTTCGTTATTTGCAATAATATTTTTTAAATTCATCGTATTACAGTAAAATGATAAGACATTGAATGTAATGTCTCGTGTGATCTTGGGTTAGTTTTGTAGGAACATACTGAGGCTGTCATATTCTTATGCACGGAAAGCACTCTTCAGAGTTCATCCAAACGTATGACATTTGGACACTATGAGCGCCAATGTTCCAACTGGCGCAACAATGCACACAGCGAATTGCTTTTGCTACTACAGGACTACTTCATACAAACTATTCCACTGGAAAGGGGTGGTAGATCGCAAATCTATCTGACTGAAAATCCCGAGGAGTCTGCTCTAAAAGATTTGCAACGGGGGTAAATCGAGAACGCAATACTGCAGCAGCAGAAGGAGCGAGAAATCTTTGGGGGAAAAAGCTTACGAGCTCAGACATCGAAATTGGAACTACAATTCAGTAGACTTATCGTATTCGGTGTTGGCGTGTGTGACTGGAGACTGGCAGACGCCCCAAAATCTTCCAGCGCTATGGAATGTCCCAACCTCAAGTTTTGTCCTTATCCGCCGAAAGAATTCTTCCAGCGACAACGGCTGCTGAGAATACGAAAGAAAAAACAACAGCCGTCGATCCCGTTTACCCAGAAGATCTCGAACTGGGAAGATTCTTGTATTTCGAGCTCCGCGCGAAAAGAAAGACGGCATAACATTTTTCTATCGTATGCCCCGTGGAAAATACTGAAAAGAAGTTTTCGGTCGACGTCGACGACGACAACGACGCTGCTTCACGTGACTCACGATTGAATGTCTCTCCGAGAAATATCCGTCTTACCCAAAGAACGAGTTCTGTACTCTAAGGGGTGGAAAAGTTTTTTTTGCCGTCGTCCCCCAAAGAGCTTCGACACCCTTCGCAGTCCAAGTAACTCCAAACTGTCAGAAGTGACTGAAGTTGCGAAAGTTATGCCGAGCATTTTTTTTACAGCTTTTTACCCTGAAAGTTGTCAATGTCTCCAATGGACAAAATCGATATCTGTCAATCATTGTTGCATGATTTCGTTCCAATAACTTCATACCACTGAGTTATGCTTAGAATTGGTGTAAGTAATGCAAATGGGAAAATAAAGTCCAGTAGACTTAAGCAACAATACGAAATTCCGCTAAATATTAAAATGCCATATTTGAGCAGAAAAAATGGTACCTTAAAAAAAACGCCAGCAGAGAGACAGTGAATGTAAGATTCCATAATGGTGACCAGTTGCTTACATACTACAACCTTCCGCCATTGCTGACTTTCTCCATTAGCAGCAAGAGCCTTTCCTCGCTTCCTCGAGCTTCTTTTTATTCCGGACTTCTGTAGTTCGCATGTGTGCACGCAAATATATACACACATTTTTCAGGGAGACCCATCTTGGAAGACCGTTGGCAGAGCTTTTCGGCTTGAATCTCATGAATATTTGCATTCGCGTATTCTGCATGTTGCCAAATCGCGCGACTTTTCCTCTATTCACGTGCTCTTACCGAGAAATTCTATTTTTCCCTGTTGATCCCGGAAATCCTCGTTTCTCGCATTTGTACAAGCTCTTCGCACGCTCTTTTCCTTATTCAATGGTTCACTGATTTCACACTATTTTTTCGTTTCAATACCTTAGAACACAGAATAACTGCATCAACATGCGCAGTTTCCGGTGCTGGTGAGTATTCGCGGTAACTTTTATTCAGGTGCGACGCTATGGTGGTAATGCAATTTCCCATTTCTGGTGTATACGTGACGAGACGTCTCTCGTGTTTAAAGATGAAAAGCAACAGCTAGGAGATTCCTGGTTGAATAGAGATGAATGTGCATATTCTTTTTCTGTGTTCCATAAATGCGGCCACGTCGCTTACTACATGGCAGAAAATAATTGGACGAATAGTCTCCAAAATAATAAGAATAGTCTCCAAAATAATAAAATTGAAATTTAGTGAAATAAAGGGAATGAAAAAAAAATCAGGCTAAAAAAACATGGGAGGATAAACAGTGAGAGAACATCGTTCCCAAAAAGTCATTTTTGGGAATGATGAGATTTTCAACATCACTCACTGTTTATCCTCCCATGTTTTAGTGCACGATTTTTTTTTTCATTTCTTTTAATCTACTAAAATTCAAGGGAGACTCAGAAGTAAAAAGAGGGGTAACGGATTACCTACTGATATACTATAAAAGTACGGAAATAAAGTTGGATACCGAGTTAGTCGTGAAAACGGCGAAAATCCGTTGCCAGTGAGTACGCCCCTTTTTCATTCTCGTTCCTCTAAGGAGAAACCAATAAGAGCCGAAACTCTTCATTAAAACTCTACAAAACTCGACCGCCAAGACGCACTCCCTTCTTCTTATGTCTGCGCAATCCTACCATATTTTCCGTCTTCCTCTCTCTCTCTCTCTCTCTTTAGTATCTTTCGACTACATTTTTGCTGTCTCTTTCTAGCATCCCTCTTATATCTTTTTTCTTACGATCCCTCTGGTAAGCAGATGGCAGATAGAGAAGGAAAGTCGAGTGGTACGAAGGGAAAACAGTGAGGGAAAAATGAAGTAAAAGATGAGGTTTTTTTTATATAAGTATAAGACCGGATATTAAAAGTTATTCCGGCACCGAATAAAATATCAAAACTTTAAACTTTCATATCCCGGCTGGGGTCCACCATTACCCGTCGGGATAGCCGACCGCGCGATAGTTCTTCTTCCTAGTCTTCTTTTTCTACTTCTTCCGCTCCCCTGCTTCCGTTTTCTTTATCGCTCTTCGTGGCTCACTCGCTTGTACCCACTTTTTCCTCATGGGGATGAACCCTTCCTCGCCAGTCCCTTAAATGAATCTTGGACTTGCCGTCCCTTTCCGTTTTTTCTTACTTCGCAAGTCTGATCGCCTTTCTCTTTTCCGGCATATCTTTATGCATCGCGTCTTTATTATCCTCCAAGATACCTTCGATGATCGTTCTAGTCGTCCGGTAATCGACCCGCAATCTCCCAATTTTTTTTCCATTCATTGCTATAAAACTTCTAGACTAATGAAAAAAAATCTACCTCTTGGATTGAAAAGAGAAGTTCTCGCATTTCGCACGATATTTCTCATTGAATTGCGTATTAAAAATCCGGGATTTCTTGATCTCGAGAAACTGGCAAATGGAGTGTTAACGCGAGAACACGGAAATGGCTGATGGAAAAATGTTTCAATCATGAGATTTTTTTAATCTCCGAAATCATATTTGGTTTTATTCTACCTCGTTATACATAGAATTCAATTACTACTCCAGTAGAAAAAGTACGATAGATATACCGTCTGATATCACGCTTTAGATTTGTCTAACTTTTAAAGACTTTTTTATGTATATATGTCTAATTCTGTACGTCGGACTATGTATATATAATTTTATTACTTGGGAAAATTCAACAAAATTATCAATTTTCGACTCGGTGTCTATTTTACCCCATTTCTCCTATATCATTGCAAAGGGGTCATGGAATAGCGATCGTCATGGTTCTAGGCCGGTAGATAGAATATTATACAGATGAAATGTTAATTAGTTGAGAAACTTCGGTAGTCGACCGGACGTAAGTTTCGCTGAAGTTCACCTAGCTAGTAAATTGCGCGCGAGACACTAGGGTCTCTTGAAGTGGGCAGGGTTTCTCTACCCCTGAACCGTCTGCACTCCGTAGCTACTCCGTTCAACCTGACTACAACATGATTGTCCTCGGACCTTTCTCCGCTTCGCTCTTTCATAGTATTAAAATCCGCGTCTCATAATATACGTCAGAATTAAAATTGTCTTGTTTCTACAACGTTATTATTATTAATAGAATGAAAGGAGAACTCTCCGAGACACTGTCACGACAATTAAAACAATTCCGTATTTCGTATTAATCAAGTTATACAACTTTTCCATTGTAAGGATAACTCCCTCGCTATTTGTTACAATGTTAATTCATGCTGAATTTCGGCTGCTAGTATATATTAAGGTTTTCATTAAGAAACTGGTATAAATTGTCGACACTTCATTTCCATGGTTTCCTTCCTTTTTGTATACACAATAATTGAAAAATATCGTTTGAAGCTGTAATAACCTTTGAAATATTTTCACTTGTGCGCAATAAACTCTCAGTTAATTGAAACTGAGCGTGCTTTACTTGTTTGGGTTTCGACATAACTGTTATTTCATGAAACAGTTTTTAAACAATCACTCATAAATATAAAAAAAATAATCTGAAGAAGTAACCGAAATATGATGACGAAGTATTGTGTAAGGTTCTACATACTTTTTCTATACTTTCTATATGATGCGAAATTAAAAACTAGTAGCCTATATCATATATTCGTACAATGACGTGAATATACTAAACATACAAACTGAAATACAGCATATACATATATGTATATATGTGCGCATGTATCTGCATTACAGGTTGTACCATCAACGACTTGACACACGCCGACAAACGTGACATGCAACTCGTGCATTAGAACGCAACGATGCACAACACCAGAGCTTTGTGACATTCCACTATTAATCGTCTATGTCCAGGGTCAAAGCTCATGCATATACAGATTGTTTGCAAAGTGGTCGGTTTTAAGTCAGAGGATAGGCGAAGCATTTCGTGTGCTATCTGCGGGAACTTCGAGGAATATCGATCCGAGTAACCCATCCACTCTTCCATCACTAGCGTTCGACTGTCCTGGGTCATATTCATGCACCGCATTAAAACCGTTAAGCGTATGAGGGGATCCACTCTTCTCATTCCATATTTCATCTCGACACCTCACCTTCACGGCCATTACAACTTTGCGACATGAAAACTAAGACTCAACTACCGCATGGAAATTTTGAGTCCAGGATGGAGTTTGGGTTGTCCAGGATGGAGAACGGGATTTAATCTGATTCCATTGTCTGTTCTGGATTCAGCCTTGGAGACATCATCATGGATTCCACCTTGGGGTTCATCCTGTACTCTGCATCTTTTCTACCCAAGCCTCTCACCACTTCTTTGACACTCTGTATTTTTTTCCTATGGTATTCACGCGACATCGCGTTTTATTCGTATGTCGATTCGTCGAGTCAACAGTATTTTTCCATTCTTTAGCAATTTATCGTATCACGTCACTTGCAGTTTTATCGGTAATATGCTGGTAAATTATGATTTAATGAAATGTCCGTTTTACCGTACTGTCTAATTATGTTTTATGGAAACGTTCGCCCGATACAGCAGCAACGAGTTTTTGTGTTAAAGCGCATCTCTCGAGCACCTGCATTAATTATCCAAGAACTCGAGCTCGTGCCCTACCTCATGGCGAGTGCGGGCAATGCCATTTCAACGAATGGAGAGATAGCTCGTCACGCGTCCCCACGACGCTCTCATTCACGTTGATGAAACAAGCTGTGCACGAGCCGTTCGCCATTCTCGTCCCACGCCGTTATCGAGTGGATCTCGTCAGGCGCCCACCGTAACATGCCGCGGCAGCAATGGCAGCTACAACATGCACACAACATGCTCAACTCGATTTACAATTCGTGAGCGAGAGCCTCCAATTATAATGCATATCAAGCAATCTCTCGATTTCGTGATTTAATCTTATTTATTCGCGTGCATCGACTTTTCCATTATTATCACTATAACTGGACACGAAGAGTCATAGCGACGTATCATAAGACGCGGTCGTGTCTCGGAACAAGTACATTTACCTACCTACCTACCATATCGACGGAACTGCTGAGACACACTAATCACTACACCACAGAACGGGTTTCAATAAAATTATTATGTAATGAGTTAACAACGCATTTTAAGACATTGCAAAAACTAGTATTCTTCTCGACTTCTCGAATACACGCATCAAGTTATATCGTATATCGGAAATACCGAAGTGCTTATTGTTAACATCTGTATTCGATACACTCGATTTTTGTCCGAGTATAAAATCCCACGTAGAAGAGAGGCCACCCAGGTCCTCTCGAGTTCGTTTAACAGTCACGTTTCGGCAATCAATATTGCAAGGCGTTGCTGCATGCAACTTTTATCGGAATGTCTCTTACGTGCTACCATCCGTCCGTTAAATTATTCGATGTCACCGAGTACCTTCACCTTTGAAGTCGTCCGCGACGGGTACAAGCCTTCCGCGAATGTAGCTCTCTGTACGTGCGGCATGAAGCTCCGCCAGAAGCATGAGCATGCCACAGAGTTGCTTTGCTCTCATCTTAAAGTACGGAATAGAGTGAAATGAAGCGTGGAAGAGGGAGTGAGATAGCCACGCAGCGTCCCTTTCGCACTATATTACGTCCGGGATATTTTACGAGGTCGGGTACTCATGCTCTAATAACCACGAACTTGAGGCAGGAAGAAGAAAAGCCCACCTCCCCTATACCTTCCTTCCGCCTATGGGCTCTTCCTCCTTCCTCCTCGCGCCTGAACACCACCACTTCACCGTAACGAGTTCCGCTAATGAATATATTACCCGCTATACCGCGATAAGCTTATTCGGATTTTGAGTATATTACACGGTAAAACGAGAGATTCTTCTCTCAGCTGGTACATCGTTAGGAGTTTCTGTACTAAAGAGATACTCTCTCACGATAGACGTGTTCTACCAGTGGCGCCATCTGATGAAAATTATGAGACTTTATCAGGTTTTATACGATATATACAGAACTTTTTAATTGAATTTTTAAGAAATATTTTTAAAATGCTGATGTTAGACCCCGAATATCACAAATCGTAACAGTTTTCCCATCGACGCATAGCTAAGGATATAATAATAATAATAATAATGCGAGCAAAAATTGAAAAGAACGAAATTATTCGAAATCGAAGATTGAGTTTGATTTCTATTCTTCATCTTCCTCATATAATGTCATTTATTTGGAGGAAAGATTTTAAATCCACGTAGTCTGAAGCTCATTGCGTACCCTTTGAAATGAGCCCTAAAAAAGCTTCGCAGATTATAAATTGATAAAATCCTTTGCAATTGAAGAAGAGGTAAATGTTATTAGATTTACTATACTGAAATGGTGATATATTCACACCCTGAATTTTTATACGACTACGTGTCAGCTGAGGCAGACACACCTTCTTCGCGGAGAGAATGATCTGATAAAATTTACCAGACGCTATGGTAAAAATTATCAAACCCGCCTAGTGTTGGGAAGCCATAGCCGCCACCTGACGCAAAGTACGAAAACTATGAGAATTTCTACCATATACATAAAATTTTTTACCATATTTCGTGGTAAAAATTCTCTTAGTTCTCGTACTTCTTGATAGGTGGCGTCAGGGCTCCCCTGTACGCGGAATTTATGATACTTTTTACTAGAAGTATGGTAAAATGTATCAAATCCTTCTGTCCGTGCAGATGTACCGTTACAGAGATGCAAGCAAAACTTATCTGTGTAACAAAAAAACAGATTGAACTGAAGCTGCTGAATTAGTTTCACAGTTGAAATTAGTAGCGTCACGAAATTGGTTGGCGTGCAGCCCGACAAGCGATACCTTAGCCTATGTCAGTAGGTAACCGCGGGGCGTCTCACGTTGAGAAAGATCAGCTGATTCCCCGGGAGGCTCGGAAGCCGTCGTGGGAGTGAGCATATATCCTCTCCCGGTTAGCTAAATTGTCTATGCTCGCGCAGTTCTACACCAGTTAGTTGCACTCTTGTATAACATGGCTGAGTTCTCGAGGGTAGCAAGGGTGGCGCGTTCTTCGACCTCGCTATACTCAACCCAAGAATCATTCCTATCCGACAAGCACCTCCGCAACTTCCCGCAGTAGCTGCATCCCTAGCTTGCACGGCGTGCACGCCACGCTCCTAGAATTTACCGTTCTGCAGATTGCGGGAAACAAACGGCTCCTCGGCTCACACCCGAGGGTAGCTCTTGGGGTGGTGGCTGGAAGGGTGCTGTTCTACCGTGGCTCCAAGAGGTAGGTAGCAAGTTCCAGTGGCCGAAGAATCGGGATCATGCAAGAGGCCAATGGAAACCATGAGAGCAAAGGAGATGGAGCTAAAGAAGTGAAGAGGGGAAGAATGAGAAAGAGTAAGTAAAGAGGGCACTGATCTCAAGAGTTCGCACCCAAAGTCGCCACTTATTTTACCGAGAAAGTGCTACCCCACAGAGTAACTATTCTGCAGCGACTCTTGAAGTTACACTTGAGGAGTGACTTTGCTGAAAATTCATCCGATTATCGCAAAACCTTTTTACTCAAGATCGCTATCGCAATTAAATTGCGCTATCGCTCGGCTGATAGTGCAATTTAATGAGAGTTCAATGAGACTATTTATATGGTCCTCTATACTGCAGATCTATAAGTATTTGGAAAACGTAGATAAGTAACTTATGTTCTGTGTGGCCGATTCCACGATGTGTTTAAGAAATTCCGCAGAAAATAATTTTTGATACCAAATGATTCAGATCTTACCAAAGAGATTAAATTCAATCCTCAAGAGCAAAGCAACGTCGATAAAACGAAATTCAAAATGTAGTCAACTCGATTTCGTTTCCAATCGCTTCTTCCCTTAGTAGCGGGCCCTGCCTTTTTTTACCGAGCCGAGAAGCAAATTTTAAGCGTGATGGTAGATGAGGGCTATGATAGCGAAGTATTTGGTTACGAAAGTGAGGGTAGAGAAAATTCCTGAGCTCGCCGAGTGTATATACCGCGGCTGTTCATCAGCTTGTATGTACTCGTCGATATTCTCTCATCTTCCGTCGGTATACAGTATGTGACGGGTTCGCCCCCGCGGCCAGAACGCTCGTTCACCAACTTGAACGTCTCGTCGATCGTTTTACGCCACGAAAATCTCGTTAGGTACGGAAATTGTTGCACGCTCAAGTTTGAGCGATTGCTTGAGCATTATAACGAGCAACTTCCCATGGTAAGCACTCTGCGAAAACGGGTAGAGCTTCACTTCTTTGCCCATGCTCAGAGGCTTCACTTTTCTGCCTTACCTTCATCGTCTTTCTCTTCGCCTCGAGCTGGCGATGAGAGCCTTAATCCCGTTTTCGTGCAAGGTAGCAAACCCTGTCCCCATGGCCCGCACAAAGCGACGCATCGATCTTCCATTTTTCTGCATAAAAACTGATAAAAAAGACTATCAAACGCTCCCGCATCCCCCTGAAAGATCCGAGAAAATGTAAATATTATGCACCTATAGAGTAATAAATAACTAGGGGAGAGCGGGGCAAAATGGGAACGCGGGGCATTATTACTACGGGACAGGATGAAACAGGGGCAAATTGGCACGGCAGCACGAGCGGCAGCTGCGCCCAATGAAATTAAAAATAAATATGCAATGAGTCAAGTATTTAATGTAAAAAAACAATAGATGGTTATATTCTATTAAATTGAATTTGAAAGATATTGTGAGGTTAATATCATGGTAATTAAACCATAATATAATTCTTTTATGATTTCAGCGTACGCTGGTGCTATTTTCACAAAGGTCTGCCATTATGGCCCTGTTCCATTATGCCCCGCGTTGCCATTTTGCCCCGCTCTCCTCTAGTGTACTTTTGCTATCAGAATATGCAAATAATATGTCTATACTATATTTCACATCAGCTTCCGCATATTCCAGGTGTAAGCTTTTACTATTATACACCAGCGGTATCCAGTTACGAATAATCTGCATGAGAAGATTTATGGATAATTATAAGAACCCAACTAATTGCTTTCTGCTGAAAGAAGAAGCACAAGAAAATTGAGTTAAGATTGTTAATAAAATAACTTTTGTTTTTCTTATACCTCGAAGAAGCTACTCTGTTTTGCTTTAGTTTATGTTCTCGTCCGATGCCAGACCTTTGTTAACCTCTTTTTCCCTGTCAATTCATTCAATTAGCGCACAATGCTGCATTTTTCCGAGCCACTCCACATCAGCGACTTTTCTCGCTATATTCACGTTATCCAGCGAAGTTTTCTTGTTATCACATAAGATAAATTGTGTTATAAGATTTTTAGGAAAATTACATCATGAACTTTATGCATGATAAAAATGTAACAGCTAATTAGTTCAATAGATCTTCGAAAGGTAATCCATACTAATGACTAAAAATGCAATACAGGGTTTTGATCTAATCAATCTTTAAGCGTATAAAATGGGGTATAACGTGATTTTGAAGTATCAAGTTTTTGAGAAATTAAACGTTGTTACGATATATATCGAGTATAAACCTTTGCAAAATTATATTTTATTATACAGAAAAATGATTTTAGTTTCTCTTCCCATCTACTCTTAACCGAAACATGTGAGTCTGGACTTAAGTAGGGAGTGTAAGCCAAGAAATGTTTCTTCATGGGGCATAAAAAAAATCATATCCTGTTTCAAAAGTGCTCGCAATTTTATACTTATCGAGGTAATGGGTCATAAAGCTTTATATCTTTGCGTGATAGAGTGTACGCGATACTCTGTACTAGGTGCAGTAGACCTGAGTTGCGAGCTTCACCATTGCACGTAGGTGGGCCTATTTTCTTTTGTAGCTCGTCAACTTATTCCTTGTCAACGAGAAGTAAAGCATTCCACGAGTATATGTCTCTTTTCAATGCAGTCCACAAAATATAATTATACATGGTGCTCATTATATCAGTCGCCATTCAATAATATTTTCTTCCTACTTTTTTTTAAATTTTGTTTATGTTTCTCATTATTCCCGTAATATAGCTGTACCTTCCTATTATTTTTAACTCAAGCTAAATCGTTATTTATGCTTTTGTTTTTAACAACGAAAATGTATAAATATTTTACTAGGAAGTTGGCAAATATTCTTTCGCACTGATTAGTTTTAAAATTCCATGAAAGCAAGAATAACGAGAAAAGTAATGGCCCATTGTAGTCTCCATAACTCTGACATGCATTTTATATTCAACTTTTATACAAAAAGCCTTATTTTTACCCTTATTAAAGTATGTAATCATTTGAATTAATTAACAAATAGAGTGAGTTGGAACGTAATTCGGTGGTTACAACTCTGGTTGATAATAAATAAATGCAAAATTATTATACGTATGATTTACTTTAGAAATTTTTTTTATTCGAGTATGAAATTTTTTTAAAAATACTTCAGTTAAATTATCGTACAAAGTAGCATACTTTTTTACATTTGTCTTTAACTAAAGTAGGCCACATTTAGTGCGAGTGGTATGCAACTCGCTGTATATCCAACGACCTAAGTCTAAGACCTCGACGATCTTTCATCTCTCTCACCGTCGCACATGGCTTTACTCATTCTCGGCATTCAGAGTGCGACCCACAAAGGCAAGGAAGAAGGAGGTTGCTGCTGACAAACTCATATGATAAAAAATGAGGTGCACACAAAGCGTATACTGTCGCTTGTTTTTTCCGTGACCTATGGCGAGGGGAGTTTATATATCGATGCATGGACGTTGCACCCTGACCGATGGAGCGCGACGTCCAACCGTAAGTCACCCCATGGAATGAAGGAATTAATACGCGACCTAGTCGTGCTCTTAGACGGGGTTGCGTCTACGGGTTATGAGTTTCAGGCACGCGGCCCTGACACGAAACGGCCAGTTATTTCTATTGTTCGTCGAGCACGAGACTTACCTGCAGTGTCCTTGCCAACGTCATGTTACATTCTCAAAGGAACAAAAATTGCCCGGTTCTTATGTGCTAAGTTTGTCCTTAAAATCAGATCGTACGTCTCATCTTATTCGCATCTACATCACCGTTTACCCGTGTAGAAATTAGTTCGGGCAGCCGCGGTTAAATAAGGGGCCTTTTTAGGTATAAACGTAGCATCCACAATAGGGAATGTACTCTAGAATCCTACTAGGCTCAACAGAGGCGGCCACGACAAACTTCGGGGCCTAATCAGGCTTAAATGTGGAACCCTCACTAGGGTCGCCCATATTGAGCTTCTAAAGGCTCCGTACTTCAAGCGTGACTAGCCTAGTAGGGCCCCTAATAGAACTGGGGCAAACTAGAAAGGGCCAAGTTGGAGCCCCAACTATATTTCTGCACGAGTACTGACATCGAATTGTTAAGGAAATCCAGAATTAAATCTATCGTTTGTGTTATTATTCAAGGAATATGACCAGATTTATAAATAAGTATTAATCTTTGCATTCGAAAAATACACAATTGCATTAAATTCAACATAAGTTAAAAGCGTTCGATGGAATAATCAAACAGCATCAGTAGAAAATAAAGTGAAAGCGTTGAAGGAAGTGCGGTGAAGCTACATTCGGAGCTTAACCTTGAATTAGGAAAACCCGATTGAATTGAAGCGGCGCATTTAGGTCCGAACAGTAGCGTCCCAGTGTGAATAAGCGTTAATCTCCAGTAATTGGTTCCCCAGGGTAAATGCCAAATCGGTAAAAAAAATAAAATAAAACGTTACGACCGGGAGTGAGAGCGAAAAAGAGCAAGAGAGTCGCGGGGAATGAATAGAAAATCGATTCGGGAGGCCCCTCTAACTCGAGCTTCGGCAGAACCAAGCCGCACCACCCCCATTAGCACTTCGATATCTACCATCGAGCTTTCGCGAGCTTGCGCAACCAACCAAGTCACCGTCTCACTTCGTCGTACTCCTTTCTGTCTCACTTTCGTACTATCAACGCGCCATCGCGGTCTCTGCAAATCTACGTTTGCCCGGATAATAGTAGTTCGTCGATTACGCTCGATGGGTTTGCTTTCGTCTGTCTACCATATAACGACTCTCTCGTTGCCAAGAATGCTCAATGTGGAAAAGAAGAAAACGAGTGAAGAGGCTCGCCGAGTATTGACGAAGCTTACTTATTACAGAACAAGCTTAATTATTCCATTATCAAATATCCTAGGGAAGTTTACTTAAAAAATTATAGCCTTTAAGGGGAGGGAGTCAGGTAAAAAATAATTAAATTTGTAAATTCAATATCATCCAAATTCTCTTGCATATAAAAATGACCAATGAACTACATTGTTGGTACTCGATGAAAGGATTTTTTACTGTCATCTGACTTGCGTATGCCTTTCAATATTATCTTAAGCAAAGTTCTTAGGTATTCCATTCTGCGCATGTTTCAGATCAAACTACTAGGCAGATTGGAATGGTTGACGTCTCATTTTCTTCTTCATGAAAAGATACACCGGCTCAATGGAGCAAACTATTTTTTTTTTATTCTGAAAGCAAAGTTAATCACTGATTTAGAAAATAGCATAAAATTTATTTATTAATAATTATGTCACTTAAAAAATATTACCTTTTATTAACATTTTCTCCATTTAGCCGGTGTATTTTTTCATGAAGAAGAAAATGAGACGTCAACCATTCCAATCTGCCTTGTAGTTTGATCTGAATCATGTGCAGAATGGAAAACCTAAGAACTTTGCTTAAGATAATACTGAAAAGCATATGCAAGTCAGACGACAATAAAAAATCCTTTCATCGAGTACCAACAAAATAGTGCCTTGGGCATTTTTATATGCAGTAGGATTTAGATGATATTGAATTTCCTAAATCAATTTTTGTTACCTGACTCCCTCCCCTTAATATCGACAGGCATTTTGGCGCTCCGTGTGAGCGCGATTTTCTATGATTCGCAGCTAAGAAAAAAATGCTATCCACAAGTTTCAAAAAGTTAAATGTGTGCCTACCAAGTTCTCAGTCGTTCTAAATAAGCCTTTTTCTAAGTATAGTATTGTAATCGTATCCTCACTCGAGGTGTCTATTTTAATATTCACAGCATGTCATCACAAAGACAACGTACAATTATTGAAGACATTTGATTATAGACTAGACTTTCACCATCATACACGTATCGTTTTATTACCGTCACTCATTTAATTCTACAGACTATAAATGACTATAGAAGAACGTGAATATAGGTGTCACGTGCAATGACACAAGACATGACATCAAAGTCACCGTTTATATGTGCCGCTATAATCCCGGATCTGCAATGTCGAGAGCCACAAGAACGTCTCATAAACGGTGCGAGGTAACAAACGTACCGATGAGATACATATACATGTACCAGTGACTATATATTACTAATATACTTGGGTATATGCGACGGAGGATACGAAGACCGTCGTTAGGTCTAGCCCAGGCATCTACGAATCTTAATATTCCATGAGCGAGTCACGTCTGCCGTTAAGTCGTGCGTAATACTCATCGTTGCGAGCTCAAGCAATTACAACCATTCGAGTTTCTCTGTCTCACAACCCATTTCCGTCTCACTATTTCGCTCTATGTCGTTCACTACCACTTGCCTGTAGATGTCGCGCGCTTCGAAGCTCTACTAGCTTCTAACGAACAACTAAATTCCGACGAAGCGTTATTTCCCCTCGTCGCACTGCACAGGGGGATGTGAAGGGATTCTTCGGTGAAACAGCCGGAGGAATTGGGTCAGCTACGACCGTCGAACGAACGCCAAGTACAACGGGTTGGTACGTTCAGTAGATGAAAGCAACAAACACTGCCAAGTACTTACCAATACTGGTACAACCTTCCACCAGAATTGTACTTTCAGTGGGTGAGAGCGAAGCTGTACGTTGACTCGTATTTGAAGCTTCGATGGTTCTGAGAGAACAAGGAAACGAGAAATCGAGCATGAAAACTGCAATGCATGTGCGTTTGGGAATAATCCAAGTCACTTGAAATGGGTCTCATATATTTCTAACAATACAGGAAATGTCAAAGTTTTTTTGTTGAATATAATTTTTAAAAAAGGGTTATTGAAGCGCATACTATATTTTCATGCTGTGATAATGGGTTTTTGAAATTATGTTACATTGCCATATACAATTTATTTGGTTCAATCAACATTTCTTCTTAAAGATAAAAATGAATGAAAAAGGAAATAAAATGTACGCAGACGTCATACTGGCGTAACTAAGCCACGTATCGCATTATTATTATTACAATACCCACTTTTGCACCCTTTCGTGAAATGCCCTAAGTGAACCAAGAGAAGTTTTCTCCTTCTAATGTACTACAGTGGAATTATTACCTTTACGAACTCTGTCAATAAGAATTATCCCTCAAACAGCGGAAGAGTGCATGAAAAATCATAAATAAAATCTAAGCTGAGTGAAACTAGGCACATAAGAACAGTGGAGCAGTGGAAAAGTGGCTCAGTTCGTTGGAGAGTCGAAAGGGTTTAGTACAAAAACGACTTGTGCATACGTGCACCAACGAACCTCTGTACTATTTTGTGTACCTCCAAGTCACTCGTTCACCTCACGCTGCAATGAGTTTGAGAGCGAAGGAAAGGGCTGGCGCTGCTATAGCTCGACTAGTCGGAACGTTGAGGGTGCTTGCAGATGCATGAACTGCATTTGCCTTCTTGATATGCTCGGATACCCGACCTCACCGACGAATGCTGGCTCACAAACGATCTCACCCATTCCCAGTCCTCTTCTCTGGCTTCTTCTCAGAATTTACCGCCGAACGCGGCTGATTTGGTTGATCGAAACCTCGAGTGGGCCTACGACATAAATTCCTCGCAAAAACATGTATAATGATGCCTATAATATATTCCGGGGAATTTAATTGTATTCTGAATATTGAGTAGTGTTAAATACGATTCGTCTTTGTATTTTTAAGTCTGTATTTGAAATGTGCATATGTCCAATTCCATATTGCAGACTGGGTATAATTTTTTTTACTTGGGGTTTTTATATTTTGATTTCTGAAAGATATTTATATACAATCTAGGCTTGCATGAAAAAATAACATAAAATTGCAGCCACACATTTTTGATTCTACATGGAAATTTATAATCCCGTACAACTCGTTTGAAGCTTGTGGCGCAAGTGTGCTGAACCAGAATCAATCGAGCAGTGAATAGGATCTACATCCGCTTATACGATCACAGCAATATTTACTATTATGCTACTGCGGTTGAGGGAAAGAAATTCTTCAAATTAGATTGATAAAGCAAGTGAGTGAGTGCACTAGCGATGAAAAAGGGAGAGAAAAGGAGACTGAGTCGAAGTCAGTTGAATCAGAGGAAAAACGGAGAATGAGTGTCGTGAAGGTAGAGCCCGGAAACCGTCTTTTTGTCCCTTGAGCAATCACGTCACGATGCCACCACCGCCACGAGCGAATATCGTTTCGTCTCGCGGCGACGACGACGACGACGACGACGACCGCGATGAAGAAGGAGAAGAATAAGAAGAGGAAGTCTAAAGCAGAAGCTAATGCGACGTCGGGGGATGATGGAATTTGCAAATCACCCCGTACTTCACTTTACCCGTCCGCTTTTCACCCTCCTTCTTTATAAACCGTAGAAGCGGTACCAAATAGTCTGCGTTCTATGTACGCCACACGCTTTCCACCAGTGGAACCTCGTCTGTAAGCTCTGGAGACCTGGAACTCGTCGTTGCTTGAGTTTCTGTATATAGTACAACCTACACATGCATCAATCTAATAAGCATGCATATAGCTATACCAATACGTCAACTATATTCGTACCGCTAGCAGCTCCCTCACTTTATCCACGAGTTAAGCGAGCTACGCGCTTCGTCTAGCTCTCGCAAGCTCTCGTCTATTCTCACCCTTTTCATATCCCGACGGTACTCCTGTTAACCTCCCCCGACGGTTTTAATAAAAAAAGTTGGAGAGCCCGCCCTCGGTTCTTTCTACTTTCTCTTGCTCTTACACCCACCATCAGCAGCATCACTCGCGACCAACAGCTCTAACCATCGGCGTCTATAGTTACGTGTTCCGCACGTTCCACACCTACACACGAAGCCTTCCTCTGAGACGACCACCTCGTTAACCAGCAACTTTCAGCTCGAACAACCGAATGAGAATTTTCTCCTCTTAACCTCTATAGTAAGCCACGGACAGGGAGAGAGAAGATAGTTTTCTTCGTGTCTGAACACTAATCGCGTTTTTCCAGTCATCTATTAGACCGTCGGGACCCTTTACCCATTTTTGGTTCGTCTTACAAAAGTTTTGCGCGTTAAGTGTTTGGACATTAGCTCTTCTAGGTGTTTGGAAGACATTTTGTAAGATATTTGTACGCTCTGAAAACGCAATATATAAAAAATTACAGACAAGTATATTTTCTTGAATTTATATGATAAAGTATGAAAGAAAAGAAGTTTCAAAGTCGGGCTTTTCACAAATATCCATGCGGATATTTTTTCTAAACCCTTTTTCTCGATATTTTAGACCATTTTGAGTATAAAGACATGATAACACCAAAAATGTGCTTGCGACAAAGAAGTACTTTTTTTAAATTGTAGCCCATGTGGGAATTTTGGTATACAGTCAGAGTTACCAACATGGTCCAGCACTAAAACGAACTCGGCTGCCAAGCGTTGTCGATCAATACTGTCTTAGTACTAATTGAATACTGGCCTTATTATGCACCAGTTCAGACAGCCACTACTTTCAAGATAAAATAAACAGTACTCAAAGGGTACTAGAGCCTCGAAGATAATAGAAATTATCTTCGGGCCCTAGTCAGGGCGTTATCAGGCCGCCTGACTGCCCTGGTAGGGCGCTTTCATGGCAACCTGGTAGCACCCTGAATCGAACTGTAACGCTGTGTCACATATGGCCCTGATCAGGCTGCCTGACCAGGCTATTATAAGGCTGCCTTGAGAATGTCTAATAACTTCCAAAGGCTGTATTTACGTTGATCATAAATAATATTACAATTAATTATTAATTCCAGGGCATTATGTAGTAATATGAACAATAACATTCTATTAATATAGCAAACAAAAAAAAGAGAATCGTCTTCGGAGACGGTTTTTCCTAACACTATTCGAGAAGTGATGCACGCGGGATTTGAACCCAAGACCTCCGGACCTACTTATTTACCTAACTACCTAACCAAACACGCTAACCACTAGACCAATCCGATTATGTAGATATGTCATACTGTACTTCCATAATAGTTTATTTTACGATAACAGTAAAAGGAGTGATGCGAGAGGGTGATATATGGAACCAATATTTAAAGGTGATTCTGCCAAAAACTTCGGATTGCAATTCGCCGACCTTATACGAAATCTCTCTGGCACAGAAGTGACTTTAACTCAAAATTCGTAAAATCGAAATGGCGGATTTAATATGCCGGTCGAAAAATCAAAAACTGACTTTGTTTGCATGAAATTTATTTATTGCAAAAAGCATCTTTGTCCGTCACCTTGAATGCGATATTTCGATTTTATAAAAGATATTTTTTATTCGACGATTGCGAATTTGAATTTTTCATTCGTAAAGTTCATATGGTGGGTTCAATAATGGCGGACGAAAATTAACAATCTTAGTTTTATTATGAATTTAAACTTCAAACTTATAACATCAACATGGCGGACAAGCAATATTTGGAAAGATTAAAATTCAAACAGGTGATTTGACTGATCTGACATTAGTATTCCAAGAATGCGAAAGTAAGGTTATGTTTTGACAACAGCGTATCCGTGGCAGCGAACGCTACGAGCATTGTCAATTCGAATGCCGACGAACAATTCCGATTCAAAATATTATTTGGAACCAAACGTTATCATTTATTTCTACGGAATATGATACCTGCCTGAATTCTACTTTGAATCGCACTGGATAAAGTAGGAAATGAGGCACTCGTAAGGCAAACCTAATCAGGGCAATTTCACGGTTGCCTGGTCTTACACCTAATACGGCGGCTCTGGATTGCGCCGGATCACGCCCTGTTCAGTCTTCCCATAATAGGGCTAGCCGTGGCACTGCCTGATCAGGGCCAAGCAAGGCTTTCCTTATTAGGGGTAGCCGTGGCATCGCCTGATCAGGGCCAAAAAAGGCTTTCCATAATAGGGCTAGCCGTAGGATTCCCCGATCGGGGCCTGATCCTGATAAGGCAAGCCCTGACAGATTTCTACCCGGGCGTCTGAGTACTGGTCGCAGACTAGGCCGAAGCTTGTTTTATTGTCGTCGACCTAACTTTGCCAGTATCAGTCTGACTTCCGGTTGGGTCGTCGAAGTACTGGGCGTAGAATAGGCCGAAGCTCTACTTATTGCCGGCAAGCTAACATCGTCAGTATCAGCCTAACATATGGCAGAGTACTGGGGTCATACTGCCGCGACATTGATAGAACCGTACCGATACTGGCAGACAAGCTTTGGACCCATGTGATCATTTTCGACTTGTCCCAGCATTAAGACAGAAATGGCATCTACACCGAGAGAAAAGATTTCATTGAAGCCAAAGAAATGGATGGATTGATTTTTTTTTCATTGATTTCAATAAAATAGTGCACTTGAATTTCAAAGAGAGCATTTCATTGCCTGTAAATAAAGATTTATTTAGTGAGCATATAATAAAGAAGCAGTTTCATTGTTTTAAACAGACGTTTTCATTGGTTCAAAGAAACGTTTTCATTGACCGCACCTAACTTCACATTTTTGTTTTTCGGTTCTCCCGAACGAACGGCTTCGAGTTTCGAGGAGCCAGAAGGTTAGCCTATTTCTGCCGTACTTCCTTACATACTCACGAAATTTGAGCTTTATCTGCCGCGTACTTCAGGAAAAAAAAGGTTTCGAAATTTTGAGCTGGTAAGAAGAAGGTTTCATTGAAACAAAGACGATATCTTTGAAATCAATGAAAAAGTTTCATTGGTTTAAATAAATGTTTCTTCGAATCAATGTCACTAATTTTCATTGAATTCGAGATCATTCAAAGAAAAGATAGTATTGAAATTCAAGTATTTTCTTTCATTGGCAAAGATTTCCGTGAATCAATGAAACTTTTTCTCTCGGTGTAGTACCGGCATCTTGGCAACAATTCTGCACCAACACAGAGCCCGTTTGAGATTCCCACATAGGAGTGGCTGAACTGATTATGTATGCCTCGTACATAATCAGTTCAGAAAGATACTTTTTAGACGTATGATTTCGCGAGCTCTGTATCTCTCGACAGTCTTAGTGGTTCGTTCTATTTTACTACCCACTCATATTACCATCAATAACATATACGTTCGCACTACCATTCAAAGGGGTAACATGATTGAAAGACTTCGTACATATATATATATAGATGATTCGCTGCCCAACTAACAAGCCATTCAGACTCGTGAGGCACTTTGAGCAATACGATTTTCAACGTGCCGGTTATTCTCCCGCATTCTGACCCGTTCTAACTCCCTCTTCTCTTCCTCTCGCTATCCTCCGCTAACGATTCTACTGGTAACATTTTTTCCTCTCGCTCATTTACTCTGACTACGGGTTCTCTCGCCAGTAGCATGAAAATAATTACACTACCGTGTTACTGCTAACTGAAACGTCACGAAAAACAATTACCTACTCTCGAACGCTTCAAGTCGTACCTTTCATCTTTTGCACTTAGTGCGCCAATAACGAGATCGTAAAAAAAAGTTCATTTGTTCTGCACACCGTTGTACACGTATTAATATCGAATAGAGTGTTGTATTTACTTCATTTAAGTCGGTTACAATCAGTCCCGAGAAGGCAAATGAAAAAATCTTCGATTTATTGTAAAACAGTTATAATAGAATCGTTATACTAGTGAATATTTTATGTTACTCTTGTCTATGGGAAATTCCAAGCTAACTCGATGAATATCTAACCCTTCGTATTTTTTATTGGATTTATTCCTATTTCGCTGGCTTGTACCACTCCAAAAACGGCAAAAATTGAATTGTTCTGTACTTTTTTTATAGACAGCAAAGAAAAATTAGCATACTGTGATATTTCAATAAAATAAGTGTAAACGGACTCTAAAGAAATATGTTTAAAACTCCAAGAATGAAGGAACAAGAAGTCTTGAAATTATCCCTTTCTCCATTCGATCCACCAGAATTTCCTCTAATTGCCGAAAACTCAACTGAGTATCTTATACTATACCGCAGACAATAATATTACTGACGTTGAATGTAAGAAGGGTAACAAATTCGCGAGGAGAAAAACCTCCCATCCGGTTTTCCTTCTCTCGTCGGCTAGAGCTGAAAACTTTTCGACCGCATCGACGAAACGGCAAACTTCAACCCTTGCAGTTCACGAAGTTGAACGGAAGCTCACTGATGGTGCAGTATATCTGTACTATATACTATTCGCTGTATTTCTGAGAGTTCCCCTCGCCAACGGTGAGTCGCGACTTTATTTAGTAAACGGTTTGAAGCCGAGCGTGGTCGTTTGGCCCAGGAGCGAGAAGCGTTTATGCATAATACTTTTCGTATAATTTTTTGCTTCCTCAGAGAGGAAGTTTTGTTTTCATGAAAACATTTTTTTGGACATTCTCATGCTTAGGAAAATGAGAACAGTTTAATAAATTGAGGCAAAAGAAGTTTATAAAATATGTCCGTATGCGTATATGTGAGTGTGCTAGGCTTCGAAATTTCAATAACCTATAACTTAACTCTCATCCCGGTCACTTAAAATATCGTGAAAATTATCCGGTATATGTAGCAATTCTCTGTCAATTCAGCCACTTTTTTTCGACCCTCTCAGATTTGCCCTGTAATTGGTTATATGAATGTACCACTAAAAGACACTCTATTTGAATTTTTCCAGATTTTTAAAAATAATTTTTCTGAAAATGGCTTATTTTATTCATGTGCAAATATCTCAGAATTTTGAAGTTACTAAAAAAAAATGTCAGCACATAAAAGTTGTCGTTTATTGTTAGCTTTCCAGCGGAATATTCCAAATAATTAGCACGTTCCTGTGAGTATGACATTTTTCCGAAAAATGGAGGAATTATTTTTTAATTAAAAAAAGGATATTTTTTTACTGAATAAATTACAGAGTATTGCTACATGACTGTTGATATCACAAAAAAATCGCCAGAGTGGCACCGATCCATCTTCTGCTATAAAAAAATGCATTTGTGTGAATGTTCCGAAAAACGGGGGCATTATTATTTTTTTGATAAAAAAAGGTTACTGTTTTGGCTAATAAAATTACAGAGTATTCTTGCATGACTGTAGATATTGCAAAAAAATCATCAGAGTGGTACGGATCGAGCTTCCGGTATAAAAAAAAATAATTCCCCCGTTTTTCGAAACTTCTACACGAATTATTTTTTTTAATACCGTAAGCTCGATACTTGCCACTCTGATGATTTTTTTGCAATATATACGGTCATGCAAGAATACTCTATAAATTTATTAGCCAAAAAAAAGTAACCTTTTTTTTATCAAAAAAATAATAATGCCCCCGTTTTTCGGAACTTTCACACAAATGCATTTTTTAATACCAGAAGATCGATCGGTGCCACTGTGGCGACTTTTTTGTTGTATCAACAGTCATATAGCAATACTCTGTCATTTTTTCACTAAAAAAAAATATCCTTTTTTTAATTAAAAAATAATTCCTCCATTTTTCGGAAAAAAATCATACTCACAGGAACGTGACAATTATTTGGAATATTCCGCTTGAAAGCTAACAATAAAAGACAACTTTTATGTGCAGACATTTTTTTTCCGTAACTTCAAAATTTTGAGATATTTGCACTTGAATAAAAAAAGCCATTTTCTGAAAAATTATTTTTAAAAATCTGAAAAAATTCACATACAGTGTCTTTTAGTGGTACATTCATATAATCAATTACAGGGCAAATCGAAGAGGGCCGAAAAAAAAGTGGCTGAATTGATAGAGAATGCTTCACATGAGGCCCAAAAAGTTCTGAAGTGTCTTGTCACTATTGTAGAATATGTCCCAAGTGGATAAAAATAAAAATTAACATGACATGTTTAAAAAAATTCAGTCGATCAGTCGATCAATGGGCAAAGTTTGGTACAGTGAAGCAACAGAAAAATACAAAAAAAAACTTGTAATTTTATGGTATTGTAATACTATATTCTCTCAGAAAAAGTACTGAATTTGAAGAACCTGTGGTGTTCCCTTTACGAGATAAACCATTTGCTTATATTTCTTTATGATTTCGTGAAATCTCAATAACCCCAAAGGGGTTATTGAAATTTCACGAAATAAAATTCTCGTCTTATTCCGTACTCTCTATATAATTTTTTACCCAATTTTTAAAATCGCATCCAATATAAATATATATTTTTTTCTCTGAATCCAAGTTTTCTACGTAAATACCGTCTTCCATTGCAGCCAAAATCGATCAACATATTTCATCATAGCGATAGATTGATAAAAAATGAAAAATAATAAGGAAGCAATGCGCAAGTTTCTACTTAGCATTCTTTTTTGCTATTTTTTGCATCCGTGCGTAAAGCTGAACCGTGGAAACGTTGAGACAAAACGAGGGAAGTGAATAAGCGAGTAAAGGTAACTGTGGCAGATGTCGAAGTAAGCTGCAACAACGGAGAATCTCGCGCATTCCGTTCATCCGCCGAATACTTATATATCTCCGGAGCCGTCGCCTGGTGAGCCGCCTCAACATCTCGCTTTTACAACTGTGCTTGCAGCTCTGGTAATTACCCACCATAATACTTATGTTACTTCAATAATGCCTCGGTATGAAGAACGTCTACGTTGCGGGTCCGCTTGCATAGCTCCAACATTCTGCGACTCGAAGCGGGAGATCTCTCCTTCTCAACTTACTTTGGCGCTTCGGCTGCTGTTGCTGCTACGTTATGAGCTTTACATCGCGTGCATAGGCTGCTCTGCTGCACAAGCTACGTCGAGACCCCTGTATTATTTGCGTACCTCGAGGCGTGAGCGACTCGCATACTTATAATGCGAGAGAGAGTTGAGCACAAACACACAACCATTTCGAGAGTGTATAAACTTTTCGCTCCTCTCATGAAACACAGAGAAATACAAAACCAGCTTGAACATTTTATGCTCCTCCTTGTCGTCTGTCAACATCAGTCTCGTATTCAGTCGGCTTGTGTTCAGCACTAGAAAAAAAGTGCATAATTTTAATTTTGTTTATCTGTTGACGTGTTTAACACGAATATTAATACAATATTAGGCCAGGCATTAAATAAATTTCTTCTTCAAATCCTAGCATAATAGGATCTTATTTAGATCAAATAGAATGTATTTTATTTCAAGAAAATCGTATTGATTTCAAGTAAGTTTTATTTAATCGAAACAACATTTTATTTATTCGACATCGTTCTCCTATTGGATTCAAATAAAATGATCAAACCGATTTATCTGGGCGTACACATTGCATCCTCATAATTTTTTGCATTGTATAAACTTACATCTATGAGGAAGTATTTTTTAAAAAAATTAAAAAGAAAAAGTAATCTTTATTGCAAGAGGTCACTGCTGTGCTGTGTCCAGTACAGAGATCGTGATATCTCTGTAGAGTGGAAAGCCGAGACCGTCCCAAGGGCTCGGGCCAAATGGAATTAGAGCTATCCCGTTGCTTACCCCTCTCCGTCGTCCTTGACTCGCCTAATAGTAATTAATGTGCTTCGTGAAGTAAATGTAACTCACGTAGAAGGAAAAGAGGGCTAGGGGGTTGGGAGGTGAAGCAGATCGCGCGTAAAGGCGAGACATAGGATGGAGAGTATACGGAGATAATGGAAGAAAGAGACCTGTGGGCGAACACGATCGCGACAAGCCCAGAGACATTACATTCGACGTTCAGGGAGATTCACTGGCTTTAGTTACTTTACAGCCAGCGACAGCTCCTGATGCACCTGCAACTCCAGCTGCTTTGGGAATTCGAGTTTGCAATATTTAATATGGTTTTATTATATTTTCAGTATTTTAAATATTTACTTATCTAAAAAGAGAATAAGTATGAAAATATTAAATGTTTCAAAAAAAATTAGTCTATTCGAAATATCCACAAATAAATGTAAATTCACAGAAACTAAAAAATGGATGACGGCTATAAAGAATAAATTGGTAGACATTATTATTATTATTGGGATTCTTAGGATTATAATTTTAGGCATATCATGGAAATTATCAAACAGCAAAATTCGATAGCAGGAATAATTACAATTATTCCTTTCTCCAGTAATAATATATTAGCATCCAGCGCAACCGAATGGTCAGCGTCTGGATGTAAAGAAAAAAATAAAAGTTTTGATATAAAGTCGAAATAAAATAGTGAGAATATAATTTATGAAAAAATACCCAGAACGTAACGACTACGAAGCTAAACATGATTATGTGGGTGTTGGTAACAGTTCTCTAGTGTGGTCCACTGGTGGTCGCGAACGTACCACGCCGCGTACGTTTTCACTTCTACTATGTACTATGTCGGCGTGTATAGGCTACGTAATGTAACTATAGTGGTGACGGGACCATTGGACCACACGGTATCGCGACGAGCACTTTTAAACAATGAAGGCTGATTGAATTGGTCCCCAGGTAACGTAGGCTCATCGGCTGACCGGAGGGTGTGACTACCGTCCGCTCTTTTGCACTATTCCGAAGCGTGAGTGTAACGCTGACCGGTGGATAGAGCATCGAGCTTTGCGAGCACTCGAAATTCTGTGCTCGACCATGTACGTTCACCGCACACGTACGGTACCGCAGAAGCTCCTGGTCCTGGTGCTTCTTCTGCTGCTTCTGCTTCTGACGCTCGTTTTCGAGCACCCAACCCACGATCTCAAACGTGAGCACGCCAGTAGATACAGCCACTGTACAGTAGAACGTCGATTATTCAAAAGTTGATTATTCAACAGTTGATTATTCAAAAGTTGATTATTCAAAAGTTGTTTATTCAAAAGTTGATTATTCAAAAGTTGTTTATTCAAAAGTTGATTATTCAAAAGTTGATTATTCAAAAGTTGATTATTCAAAAGTTGATTATTCAAAAGTTGATTATTCAAAAGTTGATTATTCAAAAGTTGATTATGCAAAAGTTGATTATTCAAAAGTTGATTATTCAAAAGTTGATTATTCTAAAGTCGATTATTTGAAAGTCGATTATTGAAAAGTTGGTTATTCAAAAGTTGATTATTCAAACGTCAATTATTCTAAAGTAGATTATTCAAAACTCGATTATTCGAACGTCGATTATTCAAACGTCGATTATTCGAACGTCGATTATTCAAACGTCGTTTATTCAAACGTCGACTATTCGAACGTCGATTTTTCGAACGTCGATTATTCTAAAGTCGATTATTTGAAAGTGGATTGTTTGAAAGTCGATTATTTATAAGTTAATTATTCAATAGTCGATTATTCAGTAGTCGATTATTCAGTAGTCGATTATTCAATAGTCGATTATTCAGTAGTCGATTATTCAGTAGTCGATTATTCAGTAGTCGGTTATTCAATAGTCGATTATTCAAAAGTCGATTATTCGAACACCGATATTAAATATAAAAATATTATTTGTCGTTAAATATATGTATTCCAGTATTTTTAATATTTCCGTATCTCCCTTCAACCTCACAAGCAATTGCTGTTAGATCATCCGAATTTTCGATTATACGAACGATTGACGGTCCCAATTAGTTGGAATAATCGACATTCTACTGTACGAGCTATATGTACGTAGAAGTATATATATGTGCTCTGATGGTTTGGTTCGCGCCTTTCCACCGTCACTTCGATATTCCTATAGGTAGGGCAAGGTACACGCTCCACCGGAAGCGGTATATCTACTTACCGAGTCCCCTGGGCATCGTTTATCTCTTATGGCGGACCGCTCTAGTATGTGTGCTTCGCCTCGACTCCCGATATAGTTCGCCGAGTTTACGCGATGTCAAACGCTCCCCAATCACCATTCCTCGAGAAAACCGGGTACGAGAAAAATATGGGTATAAAATGGAATGTTTCTATCTTTATTTATATATCGTTTGATATATTGCCTCATTTTTTAAATTATTTCGGTGATTTGAACTCGATAACTTTTCATTGCCGAGGCGGCAGTCGGAAAAAGCTGCGTGAGAAAATTGTGTGTGCCTACTGTTTAATAAGTACATTTAAACATTAGAGAGAAAACAATTTTTTTTCTCGAATACATTAATTTGGAGTGCAATTGTACCAAGAAAGCATCTTTGCCACCGAGGCTTCATTATAATTTACAACTTGACAGAATCATAGCCAATTCGCAATGCTCACGATACATATGAGAGCATGTGGTTAAAAACAAAAATAAAGTTTACTGCATAAAATTTTATTAAAAAATACCACACCGATCAAGATAATGAAAAACTATTCATTCATTATTCTTCGTCCGTGATATTTATTTTAATGGCATTTTTCGAAGAATCCCATGATGAATCTTATAATAACTAAGTAAATAAGTCAATAATATACTGTAATTAATTTTCTCCAATAAATAAATGTATGAAAATCGATTTAATTCTATAACAATATTTTCCTACTACAATATATTATTGAAGAGACGAGAGAAGTCGCAAACAGCATACGATCTGTAGCATTTCGTTGTTCATGAGTGCATTATTAAATGCAAATCGTTGTGTACAATATTGTTGGAAGCCGATGCTTCGCTATGAAATTATGAAATCGAGTGCACGCCATCAGGCAATTCGGCAAAATTCAGTCAAAGTCGAGGCAGTCGGAATCGTCTGTTAGCAGAGGCTGCACGTGCTGCATTCCTGTGAAACTCGCTCGCGTGAGCCTTTAGTATAATGCATAATAGGCGCTGCTATGATATGCGGAGTGAGAGCCGCATAAATGCCTGCGTCCGGTTGATTGAAATTTATGTTTTAATTCATAGCCAAACTGTGGGCTCGCTCGGACAGTCTCGCAAACAACGAGTATATAGGAGGAAGAGGAAGAGAAGGGGTGGAAATTTTTATCCTTCCATATAGCCATTGCGTAGTGTCCACTCGGCAGAGGTCATTTCGTTTCTCTGTTTGCTGTTAATTTACGGTGTCGCAGTCCGAGTTCGCCCGTCCCTAATAAATTTCGCAGAGAAAGCCGAGAGGGAGAGAGCGAAAGCTCAGCGCAACGTTCTGTACAAGCCCATCGTTTCATCCCTGCACCACTACTGCCAAACTCGTCAGTACGGTGAACTACCCTCGAGCTCGTTCCTCTAATACGCTAAACATTGCAGCCGATTTCGAGAAATTCTTTTGTGTTGATAAAACACAGGGTCAATAAACGATGGTTTTGTCAACATTCTCTCTCCCTCTTTCTGCACTGAGAAAAATGCTTGATTGGTCTTATTTAAAATTGGTTGGGCTTACGAAGACTTGGTTTCGCTTATTAAAAATTGTTTGGGCTTACTAAGAGTTAGTTGGGCTTATTAAAACTTGGTTGGGCGCACTAAGACTAAAAATTAAAACAAGAAAAATTTGGTAGAAGGAACCTAATTATTGATTAGGCGTACTAAATACTTGCACGTCTTATCAAATATTTGGTTATATTAACCAATGACTTGGTGGTGAGTACCAAGTTTTCTTGGTAACATTTTTATCCAAGTTTTTGGTAGTTCTAACCAAACCTTTTCCTCGGTGTGTTTTTCACGTACACTTCCCGAGCAATGAAAATCGGGAGTAAAAAAAGGGAAGCAAAAGTGGGGCCACACCCACGACAGTGGCCTCGGCCATTCGTGACAAGCGAACGAGCTCGTCGATGCCGACGATATATCGTGATTTAGTTTTGGCAAAAAAAAAAAAACGCTAGCGAGGGAGAGGGCACACGAAAGGATAAAATTCGCTGGAAGTGCACGGAGCACGATGAAATAGAGAGATATAGGCGAACGTAAACGAAGCTGTAGTGCTTCGGGTTGCATATAGCGCGTATACACCCCTCTTGCCGATAGCTCGAGCGAGAGTGACGCAGAAGAGGAGATGGGGTGGAATACGAAAAACGGATGCTGGACAACGACGAGAAACGCATCGCGAACGGCCGGCAGAAATATGGCAAAGCTCACGATAAATCCTCATCGAAACGGGGTACGAAGGATCGTGAAATACGAGAAGGTCGTAAACAAATTATATTCAGTGATTTTCATACGGATACAAAATTTACGAGGGCTCTAGTGGACTGAGAGAAATCGTGGTAGTTCAGGTAACTATTAAGGCATAACTATAGATTTTTTTGTTAAAATATCGAATTTGGCCTTTACTATCGTTCTTAAGTCGTATATTGTATCACAGAAAATACCGGTTACAAGCCTTTTTACCACGATTTTAAAAAAAGTGACTCGTTTCCGTTTCTGATTCCAGAATTCACAGATCGACCTGAGCAGAAATTTCTTCTGGCTGAGGTCCGGGCCTCATCGGGTTTTCCTTAATTAGTAATCGGGCCCGGATAAGGCGCCTCTATCCGGTCCTGATATGGCATGTAACGCCATTTCTGATCTGACCGTGATCGGGCTACAAATCCGGGCGTTATCAGGCTGCTATTCCGGCCGCTAAAAAGCTCCTGATCTGGTCCATAGTAAAAAATGATATACATAAAACGCATAACGCCAGTTTAATTATTGGAAATTTAGTCTAGTACCATACATGGTCTTAGAAGCTTTAAAGATTAAGTATTAACACTGTAAAAAAAATCTGTGTTAAAATTAATACAAAAGTTTTGGAAGTTTTTTTGCAGATATCGCATATGAAATTTTAAATACGTCATTTAATTTTGAGGTATGGTATTTCAAAATCGGAAATATTGAAATGTAATATTTCTATACGTGTGTATATAAAAAGTCATGACATTTAGAGGAATATAAAAATTCAACGTTATTAAGATTTAATGTAAATTTGACAATATCCATAAATGGTAGCCGAGCACTGTAAAAAAAAATCTTTCTTGAGCATTAAATTTCATAAACCTTAATGTAGAATTTACATATGAGCGGTATCTGCAAATTCAAACACACATGTGTCGGAAATTTACAATGGACATAAAAACAATTTTTAAACATATAAATATTAGTCGGACATTATTTTTTCACACAAATTATGTCATCAGAAATTGTTGAATATTAGTTTTCGCCACAGAAAATTTTTCGCTTACACTGGGGTTTGAACCTACGACCTACCTACCTAAGTATCTAACCACGCACGCACGCTACCGACTACGCTATCAACGACTTAGTAATTTTGGATATTGAAATGACATAAGAGTTATACAACTATTATTCTCTCAGCATACTCATAATTGACATAACAAAATATTCAATTGATTTCAATCAGAGCGCAAAGTGGGTTGGAAATATTTTCAAGTGAACATAATTTTTGGATGAACGGAATCTTTTTGAAAATCTCGAGTAACTTATCAGAAGTCGATGCTAAGTGGTAAGTGTTAGCGATCTAGTGCGGGTTTTTTTTGTTATTGGAAAATGTGTATTAAATTTCAAATGAGTCACTAAAATTCCAAAAATTCATGTTGATTTTCATGTACTAATTTAGTAATGATTGATTTAGTAACCATGTGTTGTAATTTTATATCACCGGTTTGGTAAAATCCATACACGCATACTAAATTTACTATGCAACTATATTAATGTTTATTTTGTATAACGAGTTTTGTAAATTTGTCACACTTTTGTGTAGCAAAATCGCAAACATTTTTCATAAAGTAATATACCCATACAGACAAAATTGCAAATACTTTACTTGGTATTTTTCAATACCAGTAACTGTAGTTTGAGTAACTTTGATCTTACATTTAACGAAACAATGTATATTAAATTTCAAATCGGATACGAAAATTCCGAAAATGCATATTGATTTTCCTATACTAATTTAGTAAATGATGATTTAATAATCATGTGTTGTAATTTCCAATCACTGGATTATCCAAATTCATATATCTGTATTAAATTTACTATGCAAACATATTAATTCCGATTTCCTATACCAAGTTCTACAAAATTCACTATTTATTTAGTTACTGTTTTATTTTTTAGCTAAACAAATTGGGATATAAAGGACTGATAATCTCAAACAAATCGCCAAATAATGAATTTTTTTAAATAGTGGAACTATCTTGCAGATCTAAAATATATACAAAACTCAAGACGAAAACAGAATAAAAATAAAAGGAACAGTGTGGAGTGTTAAAAAATGTATGTACATATATCCATGCGACCCATCAATTTTTTATAAGTGGCGCGTAAAAAAACGCAACGTCGAAAAATGTTTACAATAGAATCAATCGATCGCAAAATGATGATTTTGGATATAAGTGACGCAGTCGCCGAGAAAATATATGCTGTTTCCCTTTACATGAATAATTGTGTAAGACACATACATAAAAATACAACTATTTCTAATCGATAGTATGACAATAATAAGCGATATTATACAGGAAACATCTCTCATTCAATTATTGTACACCGGTGATGCCAGCTATGCTCTTCCAGTACTCTGATAATTTCGTCTGAAATGTAAATATATTTTAGGTCAACCAGATTTGAATATTCTGGCCGAAAGTAGGGCCGCATCTGGCTAGCCCGACCAGGAGTGCCCGACCGATGCCTGATCCCGGCATGATATGGAAAACTGTAGTCCGACCACATTTGAAATGTTACCTATGCATGATTTGTGCGGGGTCAGGACCTCATTTAGGTAACCAGATCACGAATACCCGATCGGTGACTGATCCTGGCCTCGTGGGGAATATTTCAGGCAAGCCAGTTTTCAAATATTATACCGATACATGATCCAGGCAGGACCAGGGCCTATTTGGCTGGCCTGAACAGGCATGCTTGACCGATCCCTCATCCGGACCTGATGGTACTTCAGGCAATTTTAATTAATTTCTGCTCGGGGAACTTCCAGTCGAAAAATCCAACCTAAATGTTTTTTTCTTCAAGATATCGAATTTTGGCCTTCACTATCCTCCTCAAGTCGCATATTCTACCCCAGAAAATACCGGTTACAAACCTTTTTACCATGATCTTATAAAAAGTGACTTTTTTCCGTTTCTGATTCCAGAATTCACAGATCCGATTTCCGATCGGAAAAAGCAACCTAAATTTCTTTCTTCAAGATATCGAATTTTGGCCTTCACTGTCGTTCTCAAGTCACATATTCTACTCCAGAAAATACCGGTTACAAGCCTTTTTAGAATGACTTAAAAAAAAAAATTCCGTTTTTGATTCCAGAATTCACTACTTTTTTTTTATTCGAGTGCAAAGGTTCGGGTCTGTACAACGGGTAGTAGAACAAGCAAATAATATTACCGAGTATCATTCGCTTCCTTTGAGTTTACTTTGTAGGTTCTATTGGGATGGACCAATAATCGAGTGAATTGTAAATTATAACATTTCATCAAGGTATTGTCTGAGTGTGTATAACGGAACATCGATTAAATGCCAATCGAAAATACAGGTGATACACATTATTGCATGCTATACATATGCATCAGTGGAGTTATTCGATAATTTAACCGTTTCACCGATTAAACTCGGATTGCTCTATACACCGTCAATACCATGTGAGTATAATCCGTATAATTTGTCGTTAGAGTGAAAGGGAATGTACGAGCAGAGTCTAGGGATGACAGATTGACGACAAAGTCTCGATATTCGGATTGTATTCAATTGTGCCCCAATGTATCAATACCACGAAATATGAAACACAAAAAGATAGCACTACAGCGATATCCGGAGCGCTAAGTTTTGACGGTGGATAGCATCCCTAAACCAAGTCAAGCCAAAGTTGATATCTCCGTTATTTGAGAATATCAAAAGCCCGAGTTTAGGGACTTAGAAAAATTGAGGTCGTCAAATTTTCAACTTTTTAAATTATTCGGTATTTTTTAATTTTTTAAAATTTTAAAGTTTACATTAAATTTAATCTTGGGGCCATTAAGGGACTTAGAAAAATTAACGCCGTCAAAAGCCCGAAGAATCTCCTCGGTCTCTGTCGTACCCGAGTTCGGCCGGATTGGAGGGGGGGGGGGGGGGGGGAGACAACTTTGCGAGCGCCACAATACCCTCCTAGTACATCTATATATATTTGCTTCCTCATAAGGGACACTTTGTTTTCATGATTTGTTTTTAGCAATATTGCAATGGTTGAATACTCAGAATGGTAAAAAAAAATTATTTCGATGCAATAGAATTTGTTGCATACACATAAATATTATTAATTTTTAATAATATTTATTTGATTCGAAATTTGAAACTAGGAATTCGGATAAGATGAACAATTGGGAGAAAAAGCGACAAGGGATAAGAAGCCGTCAACATCACTATCCGTGGGTTAGCATTCCCGCTAACCCTCTGCTCTCTGTATATTCCGCACAACTATATTACTTCTTGCGCTACTAACAAGCGCGCAGCCTGTTAATTAATTCCGGACAAGCGTTTATCGTTAATGAAATTAGCGATACGATCAAACTCATTCCACGCGTGGCTGGGGTTTAATACCTTACTTTAATCCCGGTTTACACACGTGAGCGAGCGTCAAGAGGGAGGTGCTACACAAAGCGCGCAATCTCTGAGCTCTAGTTCACCTCAATTCCTCAAAATGTGGAGAGTCTGTCAATGAACGGGCCGTTTCATTCCAGTAATGGAACTAACCACATGCGTTAGCTTTGATCGTTATGCTAACCCAAATAATGACAATTCGACGGTTTCAAAATCAATTATACGTATTTGTTTAAGCGAAAAAGCATGGTTATCGCATGTCAAAATAAAAATGTTCTTCTCATTACTTCTAAATCATTTGTGATACTACAATATTAATTTTTTTTTATGTTGCATTTCCCCCCGTCTGCAGGCATTACGTCTATTACAGGGTCGGCCCGGATCAGTAGCCAGTCCCCCCTAGGGGTCTGGTCCGGATCAGTAACCAGGCCCCCATGCGGCCGCATCCGACTTCCCCCTTTATATCGCATTTGCCATAGTATTTCTGCTATGGGCATAGCGAAATTGCGGAAAACCTACGCCGATATAGCCGGTCTCGAGTTCGCCTTCCGGCATCGGAGCTACGTCACGTTTCGTCGAGAACGTAAACACGGACTACAGCTGTATATATGTGACCCCCACAAATAGAAATACCTGTGTGGGTCTCATGTGTACATCTTGAGCTTCATCGCGCCCGTATTTATATTTTCGACGAAAATACAATACTAATTATTGTTATACTATAATTAGTATGATAAATGTTAATTCGGAAATTAATTACCATATCCTTTATACAATAATTTTAAATCCCATATAAAGGATATAGAAAATAATTGATAAACAATAATTTTTCATGGGAATATATCTCATGCATAGAAAAATACATTAAAATACATACGATGTTTCCGATGGCGGAATGTCTGATCAAATAATGTTTGTTGATTAAAAAGTCTTATTACATTTTACGATTCATTGAGCTTCGAAAAGCAATCTCACGCCTCGAATTTTATCACTCCTGTGGGAAGGTTGTTTGGCAAACTGTTCATGTTCTCAAATTCACAGTGCGTAGGCAAAACGGCGAGGGTATCGACAGGATTGATAGGAGAAGAGCTCTAAGCTCTCTCGGGGAGATGAACGCATGTGAATTCTCTGGAGTACAATAGAGGAAGGAAAACGATACGAATCTAGACGGTCTGGAGATTCGTCGATGTCGAGATGGTCTCGGGTGAAATTGGCGCGGTCCCGTTGGACATAAATTTCAATCAGCGGGTATACGTACGCCAGGAGTCGCAGTCGGTGCACAGGAGTATAGTACAATCGCCACTGAAGCCTCGACACCACGTTGTACTCGCCGAAGGCATCACGACGCCCCCACCCTTTATCGGCATCAGCGGCGAAGCTCGAGCTATTTATTGCCACCCTGATCCCCGGTGGTGAGTCGATTGAAAATCTCCCTCAACCTTTCTCGCTTATTTTCCCGTACTTCCCTCCCGCCTATTCACATTGTACAGCTCCAAGCTTCGATCCACGTTAATTATAAATTTTAAAGGTGACGTTCTATAATCTCCAAGTTTTTTTAAATTCTAACCTTTCACAGGCTAAGTAAAAAAAAATTTATATATAGTCTGACATATGGAATTAGACATATACAGTTTAAACATATATTTAAAAATATATAGTTGTAAACTTTATATACAATCTTATATATAATAAGCAATGGTTATCCATTATTTCCATAATTATAATTATCCTTACCCGTATGAAAATATATGTATGTGGAATATATGCCAAAAATATATGCAACATATATTTTATATGGGTGGCATATATGTCGCCAAAATGTTGTATAATTATTATATATCTCGCAATATGTCACGAATATATTGTATATATATGTTCAATATATGTCGCCTAACTGTAAAATATATGTAACAACCAAATCTTATATAATTCGTATGTATTATGCAAATATTTCGTTAATATATGAAACATATATTGTAAAATATATATTGCTGGACTACAAAATATATTTCAAAAATAAGAAATATATAATTTATGTATGTTATGCATTGTATATCGAATGTATGATGTATGTATGTCCCGTATATCTAACTTGACTGCAAAGTATATTTTAAACATCAGTGTCGTATATTTCCGAGTAACGACTGAGATGGGTGACCGCCCATACCCAAATTTTTCTAAGTTCCTCGAGGGTCACTTCATGAATAGGTGACCGACCCTCGACTAAATTTTTCAGTATCCCTCAAAGCTCATTACATTTTGATCCGTCAGGGTAATCGGCCCACGGTGTTTGCATTTTGAATATTTCTGTCTCAATACTTTCAATATACTTCAAATAGACAATGAAAATATCAGTCCTTCAAGATATCAATGGCCGAGTGAGCTACAGCATCCATTAGACACCCAGACGATCCAGGTTCGATTCCCATCCACGGCAAAAAAATGTTCCACCGATTAATATTTAATAATTAAGAAATAACTCCGAATGTCCAATTGGAAGTCCAAGATAAACCGAATTCAATTACTGCAATTAATTATTTTATAATTATTGGTTTTTAATATGTGGTTTCCATATATAATGGATATATCCTGAAGTATAAAAGCGATATATCCATTATATATCTTTTGTATAGTTTAAGATGTACAAAGAATATATCTAATTGATATTTTTTGCATATATAACACATACAACTTACATATATGCCTTATGTAGGAAATGCGCCAAAATGTTGCATATTGGACATATATGTTTCATATATTTTTCATTTATGGCATATATCCTGAATACATGCAACTTATAAATTTTATAGTTTTCCTATCTATTTTCGGCGTATATTTCACCTCCATTTATTTCTATACGGGTAATTTCCTGATGTTCAAACCAACCCTAGTCTTATTTTTAATTTTGTTAAAATAAATGGTAGAGGGCTTTGGGGGCTCTTGGGGAACTTAGAAAAATTCGGGCCAGGTGGACCTTCCCTTACAGAAAAAAAAACTATTGGTGTCGCCAAAATACTATTGAAATTAAGGTTGTGTGGGGTTTGGGCTTGCGGGGTGAGGCGATGGGGTGACTAGGGGGCGCGCGGTGTGCGGTGCGGTTGGTGTGCGAGTGAGACAGCTGCGTATTCAGTTCCCAAGCGAAGACGACCAAGACTTTTAAAAAATTAATAATTAAATAACGGTGCTGTCGATCGTCTTCCAAAGGTGCCAAACGTTAAAGCGATTATCGTTTAAACTATACATAGCTGTTTTATGTAAGTGGTAGTATTTTCTTAGCTGATATAACGTAAATACGGCAAAATCGCCAGAATTCGCTATAACAATAGTGCAATAGGTTGTACAATTTGCGATTTTTTTCTCCTAAACGGTGTTGTTCACTGTTCTAAAACTTCACCAGACTATTTGGAAAGGGATAATGAACATTCGTAAAAATTTTCATGACAGTGGTAGCATTTTGACTTGGCCCCACAACAATCGTAAATAGTTACTAATAGTTTTTTGTAGTTCTTATTCGGTTTCAATAATATTGTGGCGAATTCAATAGCTTTTTTCGGTAAGGGTTACGTGGGGAGGACTTAACATGGAATGCCCTATAAGTTTATGGCTTGATTCTTAACACGGCGGCGGCGAGATGTTTTTATAATATAGAGAGACATTATATATTATGCATATATGTACCGCTCCCGCGTATATGTACTGAATAAGCGAGAAACGGCGACGCTTTATCCCTTGACGAAACTCGGCAAGACTATCGAGTTCGAGCTTGGGCAGGCTGTCAAGACCTGCAACAGCAGTATAGCTCCGCTACCAACAGCAGCAGCCTCACTCTCATTCTCATTATTACAAGAAAGTTTGATTAGGTAGCTACGTGTTGCGAGACATGAATAGCCCAGAGAGCTATAGAGTTATCAAACTCTGTAAAGGGTAGGGAACTTGGTCATTAATGAATCGGTGGTTCGATGGCTAAGCAAATATACGACGTAATCCGTGACTACGTTTAGGAAAGAGAGAGAGATGGGAAGAACTCTGTAGACATGGGAGAACTGTTAACGACAGCAAAATTTCGCTAAACGCTCAGGTTCAAGTTGGAGAGTTAAGTAAGCCACGCGGATTCTCAATTACTTGGCCTACAAGACTCAATATTCTCTTCCCTTGGCGCTTGTTGGATCTGTAGCAGTCTGACGCAATTTCGCTGCTTGTTAACTATTACGAACGTCACCGAAAACTTAATGCCCACAGTGTATTAATAATACTGTTCAAGATGGCTTACGAAATAGTTGCGACTCAGTATTAAATGTTCAAACCAACGAAAGGTCATGTTAACAACCTTGTATTTGGAATAATTTGAGATATCTATATTTTTATCTGTTGCACTAATAGCAATCTAGTCGACCAAAGTTTAGGAACCTTTTGTATCAAATCAGCAACTCAATCTACAGTAGAAAAAATCGTATAATCTCATTTCTGTAATATTATGCTTACATTCAAGTAGAACAAGTCTATTTTTAACATCCCTTACTTACCATTTAATGACTTTATAATATAGCACGTTTAATTTTGCAATGAATTCGCACTAGCTGACAAATAGCCTTACTGTGTAAACCGGTTAAAAATAAAATCTGTCATAACCAAATTGTACTTAACTTTCGCTGCACCGAGTCCTCGAACGTTCACCGTAGAATAATAATCTTGACGTAACATCTAGCCATGAAGGTGGAGCATGAATGAATGGATAGCAATCTCTCTACGACAGTACGATTAGTTGCAAAACTGAAATGGCGAGATATAGCAATACAACGAGGCATAGAAATATGCAAGGTGAATTCGATGCTTGACTATATGATAATGACCGCGCTTAGCAGGCTCTTAAGACGCGACCGATTAGCTGAGAATTAATTGATGCTGCGCGTATAGAACTCGCACATATAGCAGGAATCCACTTGGAACCCGTATACCCCGACACTTGGCCCAAGTACTAGTACCGTAGTAGTTTCATCGGGTTGCTGGAAGGCCACAGTGGAATAGCCAAGTTTTGAGATGTAATCGGGTAGCTCGTTAACGCGAATGCAAGATTGCATCGCCGGCCACCAAGAGCTTAGATCTGACGCAAGACTTCTTCCTGCGAGGAAGTCCGATCGATATCGCAACCCTGTACCTTTGACTCATATACCTCCTACGCCGTATAAAGCTTTTTCTTTGGGTTTAAGCCAAAGAGCCAAAGGCTTGTATTTATCGGCTGAGTTTCCGATGAATTTCCAAGTAATTTTATTTGTTACTTGTACCGCAATTATGGGCTACAGTGCACAGATTTTCTCACAGCAAAATGTTCTGCATGACATATAGGTAAAAACAGTCATTTTACAACAATTACAAAATAATTTAATTAATAAAAAAAATAGGAAAAGCAAAAAAAAAATAATTGCGAGATAATAATCATTCGGATCTCAGAAAAACAATAAAAACTATACTTTTGAAATTAATTTTAAATTGGAATCGAGTTTTAAAAAATATTAAAAAGTAGACTTACTCCACTCCACGATTGATAGTCTATCTAATTGTAGAATGTTCACTTTACCCTTAATAAATTCATTTGAATAATACAATTTTTTTATACTCACTTACTATATCATTTTAATTACATTATAAGGACGTCGGTACAGGATATGTAAGGTATTTAGAAATATAAATAATACTCGTTCATTTAGAAAAACATTTACATATTTATATATATAAAATATAATACATTTTGTTACAGTGTAGATGATAGTGTAGCGTTCAGTTATCTTTTTTTTATTCGCATTCTCGGCGTTAAATGTCGAGGCGAAGGTGGTGATAGGATTTTAGGACAGGGGGGGGGGAGGAGGGAGGGAGTGTCAGATATAGGTATAAATCTAAGAGCTGTTTGGAAGGGAAGGTCGGCCGGTTCTTGTAGTTTTTTTTTCATTCTTCTCATCTTTCATTGCATCTTGTTTACATAAGGTAAATAATAACGCTAGAAGACAGACACTATTCGGCCATCTAATCGAGATAGGTGTTTTTTTTTCTTTTCCGAGGTTCCGAATATCATTTTCTCGGTGACCCCCGACTTCTGACTATATCGGATTGTATGTAAATCTATAACTATATACAGGATTCTTCCTATGTACAACACACGCACTATACTCATTCGATCATCCGTTCGCAGGCTTCTCTTATATCCTCGGCAAAAACCACATTCTCATCCTGGCGCTTTAGGACGGCGTGCCATTTCACCGTCCACCCATCTGTAATATAATTCTACGTACAATACATACAGAGTCGGCTTCATCTTAGTTTCACGAAATTGCCACAACAGCGTTCACACTCTGCCGTCAGCTCTGACTCGCAAATTTCAATTGTAAGCCTCCATTGTTTCATTTCATAAACATTTATCATATAATCAATTGTTAGTATTTTTCACCATTTATATCCACAGCTTTAACAGGAAATCATATTTTCAATAATAATTTAAAAGAAAAGTTCGATAACATTTAATGAAAATTTTCATTAAAGAATGAAGTTATACATTGCCGTACGGTCGTAGATATTCGGTTTAACGCGATTTTTATGTCAAGTTTGATTGAAAACAAATATTGTTTTCATTCGTTTAACAGTTCGTAATTATGATTATGATGAAATAATATTTGTGAATTTATTATATAATATATCATTTATTCCATGAAGTAATGTGGACTTACAAGGTCTGTTGTGAATCAATCGCTGGAGGCAACATCCATGCGATCGGAACATTTCTTGCAGTACAGATGAAAATATTGCATTTTTTGTTCTGTTTCGGGTTTCACTAATTTAACTTGCAATAGCATATTCCGGGTGTGTATGATAATTCCGAAATATGATAATTGTCTCTCTATCTTGAAGTAAAACAAAAATGGCAAAACCTCGTTTGCCGCAGTGAAACCAAGTTATCCGTAATTGGTAATAAACGAACTGTGTGAGACACATGATGCAAGAATCGTCGGTTATTTGATGCGTGATATCATTATGTGATTTATTTTTTTCACTCGTCATTTAACATCCCTTTCATCTTATACGCTTCATCCACTCGTTCTATCTATAACATTATACTCCATTTTAATCGAGTTTGAGAATAACGCGCACGCGACACTTTGCTGATTGTTCTGTTCATATCACTGGCAGTTGCTGGCATCCTCTTTCCAATTTTATATATTTCTTATCGTTTTCGTAGCAAACTGAAGTGCTGACTTCAATTTTATCATTCCAACTGGCAAAACTTAATTGTTGCATCGATTATCAAGCTTTTTATCGTGAAGTCGAGCATCACGACTTCATTATCGCTTTTCCCTTCAAAATTATCATCGTACCTGATTCACGAATTTCGACGTCAACGACAAAAGCGCAAAGTAGTACGCATTAAATTCGCGAGAAGCTAAGCGCTTATTGGACATTTTTCGAGCGCGTCAATGACGATTATTAGATCGAAAAAAGCGATAACAGTCTATGCACGACGATATACGACAACAATTCCAAAAGAATGTTAACGATTGTTGAAAAGAGGATATTCCGTTGACAATTTACATCCCATTCGTAGCTGGTCGATATTTTTTTTTCTTTTTCTTTTTTTTTCTTTTTGGTTTTTATTTTGTTAAAATTAGCCAGAAAACTGCCCTACGGTACTACACACACAGATCCCCTATGACATTCACGAATAATCGTATTAAATTGTAAAATATTTCTACGTATTATATCGATTAGTCGCCTACGTGAAACCGCCCAAAATAGCCACGATTTTTAAATTTTTTTTCTTTTTTAATTAAAAATGCGCGGCCCTCGTACCTAAACATCAAAAGTCAGTGATTCGGAAATTGGAAAAAATAAACAATTACATTTTGTTGTTTTTGTATTCCCGAATGTAGACTCGGAAATGATTAATTTTCGCTGAGCTCGCGATCGAAATAACGAAGAAATTGTCGTTGGCTATGTTCGCGTGGATATGCGAGTACGTAATGTACAGAGTGGGTCGTTGGCGACTCAGTTTTGCTGAACGGGGAAAACGACTAGGTGCAAGGCTAAAGAGAACAATCGACCCCTCGAGCCGGCTGTGAAACCCTAGACGTTGAGAATATCTTCGGCGTTAGTTGAGCGTCTCGGGAGTCAGCCACTTGCTCGAGGTGACGACTCGACAAGTTGCGTTGCTCGAGGGGTTCGTACAAAAGTGTGTCTCGAGCAACACCGCAAAGACGTGTGAGAGTGCACGCGATATAAATCCGTTTGTAAACGGCAACCGTCAACAGCGCAAGAGCCGATCGTGGACATGGCTAGCGAGTATCTACATCGCATCAAAGAATTAATATCAACGTTAAACGCAAATAAAATTCTCAATTCTCATCTCATTCAAAATAATCTTTCTTTCTCTCTCTCTCTCTCTCTTTACAATTATTAATATTAGTTTTGTATATAGCTTAAATAAAAAATAAATAATCGCTTCATATTATTCTCGTATAAACCTTCCAATAAGCTCTAAACTGTGAACGCATCGATTTTACATTCAATTAACTGTACAAAATGTTACAAAGAGCCGAGGTACAAGCGTTGGTTAAGTCTTTATTAAACTTAACATGGACTTTCAGTCCGTGTTAATAAATTCATTGGACAATAAACAAAACATTCGTCATCATCTGGTGATTCCATTAAATTCAATTTCATTATCTTTTCATTAAACCACGAGCGAATCAACCAATGCTTGCACGACTCCGACAAAAGATCTACCGATAATGATGTAATTAACAAAATATACAGAATTTGCGCCACGAAGGCCGGCGGTTATTGCAGATGAAAATAGCGCGTGTATTGGGTGACAACGTCGTAGAAATATTTCGACAAATTACGAGACGAAATTTCCGCTATTCAATAGCAGTAGCAAACAGCGTTTCACGGCGTTTGTACTTTTTTTTTGTTATGACGGAAACCATGACAAGCGCATTAACGCTGCAAACCGCGAGACCCACATAGTGACGCTTTATAAACAGCCAACGTTTACTCGCCTCTGCTTCTCACTCGCGAGAAGCTCAACCGATTCTTTCAATTCATTTTCACAAGTAGTACGATCGATAATTGCACGGATATCCCTCGGTCATCGAGAGCATTAGCTATTTTTCCGACGGAAAATTGTCGGAATAAACAAATAATTGGTAAATATGTCTAATCGTGCGATACAGATTTATTTAAGAAAATCATTATGCAGCTTTCGTGGATCGGTTAAAAATCCGAGGGATATCTGTGACAGTGAGAGACCGCGAAAACCATGTATAGCTAGGGCGTACGCGAAGTTCCCGAAGTTCTCGGGTTAATGGCGAACGAGCGAAAGTTCCAAAATGTCTGAAAACTTATGCGCTTATACACTAGCGGCGATTGGTTCTTACACGTTCGTAACGAGGACGAGCGAGTTAGTAATAGGTATAACTAGAGGCATTCGCGCCTCCGTTTTCCCAATTTCGAAGATCCGACGCATCGCGAAAACTAAAGTGATTCACCGTAAATGGGAAATTTGGAGAGTTGTTCACCTGATAGCTGCGAGGATAACCGGAAGTATAAGAACGATAGAAACTGTCGTAGAGCCAGAGCTTCCTGTGACGGGTCCCTCGCTGCTTCGAGATACTTTGGTTCGGACAAGCTGACCCCGTTCGATGGCATTGGCTTCGTCGCTGTTAGGATCGACCGGAGCCCCAATGTCATCGTCCTGACCGAAAAGCCTCGAGAGCTTATTCCTGACAACCTTCTTTGCGCATGGAACTGTCGTCTCTTTGTAGGGCCTGTGAATGCTGGGATAGTGAGCTTCCGGTATGTCAGTGCCGGGCAATAGTTCACCTGTACTGCTCGAGCACAATGGCTTGAATGTACCGAGATGAGTGGCTTCCTGGAAACTTTCAAAGCTTTTCTCCCAATTGTAACTTGTCAGACGTTCCTCCAAAGTCATTCCCCGCAATTCCGCCGGCGCTTCGATTATCACCGGTGTCGCACCTCTGCAATCAGAACGGTCGTTCAATTAGATACTGCAATGGCTGATACATTTTTTTTTATCGAATCAAAGAAGACTCGATATCCTAGCAACACAATGAGAGGCTTTTTCTTCAGGCTACATCTATTTTGTAAGGTTAAATAATTCCAAGGATTGACAATACAATAATGGAAAAAATTGGAATCTTGTAAAGCATAAAGCTTAATTAATGTCAAATTACGACGTTCGCAAAGGTGATTTGTTTGTCCAATTCTTTGTACCGACAAATTATCTACCGTTCTCCATACGTTAAGCGTTAAAAAAGAATGTATGACGCGTAGCTGGTCGTACATTAGCCAGTGACCCCCTTTTATCAAAACGATGTTACGTGTTGGTTATGAGCAGCGGGCAAAGGGAGACTAACAGGCAATTGAGATTGATCGTGAGAGGCGTAACGTCGGTGAACGACATGATTGCTCGTAAAGAGGCAATCGGCCTCACTCTCTCAAACGTTTCAACGTTAATCTAATAATACAGAGCATACCACACGATGTTTATAACAGAGAGGAAGCTCATATCGTTCAAGCTTAAGGTTTGAGAAACTTACTGCATGAGCTTTTGGATTCCGAGGCTATGAAGTACCGTCGGCAGAGACGGAAGAGAGTAGCAGAGTGACAACTCGATGCGTGGATAGTACAATGCAGACACTAGACAAGTTTCCTCCTTCGTTGTCAAGCCACCCAACGTCATTGCCTTGCGGCTCTCGGACGAGTATGTGCATTCGGCTATCAAATGATCGTTCTGTAAGCAAGAAAACAAACATTTTCAATTATATAACGGAAATACATTGAAATTGGTTTAACGAATGAAACAATATTAGTATTTATACGACAACTCACCGGATAGACTTTTACGGGTCGCTGAAGTCTTCTGTATTCTTGATAATTGGGATCGTAGCTAGTATCAGATGCGATCGGTGGCATCTCCTCTCCATTCCTGATCTGCCTTAGTCTCACTTTTCTTCCAAGTTGATGAGTATGCATTATTACGGCAAACATATTGACACCAGTATTGGGTAATGTCTGTCTTGTGCAGTCAGCGACGCAATGCCCTTCGGATACGACCTCCCGTTGACCCGGTGGAATAATGTGTCTCCAGTTAGGATCAATGCCGACACTTAGGATCCCAGCATCGTGACTTCTCAGACGATCTGTGTAGGTTAGTCGTAGTCCAGAACTGTCTGTCATGAAGCGATCGAGCTGGGGATTTGTGTAGTGGGTTTCGAGCATGTAGTAGCGCGGTCCAGTCTTCGGGTCGAGGGCATATCCAGCTTCCGGCGGATAATTGAAGCCCTGAATAACAAAGTAATGGAGGATAGTGATATTTTAGTATGGATTTTGTAAGACAACATACAGAAGGTTTTCCTATTGAGTTATTCGTTCTTCTATTATGATGAACATGCAACATTTTTCAACTTATTGCGTTCAGTTTATAATCAATGAAAACGCACGGGGAAAACGGTTTTGCTAGGCCAAAAAATCATTTGTTAAAATGGTGATAACATTACGTTATTTGTTAGCCTAACTGAAAAATTCTTGCTAGATTAACAAATCTTTTTGCTAGGACAGCAAAAAAAAAACGTATGCTATCACTGTAATTAAAAAAAAAAAGATTTTCTGGCCCAATAAAAACGTTTTCTCCGTGCAATGTCGATGCAAACTTTATTACATTCTTTCGGTCGCGTACTGCAACATTATCGAAAATGGTGCTCCCACCATCGCCAGTCTCTTAACACTTCCGGCTTGATCTTCTACTTTTCGATTCTAGTATACGCGGTCTCAGAAGCACGGTCGCGATCCGAACAGTTCTAAACTGGGACGAGTTGGGCAAGGACTCTGTTGAACGAGGCCACGATCGTACGTGCCGCGGCCAGATCTCTAACGACATCGCGGCGGGAGACATAAGGACGATCGAAACGGGATGAGAGTCCGCGACGCCCATCTTCGCAGGGAACTCACGTTCAACCCGGGGACTCTGCGGCATCTCCGAACTGGTTTGCGGTCGACGCGTACCGCTACCACCATCGCCGTCATCCTTCTCTTTCGCTTCTCTTTCTCTTTCCCTCTCACGCTCGATCTCCAATTCGTATGCATTACAGGAGCCTCGGGATTATCGCAAACTGCGAGTATCTTCGCCGAAACCCCAACGTGCAAAAAACTTAAAAGCCCTGCGGCCCGCGTTCACCTCGTACTCATTTTTTCTTTTTTTCTTTTAGATTCCTTTTCTACTGTCTTTTCTGGTCTCGCGTACGAAGAAGAAGTGTTGGAAGCTCGGAAGGAGCTACTGCAAGAATAGCGACAGATATATATATTTTACTTTGCACAGTCTTTCGTAACGACTCGTCTCAGTACGAAGTCAAACGAAAAGTTAAATCCCGTTTCGCACTGGTATGACAGTTAGTTGTACAATGAAGAGAAAGAAAAATGTTGCTTTTTTTCTTACCTCCGAACCGAGACTCCAAGTAGCTGCAATGGTGTTGCACTGAAGGGCCGAAGCTTCGGGTCCGTAACATACACTTCCGCTCGTCTTTGACGTCTCTTCCAATTTCGAGAACTCTCCGCGACACTCGTACAGTGTCATGTGATGCAGGTATCCGCGATTACCTGGTTGGATTACCGGTTCGTACTGCAATCAAAGAAACGGCCCAAGGTTTAATAAATCTTTCGTCGGTTATCGATTTTTCAAAATATTATTTCAGTCGGTCAAATGAACCAGGAAAAGGAAATACGAATTACATCGATTTCATAAATCAAATTTTCATTAAGGATCCATACATAAATTATCAATAATTTGCACACAAAATTGACAACGCTTTAATTTTATGAATCTAATGCTCAGTCGAACGGCTACTTGATTTTTTTTTTTTTGCATATTCAACAATTTTTGCTTCTATGTTGTTATTACTTTAATACCGTGGATTTGTGGACAGGGATGGGAAAGCACGTTGCGGTCGCATAGAGCAGTTGGGTCACGTGCAATCGAGTTTCGAGATCCGGGTAGTCGTTCACTCGTCGCGGAGAACGAGGTAGATGTACCCACCTAACGGAAACTACGTCGCGATGGGACCGGTAGCTGCTGCTGCTACGTCTACAGACACTTTGCCCTCTATAGTACGCAAGTTAACCTGTGTGCAAGCTTTGCCTTTGCAGAGTGGTAGATCTCTTCGACAACTTTGGCGTGAACGACGAGGTGTACGACGTGAATTCTAGAAATTCTCGACGACGCACGTCATCGAAAAGTGCGAAGTACCCGAAGGAAGGGAGAGTGAACTATTCAAGTAGAGAGGAGAGAGAGAGAGAGAGGGTGGAAGGAAATCCGACGGAAGATCAAGAACCTTGTTGAAAACTTACCTTGACGACGTGGTGCTTGCGACTGATGTTCGGCATCTCAACTACTCGACACCAAAGCAGCGTTTCGTCCTCTGTCGGCAATTTCACCTGCAACACAAAATCCATTTTCGATCAAATTTCGTGATATAGGAAATTGGGATAAAAAAAAAAGAAAATACAGTTGTTAACTCGGTATCCGGCTCGTCGCCCCTGCGGCATTTCGCTCGATATCGTCGCGATTATCGACTACGTCTGTGTACATATATATATTTTTATGCCATGAACATACTATGTCATTCTCTACATACACGAATACATATTATATAAATATATATATATGGATATACACATAGGTACGTGTATTAGCCAAGCGTGGACGAGCTCACCAAGCGAATCGCTCCGTCGATGCAAAGCTAGAGTCTCGAACGAGATGTTCACGGCACCGGAAAACCAAATACCGAAGCTTGAATTCAATTATCGGGCTCTCGCATATCCTCGTACGCCGCGAATTGCACAGCAGATGAAAACCCGGGTAGTTCTATATAGCTAGTGGTATATGTCGTGTGTATGATCACGTGTACGTAAACAGTGTTATCGATGCACCCATTCAGTCAGAGATATAGGTATATCAATGAGAACATGTGTAGTAGCCGAAAAAAAACGACAGCTATGAATTTGTGGAAAACTAAAAGCTCGTAGTCGCAAATCCGTATATACTCCGTGTGAAGCTAGACCCTTTTATATCGTCACAAGGTTACGCAAGGAAAATTTTTCCCACCACTTCCATAAAATCATCCACCGAAATTTCCGACTTTCTCTTGTGTTGTTATTCACGGAAATTCCCAAGAGTACCTCCGCGCGAACAGACGCGACGACGAAGACGACGAAGACGCCTTATCCGACCTTGGCCACTTCACTCACTCACACGAAGGGCGAGAATTATCCGTCGGTATGAATGAATAAATTTCCATGTCGTTAGCGCATTCTGTTTTCAAGTTATCCAGGATGAAGGGCTCTGAAATAGTGAGAAAACGACGGCCCTGACGTGCTTTCCTCTTGAGGCATTCCCTTGATGTATTCCCTTCTTTCACATCAACTTGGAGTGAAATCTTATATTTGACGAGTGACGTACTTCTTCACTAACCGCACAGAACGACAAATTCCGTTGGCGCCGGCCGAAGCAATAAAGAGGAAAAGTAACGTTTCCATTTGTCTGTACGGTGGTGGCAGTAGCTAATTGGAAAAGCTGTGTGCGGCTTCTGTGGAAGACCTTCGAAAAATTGCTCTCTTTATGTGACTCATATGTCCCCCAGGTTATATACGTATTCTGATACACGTGTTGTCGACAATTTTTCATGGAAAAACCGAGTAAGAGAATGGTAGACTCGTATAAAGTTAGGGCACAGAAGGAGAGGGTTTTAAACGAGCTTGGAAAGCGGAAGGCATAGTTTCAACAAAGCCGTAAGCTCGGGAAAACCCTCGTGGACTCGTTCACCGAGCTTTCGACGCGCTTCACCGAAATTAGAGATTTTGAGATTACTACGAAGTCGCCTCTACGTATAGTCACGCATTTACGACGTATGTCGCAACGGTCAACTGGAGCTGGCTGGTTGGGTCTCTTTCCTCATTACCTTTCCAGTCCCTTCGGAATTGTACTTATTTTCTAACATCTTTTTTTATTTTTTACCCTTAAGCCGCGTACGCGAGAATCGATTGCACGTCAAATTCAGTATTCGAAAGTAGACGCCCGGTTGTGTTATTACGGCGGCATGGAAGAAGCGCACATTTATTCTAGCGTATAGCGGCAAGAGGATCGTTAAACGGGTCGCAGGTTCTCTCGGGAACGACGCTTTTGTAAAATCGTCGATGCAAAACCTTCCCGCCAGAATAATTGACGTTTTATGACGTCACTGTCGCGTTATACAATATTTTTACATCGTTTTTTTTTACGCTCCTATTGAATGTTCCATTTTTTTTACGCACCCTTAGACTATTATTCTTATTATTGGAAGAACGCGAAAATATGCACACGCAATTTTACTTGTATTATTCCATTAATATATGTATTAAAATGGTACAAATGTTTCAGCCGTATTTATTCGCCACTCATCGATAATGTAATACGGAAAAAAAATTATTATCCCAAAAACCGTTAATTACACAGTGAGAAAAAACTGATAAAAGGTTTACGTTGATCTCACTCGTGACCATATGATCCATCTAGTTGCATATTTTTCGTGCAATACTCTTGTTGGAACGGCAGGAGGGCTTTTGTGATAGCGTGAATGCGAACTTTCCCACCAGAATAATTGGCGTTTTATGACGTTGATATCGCGTTATACAATATTTTCACATCGCTTTTTTATGCTTCCATTAATATTTTTTTTCCAATCGTTAATCTATTATTCTAATTATCGAAAGCCCACGAATATATGAACACATAATTCTACTTTCATTATTCAATTATGGAGCTATGAAATTGGTACAAATGTTTCAGAGATTTTCATTCGCCTATTAATTTTTCATTGTATGCGACTATTCCCGGTCAATATTTTTAATGATGTCATTTTGCGAAGCACATCTCATTTTCATTCGCCACTTACCGATGGTGTGCACCTTAACACGAAAGCGTTGACTAAAAGCTAAGAAAGATTTACGTTGATCCCACTCCCGACCATATGATCTCGGTAGTTACATGTTTTTCGTCGCATGTATGTGATGTTCTTGTTGAAAAGACGTGAGGGCAAGGGTCGCCTACGAGCACGTGAGACGAATGCCCGAACACGCATTCATATCGCATGTCCTTTCCGCGAGTGTAAGCCGCAGAAAGAATTTTTATCGGATGCAACTCGCGCTCCACGGGCATTGTGTACTGTGAATATATGGTTGCACAAAACCTCCCAGGTTCTCAGGTCATATCCCAGAAAAACTGTTGGTTCATTAGCGTCACCAACCTGGCAGCACAAATTACGGCCGACATTATCTCGAACCAGAATCCGACAATTCTAATTCCTGCTCTTTATTCGTTCAACAAAATATGAAGTACCGGAAACGTGAACATGTATTAACACAAAAATCGATACGACGTGACGATACATATTGAATTTATCGACAGCTCAGAATGGCCATATGCATCCGAGTTGCAATCTTTACGTAATCAGACGTTTTATCCATACCGTTATACGATCAATAATTCACAAATGAATTATTCATTCTATCAAAGTTCGGAAAAGGACTATAAAAAGGAATCTGCGGAGGTGGAAGACACTGGTAAACTCCGGGGCAGGCTTGTTTATCCTCGTTGCCAGCCACGAGAAAACTTACCGCCGGGTCAATATCAATTTTAATAAAGTTTCAAATCGAGTTTACTCATCTTCCATCTTACAACACTTCGACGATGTAAATAGGGCACGTGACGAGAGGAAGTTTGCTATGTGTGCGACTATAGTGTAGCCATCGGTGCACCGACAAAAGGAGATCCAATATTTACTTTGTGTAACTCCGTTACGATGAGGCCTGACGCTACTACACCACATGAACTCGTGCTTGCACGGTACTCAACGGATAATCCGTAACGTGACTAGAATTTCCAAGTAACATTAATGCTATGAATGAATATAGATATATCGAAGAAGCGATGCAATCTGGATCGGCGGGTTGCTTTTCGGAACTTCAGTAGAACATGCCAATTACCGTGGTCTACTTTCGTGAAGCCTACGGTTTGTTCGTCAATATTATGATTTCATGATAAATCAATTAATAAGTTGATCTCGGAGGTAAAGTTACTAGTCCACAGCGGCTATCAGTAGAAGCCTTCAATTTCGAGTTCAATTTTCTTTACACAGTCAATCGAAAATTGATGCATTATTAAACCATTTCTTTTTTCGTGCCGGAGTTCGGATAAAATATAGACCATCGAGTAAAGTTAATCGCACTTGCAATATGATTTCGATATTGATATCTTAATTTTCTTAATACATCGGGTAATATTTATTTTTGCATTTGCAATGAACCAAACAGGAGATCCTATTTCCGGAGAACTGTTAACGGTTTATAAACTACTCGAATCAATATACATAAAAATGGTCTTATATGATAATATCAGGATCATATCAAGAGTCATGATAATATCATAATACGATTAGATACAATTTCACATGAGCATGATCACATCGTATGAAAATATATGGGTTCATTATGTTTAGTTACTCTATCATATTTAGTCATGATCTGATATGATCAGCCACAATCACATATGATACGATCATTTCTTTCCACGATATGACGAAAGTGGTGTGTTTATTTAGATTTGACCCTACTTTTCTGAAACTGGTGTAAGAATATTATTTAATGTATTCAGACGATTCAAAAATATCTTTCTGTGCATTTAATGTACCATATAACCGATTTTAATTGCATGTCTAACTGGTGATGTTTATCGTGACGTTTTGAATTATATCGAGAAATATTTCAAAGCATAGGCGAATCGATCGACAGAGTTTTCGCTCGGGGTTATAGCTCCATACCACTTTTCCTGTTACGTTGCATGTATGTACATAATCATATGACCATTCCAATTTCTTGAAGATGGGTAGGAACAAAGAACTGTACTACTAACCTGTTGATTCAGTACGTCCCAAACTCTAACGGGTGACGTTTCTTCCTGGTTTCGAGATGACCGTTTTGGTTGCGAGTCTCGTTGTACTAGGTAAAGTGGACGGGAACCTCGTACAGTACCGTCTTCAGGAAGTCCTCCAGCAATGGAGACCGGCTCTTCAGCATGGTACTGCCAAACCACTTGCATGGTATCGTTCTGGAACAGGTAAGTAAATAAAAATGTAAATTGACATTATTCCGATGATGAGACCTAGGAGAGATAGCAAGGGAAGCAATAAATAAATGTCTTGAGGAACTCCGCAATTACCAACGAAATTCCATCAGTTATGTATAAAAGTCTCGTATTTTATATCGTCGTGGATACCGAATTATACATACGTCATAAGTAAACTGGGACGCGGGGAGCGTGCCTAAACGGAAATATATCTCGGGTTGCTGTCGACGTTTCGCCCTCCCATCGGGCAATGCACCAGCGAGAGCGACTACCCTTGGCTCTATTCCAATATCAGGAGTCCGCATAAATCATACAAGAGGAGCGCTCTGCTCTACCGGGCGCAATCGTATTCCGATTCGAGTGGCCGTTATCGACCTAACAAAACCGAGTTCACTCCGAGAGTCACGGAACAAGAATGAACGAAGGATTGTTATAGCAGAATTGTCGACGTATCCTAATGGTCACTGAGATGTTTTATATCACCTCAAACTGTAGTTATTCTTGAACGGTAGGTGAACATTCACTAACGAAAACAAAATAGTAGTATTAAGGGTCATTCCATACCAAGGGAGCCAATATTTGCCATAACGCCAACTTTTCTGTAGTTTGTAAGCATTATAATGAAAATTCTGTGAAATTTTGAATGTACAGCGAATTGAAGAAAGTGAAATTTTTAAAATTTGAGCTATAGGTGCTAAAATTTCGAAATAATGTATGGATGTTCGAGATACTCTAAACAACTTTTGAAATAATTATCAACACTTTTTGCGACCATGTTAAATTTGGGTGGCCCACATGGTATGGAATGACCTATAAATAAATCTTTATGTTCACTGCTAAAGCCTCAGGTAATTTAAGATATGATTCGGAAGACGTCTGAAACATCTGAGCCTCCCGGAGCGCCACCCTTATGGGTCCAAAGGGAATGACGCGATAACAATGCGATAAACTTTCCTTAATAGACAAAATCCAATGCTCCGTATACCAAGTGAAAGCTCTTTCCAAGCTTGAAGCAGAGCTGTATGTTCGTTTCGACCACGTGCGTGTGGGCCAACATTTCCGCCGCTGCTGGTTTCCCACGCGGACGAGGGGTCGTTCTTATAAATTGCGACCGTTTTCATTTACGTGCTATTGCTGGAACGGAGCGAGCGAGTGAACACGAATCTCCGCTCATTCTTTTACGTTGGAAGAAACACTGCCCAAGGGATTCTTGGCTTACCCCCTCAGAGCTTGGTAAATTGTTAGATGGAATTCGTGTGGGTTAGGTTGTGTACTAGGGTGAGGGTTCAGCCACCCCTGCTCACCTATTGTGATACGCAGCAAGGCTGTCATGTTCGAAGCTACAGTTTAGGAATGTAGCTTCAAACCTGTAGAGGCGTTAACGCTACGAACAAGTCATAAAACGTGTAAGGTACGTAGAATCTCATAAAAAATTACCTCAGCCAATCGTGTGCCACGTAAGAACGCATACCATTCCGCGCATAGGCCACGTGTTTGGCTGACCTGTCATCATCACCCTCTTTTCCGGGTAAAGGAAAGCTAGCTACTAGCTTAGTTTCCACATGCCACAACATAAAGAAAGTATTGAATGATGAAAAAAAACACATTATGTTCTATGTACTGTATAGTTTATAGTGCAGGTAGAGTACACTATAAAAGAATATTGCAGCACGATATAGCACTCTATAGGCATTTTCAGTTTTTATGATAACTTGGATGTAGCACGCCACAAGTGGCTAAATCTTGACATCCCAAGTCATTTTCTATTGCTGTCGTCGAGGTTTTTTTACCATCTCAATAATATAGGAAACTTTGATGCAAGCTACTGCATTTCTTGTGACGTGTGTACTAGAGCAGCTACTATTACTAGCTCCTCAGAGACTACCTATCTCTAGAGTCTAGACATGCTGCAATTTACTGGTAACGACTCAGCAAAGTGATCCAATCATCGTGTGTATAGTCAGCCATCATACATATCGCAAAGGGTAAAAGGAACAGTCAACACTCATTTCCTCTGTTTGTCAAAATAATAATACCTCTGTCGTCGTAGGTATCTTAAATTTTGTAGGCCTAGATATTCCGAGGTATGTAATCACGCACATATCTTGGAGAATGGACTACTACCAAGTCACTGACTTTAATCAACCACAAGCCTCGACACGCACGTCTATTTCCGTGTATTAATAACTAGCTTAAGTTTTATACCCGGTTTATTAATAGATTGTAGTGAGAAACTTTGAAACATCGGGTCAAAGCTCAGTCGAGGTCACAGAAGCAACTAAAGAGCTTCCGAGCTTTTGTTGAAAAGTATGGGGCAGGGTGTGTATTGCCCAGTCTACAACCGACGAACACAGAAGGGAAGGCGATCACGCTCGTGGGACTGGGGTGACTGAACGGTAGATAAGAAATCAAAGTGATTGTGCACCGTTGGGCCACGTGGCGGACAGATTTATCGAGCGCGAAGGCGACACGAACGTGGACTGCGCGAGCCACGTTCGGCGAGCCAGCACGTATACTACATTACGCTCAGCGGAGGGAAAGAGAGTTGGAGTCGAGCATAGATTCTCAGCAAAAGCGACAGGTTCGGCTCACTCGTTCGCTAACTGCAACCACTTTTCAAAAAAAAAAAAAAAAGAAAATAACTTCTCATTCATCCCTTAAGTTGTCACTCGGTGCCAACCGCAGCCACCGTCACCGAGCAGTTCCTTCTAATAATGATACGCTCTCTCCCCGAGCCAACAAACCTGGAGTAACCACCCAATGTATTTGTTCCCCGCAATAACTTTTAGGAAAGCGAGTCACCAGCTGCTAAAAGGAAGTTTTACCTCAGTAAAAGATCATAAACTACTCAAGTGTTCTGGATGACTGCGTAAAAACTCTTCTCGACTCGCTCGACACGTTTCTAGATGATCAATGTACACACTGGGTTGTACCTTGTGCTTGTCACTTTCCACTTGGGAAAACAATGCTTCAGCTACGAAAAGAAAAGTAATTATCAACTCGAGTGGGGAAATAGGGAGGTAGACGGAAAAACGGAACTGAAAAAGGAAGTTCGCCGGGCAACAAGATACATGTTCGCCTCTTCGTGTCAAGGACGATCATCAAGGAGGAATTGTTGGAGGAAAAAAACATTGAAAGTAGCGTTGCTGCATTCGCAGCTTTTGTGGCACAGAAGACGAACTGCTAATTGCTATAACAACAAAAACAGGCTACCGACAGTGCTGTACAGTTATCGAGAGACTTGAATCCGGGCTGTAGGATTTTATGACGTCAGGACGCTACAACAACACCCCGGGCGTACGGAACTCGATAGGTAAAACTAATATTGAACGTTCTTAAGCAGAATGTGAAAGGGTTTACTATATGCACAACCTCAACCCGTCCGTTTCCCCTTCAGGTTTGGATAGATAATAATAGTTGAAGCAACAAGAGTCTTTCGCCTCCGGAATCGCGTTCAATAGGCTGAAAGGGTTTCCAATAGAAGGTTTTAAAAAGCAATTATAGCTCGATGGCTCATTCTACCGGGAGTACCGACGGAATCATTTCGCATTTTACACGTTTCTCGCCCCTGCATATACTCTTGTTCTTCTTGCCGCTTTCCATTTCTGCGCCCTCTTTGCCTCGTTATTACCCCGAATTGCCTCGGTTATTATCGTGCTAATGTCGACGTTTACTTGTGGACGAGAATGAGATAAGGGGGGAACTGCCGAAAAAGGAATTCCCCTAACAGTTTTGAAGCTCATTCATATGGTATTATAATGAATTCTAGCAGCTGAGTGACGACGAAGTCGTTAAGTATTTATAAGGGATGAAAGTTGGTTCTTAGGAGAGAAAAAAAAATATATATAATGAAACGAGAATGAAGTGAACGAAGTTGCGAGACAATTCTGAAAATGTGTTAACTTGGGTAGAGAAAAGCCCCGTAGAGCCCTCGGTAGCCACCTCAACGAAACTGGGACGTCCGATCAAATATTGAATCTCATTCGAGGCCGATTACGAGCACAGCGTCGACAACCAGGTTATTCTCGGCCCTTGTCAGCCTGTGGATCCGGTTACTCCGATAACGAGTTTTCACCCCGCGGCCAACACCACGGATGCTGCTGCGGCGCTGCAGGTGCATACCGAAAATCCGACGACTGGATTTTCACCTACCTCCTGGCTAGTTTACCACTGAATTGGAAATTATCAACTTCGACACATGGTCAAACATTATATACCACTGGAGTTCAATATTCGGATTTACAAAGCAAACTGTAGAAGAATTGTAATATAATTACGAAACCATATTATATATTTCGTACAATTTGTATTTGAAAACGAGCCTTTGGCATAGCCGCTAAGCATCGATAATAAATATTTGATATACAATTGAATAGATTCATTGAGATGATTCTATGCTTTGCAGATGACTGCTCTTACCACTAATCAGCGCAAAACCAATTTTTGGTCGTCGACTTTAACTGAAATAAGTTACCCAAAACCTCCTATATAAGCCTTGGATGTCCTAGCGATATGTCGATCTGTCACAAACACACAACACAAAGCGATATATAGAGGAACGTGTTGGACATCGGCTCAGAGGTATTGGGACGCGATCGCATTTTTAACAAACAAACAAACGAGAGAGGTGCTATTGGGGTTCCACTTTTAATACGAGAAATGTTTCGTCTCAGCACAGACATATAAATATGATTAAGACGATCAAACAAATGAATTTAACACGGTATAAATTAGCGGCAATTTGACTACCCGATGACGTGAATTTAGTCTTGATATTTCTAACAAATGGGATGGAATAAATTTCGGTAAGTCTGAAAGCTCACGACGTAATAGACCTATTACTTTTTGATGCACGATGCTTCCCCTTTAGTCCGATATAATTCAATGTAATATTTTACCCTATGTTTTGCGGATTCATCACCGAGAAGGCAATTTATCCAGATTTGTATATATCGCTGCCGCGTTCTAATTTGGACTGTATTGGTAGTCTGGAGTTGACGGATAAGCTCATGGAATCTGCTATACCATATATATAGGTAACTCCGTTAGTTACGCGATATCGGAATATCAAATGTAGTTTGATGCACTACACATTGATGACGGGAAGGATGGAAACTCGATTCCAGCCGAGTATAGCGTCCCTCGTGGGTACACCTGATGCTCTGTATGTATGTATGTACCATACGAAGTTGCATAATTAAGGAGGCGTATCGGTTGAACGACAATGCTGGAACTTGCGGAGTTTCCGATCGAATGCGAGTTCGCGTTCACCTACGACAACAGATTCGGACAGCGCACAGCAAAGGCACCGGCCTCGATGCAGTATTATATGACACTGTATAGTGCATCCTACAGCTCTTGAGCCCTAAATTATTCCAACAGTGTCTCTACACCTACCTTGCAACATGCCCTATGCTTTCGCACTTTGTGCACCTCTTCCGCGCCCTCTCCCATCATCATTACATGATATCGATCGCCGTTTACCTGCTCGCCTACCTGCAGTATGCGTCTTCTACAGTACAGTAACTACGACTTACCATGTCATTTAGAAAACATGCACGTAACGCTTGTTACCCGTCAAACTTGTTTCTCTTCGAGGGAAATGTTACGAGAAACTTCAAAACTTCCAAGACATCACAAAACAGACAATCCAGAGCGAAATTTCTGCGTCAGAGCAACTCACAAGAATTAACTCGATTCAATCACTGCATACTCTAGGAATATTCATAGAATAATGACGGATGTTTGTCATATTACCGCATCAGAAACAAAGTTTTCGCATAAAGGATGTTCCAGAAGTATTTGGGCGAACAAGCAAACTTTTTTTTCTAACTTATCCCTGGTAATTTCTAATAGATATAAAATAGGGTTATCACGAATGAAAATCTCGGTTACAATCAAGCCTGTCCTTCTGCTATAGTTGATTTTTCCAGGAGTTGCATTTTTAGTTTTTCTCTGTATATAAAGGAGCTTTCACCTTCCAGCATTGGAAAAAGACTTCTTTAGCCGCGCAATAGGAGGGAAGATAAGAGAGGGCCGTGCAACGAGACAGTTAACCAGAGGTTATAGTATACCTTGTGACCAGGCACAATCCGAAGATTGGATTGTCCCGAAAGCGCAAGCCGAAAGTGAAAAAGATAGAGGTGGGTACGTGCTTCACGAGGGAAAATAACCCGAGAGACCAAGCAGAGGGCGATGTGGACCTTGCACAGTGAAAAGAGCCCGGGCAACAACCGGATGGGGGTGCGCCCTCGGTAAAAATAACTCGACGAGTGAAATGGAATTCTCCATTACCGAGAGAGGATGAGGGAATGAAACAGAACTTCATGAGGACGTGCAGGAGACATGGTATAGTCGGTTATCGGTGAACCAGGGTGTTATCTTAATGGCACTTATTGTCTTGACGTATAGCGAACCTCTCCCTGTCTCCTGAAGCTCATTGCTTCGTCGTAAACCGCCAACGTCATTGGTGTATGCAATTCTTCTAAGAGGTCCAGGAAAAGCGAAAAAAGAAAAAAACACTCGTGTTCAATGAGAAGGAAGAAAGTAAAAGTCGTCGAGCGTCCATTGACTCTGTTAGCGGCAACATCTGTGTACAATTCTCTTCGATGAGAATTTTTTCCCAGAAAAAATTCGTTTTATCAATTTCACTTACTTTTAACAATAATTAAAAACGATACTTTGATAGCCTTCAACGAATTCAGATATTTAAGCTTTTTTAATGATTACAAAGCTAAGCAGAGATAAAAAATTTCCTAAGAATATTTAGGAAACCTGGGGCATTTTCTTGCGAGTGATATCAAAGGCAACAAAAATGTAATTAAAAAACTCGCTGCGGTGGGTAGCATTAATGAAAATTCTTCTTAAGGGTCGTATTGCCATGGTACGTCGTCAACGTACCTACTGCTACGAGAAAATGATACGCTTGTATCTATAAGAACCTTTTGTCATACAGAAGTTAAGGTACATTGGTCTATGTGGGAGATTGCCACATTTTCACACAATTTCTCGCCGCCCTCGTATTCCTGACGAAGGCAACGAGCCGTTAGGGTTGCCGATGTCAGGTCGTTATCGGCAGACCCGGAAGGTCTCTCGTTTTTTTTTACATAGGTACACGTACACCTATAACACCATAGCACATATACATATATAGAGAACGAAATTGTAACTGACACGAATGGCGCATGCGTCTACTCAATTTCGTCGAGGGTTGTACGCGATTCCAGGACGGAATGAAAGAGCATCAAAAGACTGTATGGGTATGGATAAAACAAGATGCCAATAGCCTCGCACTTGAATTATATATACAGCGCAGTATGTAAAAGAAATGTGGGATTACGTGTACATGTGAGCACACGTGTGCTTGTAATTCATGCTACTCTACGGCTTACACCGCTCCGTCGATACTTCACGCAACGTAATCCTGCTCGCAAGCCTCTTATCCTGATCAGTGATTAGGCTCTCGATTTGCTAGAAATCAGCCGGATTATTTGCATTCACGACTCCATCGATTGGACGAAATCAGCATTAGGTTTCGTGTGTTTGTATTTGTGTGTGTATGTTTTATGTGTTTGTACAACTGTATTCTCGATGAAATCTCGTAGGAGAGCATTTTTTGAAGTATTACCGTGAATAAAAAAGTAGCGATCAAAATTACAAACGAAAGGAACTAGGATTTTTTTCTTTAGTAAGTGAAGAATGTTGGGATCGATTAATGACACAGTAAGGGTAAATATGGTGAATGAATATTAACCACGACATTTGAAAAGCGGTACTTAAAATTGAATAGAAGGTAAATCGAAAAATGCGAGGCTACATTACATCTGCGACTGTTTTTCGCTTTCTATAGTCTAAATTCTCAATTCAATTTTGCTTTACGTGCATTTCGAGGGCTCAGTTAATGCTCCGCGAGCTTTTAACGACAAACTTCAGAAGTTGCATGATAGTACAATATTGACTTTCGAGTAATAAGACTATCGATTTCCTAGAAATTAACCAAGTGATTGCGTTCTGCATGGCAGATTCTTATGGAAGTAAATTTTCTTGCTATCACCGTGAGTAAAAAAAAATGAACACAAGATGTAATTCCCTGATTACAGAAGAAAGTTGCGCTAGGACAATGAAATTGCAATCTAAAAATGAAGATGAGAATAGAATATCAAGTACGGAAAAAGCACGACGATCGAAAAAGGGCACGAAAGACCGAATAAAAGATAACCGAAGCATCACGTTCTTGTCTCTCGCTTTCCAGAGGCTATATTCTCCATTCGGCTCCTCTTTATGCGTATATCGAGGTTCGAGGCATGCGGACTGATCCCGGAGGCGCTGAATTCCGAATTCCTTTCGTTCCGCGCGTTGGCGTCTCGATCATGTGGACTTTTATCTGTGCTCGATCGAGGTGTCGCGACATACAACGAGATAATGGAATTAGCCAAGGAACCGCTTTAACTGTGTTCGTGTTAACATAATTATCATAGCTCGGTGTCGATTAAATCGTTAATTTATCTGCGCTATCACCTCAAGACCTTAATACAGCACACTATGCGTGTGTAATTTAGCTTGTATAAGCAGCAAACGATGCGATTAACCACACACTATATGTCTCACGTCAATCGTCGTCACGTTCAATATTCCCAGACAAAAAACTTAGTTTAATCAGCTAAATTTCTGGTTCCGAGTGTCGTACTAAATATTTACTTGATTATATTCGATATTTTATCAATCTAATGAACCAAATATCATTTGAAGTAAACAGTTAATTGAATTGAAACAAACTCGTGTAATGAAACTTCTGCACCAACAAACACAGAATTCATTACTCTGCCTTCATGTTTTTATTGGCACATTTCTTAATATATATAATAGCCATTATATATAGCCATCTGTAGCCATTATATATATATGTATATATATAATATATATATATGATCGCTATATATAATGGTCATTATATATATCCATCTGAGATGTCCTCTATAGAACTAGAAATACTTTCCATAAAAAATTATATTCTCAAGAGACAAATTTTAATCGAATAAAAAATCTACAACTTCTTCAGGAAAATTCATCATTCACACCGAGAGAAAAAGTTTCATTGATTCAGGGAAATCTTTGCCAATTAAATGAAATACTTGAATTTCAATACTATCTTTTTTTTAATGATCTCAAACTCAATGAAAAGTAGTGACATTGATTCGAAGAAACATTTCTTTAAACCAATGAACCTTTTTCATTGATTATAAAGATATCGTCTCTGATTCAATGAAATCTTTTTCTTACCAGCTCAAAATTTCGAAACCTATTTTTTCCTGAAGTACGCGGCAGATAAAGCTCAAATTTTATGAGTATGTAAGGAAGTACGGCAGTAATAGGCTAAGCTTCTGACTCCTCGAAACTCGAAGCCGTTCGTTTGGGAGAACCGGAAAACAAAAAAGTGAGGTTAGGTGCGAGAGAGAGATCAATGAAAACGTTACATTGAACCAATGAAAACGTCTCTTTAAAACAATGAAACTGTTTCTTGATTATATGCTCACTAAGTAAATCTTTATTTACAGGCAATGAAATGTTCTCTTTGAAATTTAAATGTACTATTTCATCGAAATCAATGAAAACAAAATCAATCCACCAATTTCTTTGGCGTCAATGAAATCTTATCTCACGGTGTAATAACGAATAGAATATAATGATATATAATTTGAAAAAATAAGAAAATAAAATCTAGGAGACAGATTATAAAAATAAGATGATAAATAAAAATTTTCAGCGAGACCCGGAAAGAGTGTCGCATTGCGAAAACACACGGCAATTAATTAAGTACGCCGCAGTGAAATTTAAGCGGTCTATCGTTATACTTTCGGCCTTGGATTATTCGCGTGGGGTGTGTGAATTTCTCATCTCTCGCTTTTCTTCAGCTTCGCCAGCTGTGGGAGACTGAGAGTTGTCAGCAGCGACTCGAATGCATGCGCGATCCAACGAAGTAACCAGAGCGCAGTAGCGTTGATGCTACGCGAAAGAAAGGAAGGGGATTAAAGTGGGTATCGGGAATGCAATATGCAAGTTGCCTTCCCGAGCACAGATTCATCCACGCCAGAGTCTTCGCCGCTACCGAATGGGATCCAATCGTCGCCTCTTGGCAGCAGCGCCGCTCGTTCTCTATCTCAACAGCATATGCATCGCGAGAAGAGCCGATATCGAGAGAAAGAGTGAAAGAGAAAGACCGCAAGAATATCTGCAGAGCGATAAAGAAAATGCGGCCCTCGAGGTACATATAGACATGTATATATATATATATAAATACTATAGCCGTATAGGTAGCTGTTTCAGTGAGTGAGAGACGCAGACAGCAAAAACGCCACCGAGAGATATACATTCTCGTCAGCGAGTTGAAATACGCCCGATCGACTTAATGCATATATACGCCTGGAAGTCTGCGCCGCGATATTGAGAAGTACAATCTCGCCGTCGAGTCTGCCGAGTTGCGGCTTACCCTTGCGAATACGTACTCACATTTATATACCTATAGTTTATTACACTCGAAAAGTGTACTGTAACGGAGACCGGGGCAAAATGATGCATTTAAAATAAGTTATAAAACGTTTGTATCTCTCTTAATATAATTATTATACGAATAAATTGCGTTGGTGAATACCATCATTTAAACATTGCCTATTTGGTTATATATTCCATAAGTTATTTTATGATAATTATTCTTTAAGCCTCAATAATTTTCATTTATTGGAAAATTTCACCAAACTTTAAGGACACTCCGTTTTTCTATTCTGTCATTACTTAATATTACTTTTTTTTTGTATGGGAAAGCAATTGTGACCGATAGGGCTTTCTATCTCAAATTTCTGCCATTACTAAATACAAAGTTGACAGAATATGTAATATACGACGCGGGCAACATATTATTATAATCACAATCCATCGGTCGTTCATTCTGGATTCCTGACTGGAAGCCTCCGACCACCGAGTTTATATAGGCATACCGCAGAGATAGGCTGAATATAATATCGATGATAGATCTGAAATCGAGATGAATCGTACCAGCAGAGTGGAGATCAATGTGATTTGCACAGGGCAGTTGTGCAGCTGCTGGCAGGTACCGGTACACCAATCAAATATCTCAGTAATGGAGAGACGGAATCGAAAATTATATATTATAGTATATACACGGAATGAAAAGAAAAAGTGGTTGCCACCAACTCCAGGATATGCTCTGCTGCGTATTAGTCTATGAAACCAAATCGAAATCATAGTCTCAACTTAATTCCCGCAACTATCACGTCGCTGTCGCTGAATGTAAATTATTAGTTGTTGTTCTTCCTGGATACTATTTTAATAGTTAACGTAACTAACCGGCACTATTGAAATAGTTAGCCTAACTAATCGAGATTGCGGCGTTTGCTGCTATTCACGCCAACGAAATTAATGCTAGGTTGTTGGTGTCTCAAATAATAAGCTGGTACTATTTTGGTTGGTTGTTGAAATCGATCGTCAGTTTTTATAACTGCTTTTGTTTGCTTTCTTTCATCGTATACATATTATATATTTCTCGGGTAAGTTTTTCTATTAGCGTGACTTGGAGCCATCGAATCGCATTAGCTATCAAAAGGTCATGATCAGATAATGAGGATCAGAATCCCAAGAGCTCTTCGCTCTATACTCTCTCCATCACTTGTACTTCTCTTTTTCTACATCCATTCTTTTCACTATCATCGTCCACTCCAATATCTTTTCCTTTCTATCTATAAGCTATTCGAACTCACGGCGAATTCGAACTTGACGCTTCCGGCGACTATGCGGGTTTCTTTTCTTTCCGTAAGCTGCGCGCAACACTGATAATATATTATTCGAACCAGATGAAGGGGGACAGAGAAACAATGAGCTTGCCAAATGGGAAGAGACGCTTAATCTTGAGGATAGTCAGAACGATAGAGGCGTAAAAGCGGTAAAGTTTCGCTTCTAAGGCCGTAAGTTTGGTAAACTATTGCTGATTTGGAGATATTTGCACGAGATTACAGCTTCGTTTAACTTATGCATAGCGCTCAGGTTATTTCCGCACATTCGGCCGCACACTGTATAGCCTACAGCTTCTTCCTACAGCATCACGCGTATATATATATATAGCTTTACATAAATGTATAGCACGCAATGGTGGTAGTAGTGAAGCGACGAGAATCTGTCTTTCAGATCTCGCTATAGCTTTCGTCTTTGCCGTAGCAGTATTAGCTTTGAGCAAACTCTGTGTACTCTCTAACCAGCTATATATAGGGTATATCATACTTCACTGTTCTATATTCACTCTGCTATGCGAGAAGAACGAAGTAAGTTGGAGGGGAAAGTTTTCACGAGTATCGCAAAGCACCTGTATTATAACCCTTTCGTTAAACTTTTTTGTACGAGCTACGTGAACGAACATCATGGTCGAAATCTAAGTTTGATTTTTCAGTGAATAATTACTGTTCGTAGATGAAGTTGGATTATCCGTCTATGAAATTCAGAACTTAATTACAGGCGTAAAATGAATCCTTGTATTTGCTTTTATGCACTGGATTTATACAGACTTTAATTTGATTCTAGACGTATATAAAGAGATGCTATAGGATATATACTGTGGGCGGAGCTTTCATGCGCAGGAAGGGGTTAAACTTTGGATTCGGATTAGCCCTTCGGGCCATCGCGTGGGTTAAGTGCGCCAACAACGATTTAAAGGATAACCGCAGACATAACAGTTGCATTATCGCTGCCGACAGAGAATTTCCCTGGCTGAATTAATCGGCTTGGCATTACACGTAACAGACGTGACGGTATTGGGTATAAGCTACGGTTATAACGTGGACATGAAACCGCCTAGATGCACGCTATCGAATCTATGTGTAGCATTGACTCGATCTGCGATGTCCTCTATAGATTTACCTTTAGAATTTATGAAATGACGCCCTTCATACTTATTGATATGGACCAAACAAGAGAAGAAAGATTTTTTCTTGCATATTTAACGTCAATCTAATGAAAATTAACAACATCAAAAAGCAAATATGGTGATTGATGTGACCATCCAAAAGATTTTTGTAACTTTGGGAACCTTTTATTTGCTAAACAATTATACAGACGTCATAAATATCTATATTTTTATTTCGTATTCCTCAAAACGCCTACAGGCTCTTACCATTCCCTCTGAAAACTGAAGAAAACCTGGTCGATCCAAGCATCTTTTGGGATTTCATCATTCACAGTTCAATTGTTTGAATTATGTCAAAAACGAGGAAAATTATACAAAATCCGAGATTTGGCTAAGAATGCGAATCTAATATCTCAGAATTTTTTTCGTTACTGGGTAATAATACAATATATTTGTAGTATTTATTATCGCAAATTTGATTGACATTTATCAGCAGTGTGATGTAAATTATTTTCGATAATAATTCCAGCGGTTTTTACATCGATACTTGTGATCAACTTACCGCGAGTTAAGCTTCAACGGAGAGATTGGATTATAACTTAGATAAGTTCATACACAGTTGCGGCATTGACCATTTTAATCGGGCTCCCCCGTTAGACATGCAAATTAGCCGCATACAAAACAAGTTAATGGAAAGCGGAAGCGATCGCGTTCGCGGGCCGGTTAAGTCTGGTGGTCACCGTAAGTTCGGATAAAGAGGGGTTGAGAAAAAGGGAGAGACTGAAACACGGGAATAAGCCAGGCAAAGTAGCGTAAGAGAGAAAGAAAAAGGTGAACGAGGGTGAATCGCATAGAGTGGCGCCACTTGGTCATGCAATCTTGCGCCGCACATTCTCACGGCAACTTTCACTGCTACGAAACAGTGCAAGCATTCTGCTCGCGTGCCGCGCATGTTGGTACACACATGCACATGTATCGACTCACGTATCGAAGAGCTTGACTTTCGAGACCAATGACCGAGAAATATTGTAAACAAAAATGTTCGCGCATGTTAAAGTAGTATGAAATTTTTCCTGAGAATCTCGCGGGAATTTGAAAAGAGAAAAAGAATGCGCATGCATTTTGAACAATTCGAACTATCTATCGCAGATTCTTTCAGATATTCTAAAGAATCTGTGTCAGATACTTGCGGAAATATTTTCAAGAGAATCTAGTGAAACTATCACATTCTTACATTCATTCGAAAATTTGGAAATTCGTAGAATCTAGTATGGATTTTAAAGAATCTCGGGAGAATCGGGATTTATGTACATTTACAGATTTTTGGGAGAATGTTTTTAAAAAAAGCTGGTGTATACGGAGAGAAGGAACTGATAAAATTTACCAGATGCTATGGTAAAATTTAACAAACGCGCCTTGTATTGGAAGCTATAGCCGCCACCTGACGAAAAGTACGAGAACTATGAGAATTTCTACCATATACAGACAATTTTTTTACCATATTTCGTGGTAAAAATTCTCGTAGTTCTCGTACTTCTTGATAGGTGGCGTCATGTGACCCTGTACCAGGAATTTACGATACTTTTTACTAGAAATATGGTAAAAAGTAGATTATGAAAAAATATTGGAAAGAATCTGGGACCGATTTTCTAAGGTTTTAAGGTATTAAAGATAGGTTTCAGATTGCGTCATCTTTTTTGAAATTCTCGTTTGAATAAGTGTCAAATTGACCGAACTAATTCTGTGATAAAATTTTGTTCAATGAGGTCCGGCCTTAAAGGTCGATATTTAATAGAATTCTTCAAGATGAACGATATTCGACATTTTTCACACAAGAAGGGCGGAAAAAGTACAAATACACGAGTTCCCAAGTCGAGGCAAAAGAGGGAATAGGAAGAGCAATAGAAAAATCCAAGTCTCGCGAGCGCGAGCAATCGTCGAATCCTTAGAAGAAAATTCTGTCTCGCCAGAGTCCAGCAATTCCAGTGGGAAATTTCCGAGTCGAATCGTGCGACCGTACGACAGACAGATATACCTATTCCCTATGTATCCAGCGTCTCCTTTTTTCTCAAACGTTTTTTGGTCGTTCTTCCTTCAGACTCCCTACGGATAATCCGCAGAGCCTCGTCGGCCTTTTTCTCCGCCTTTGATCCGTTTCCATAAATATTTATATTCTTCCTATATTCCCTTGATCCTGTATACCTATCGCACACACTGGACTTGGTGTAGACTCTCAGCGCCATCTGAGAAAGTATTTTGCAATACGATTCGAAGGAAACTTGTTTCAGGATAACATTGGAATAGAGATACGAGAAAGTGAGAAAGGCCATGATAGAGTTGGATAGTAAAGTATCGTAAAGACACGTATATGGAAGAAAGACGAAAGATTTTTATTCGTTTCGATGAAATCCACGAGAGAATGTCGTGCGAAACCGAAAGATGAAGGAAGTAAACAAGAAGTATAAAGCATAGTGCATCACTCTGTGCGACCACGATGCTCCACAACGAAAAGATTTTTCACTAGGGAGCAATGCCGATAGATCGAGTTTCACGACAATACCAACGAAACTCTTTTCACACGCGAAAGCAGCAACAGATTTACCGATATGGTATTTTTTACTAGCGCAAAGGATTGAGGTTCACCCGGTTTGAGACAATGACATAACTTTAGCTGCTTCGATTTATTGTACGTCAACCAGAATCGAGGGTGGTCCGATTTCTAAGGGAGTTTTGGATATTGTGCTCGTACAGCAATTGAGCTTTAACCTGGCCACTCAACGTCAGCGTAACCGTCGCAAACCCCCTTCATCTCTATAATTTGGTATAAGTGCAACTATACGATGTATGTATACATATATAGTGCTTATACTCTTGGTAAATCGCTAGCTAGCTCTCTTGGTCTCAGTGTAATAAACCCGGAGGAAGCTGAGGGAGAAGGGCTCCTCCTCCGAGCTTGGTCCCTCAATCTCGTTCTACCCCGCTCTCACCCCTACTCTCTCGTAAAATGGCGAAATTTAATCAAACTTTGCCTTCGGGACCCGTTGAGCCCAGCAGCGATATCGGGATCTAGCAGTCAGGTGCACGCCACACACCGCAAACGTCGTTTTATGCTTCAGGGAAGATCGGGCCTCTGCGGGTCAACTATGAATTCGTATATTTCCATAATAAATACATCCTTTTCATATTTTTTTGAGATCACCAATTTTTCGCTCTCTCAAAGTACTTTTAATATTTTTTTTCAACTATATCTCGATAACTGTGCCATGAATATTAAATTCATTGCGGTTAGTTTAACACATATTTGCGCCGTTGGTGTGAGTTAAAAATACTTAATCAGTTAATTAGAATTCTACTGTATCGGTTAATCGGAGTTCTATTGTAATTTGAAATTTCGATGTTGAGGATGTAAATCGTGTGACTTTCAATTTAAACATTAATGCATTTTCATGCTTCGATTCATACACGAAGAAAAAAAATCGTTAGAACCAACAAAACCTGGGCTTGCGGGCTGCGAAAAAAATATCATTTTGATCACAAGAAATATGTAATTGATCGAAAAAGCACCTGATCAATCCAAACATTATTCGATTACCATTGCCAAATATTTTGTCCAATCGACAAAATATTTGTTTCGCCGCCCGCTAGCACACGTTTTGTTGGTTCCAATGATTTTTTTTCTCAGTATATATGTGAATGCTTTATCGGCGGTTAAACGAACTTTTTTTTTCCAATCGGTTAATTGTTTTTAATTACCGAGGACCGAATGGTGGAAACAAAATGACTCGATTAACGTTATTGGTTAGCAAAACCAAGTTCTTTGTAATACAACCAATAATTTGGTTGTCATAACTAACAACTTGGTTGGTCTAACCGATTAATGGACCGGCGCATATTTAACCAAGCGCTTGGTTGTTCGAACCAAATTTTTTCCGTGTACTATTGCATGACCTACTTCAAGTTAAAACGGCTGAGCTATGCACGCGAAGCTAAAAACTCGAGAGGATCCTTCGCTTTTCCGTTTCTCCAGCAGATAGTGTCTCTCGAGAATCGAGGATCGCAGTATCGAGAGTGTAACGTACGTCATGGTTTACTACTTCTGTCATCGGCATAAAACCAGCTTACACGTACGTGGGTGAAACATATATACATCTAGCCCATAGCTAGATACCACCTCACAAATTCCAGCATACGTATTGCACAGGAGTAGCCTTAATCTTTGCCTAATCCCCAAAGCCCGCTCCCGGAATCGCCCAGAGGTATCTCGACTGAGCCGGAACGCGAGTTTAATACCGGCCGCACTGAATCCCACGAGCGCGATATCAAGTTATCATAAGTCTTCGATGCAGCTGATGCATGGCTGAATTCCGCTTCGCATAGTCGACAACGAAACATAAATCCGGATTACATCATAAATTGATAGCCTTGGACATTTTTATCGAACTTTACTCAATTTCGACCGAACGAAAATCTAAAAGTTTCAATGACTTCACTAGCGTTTGAATTTTTCATGTGTTAACATGTGTTTACCAACATCGCCCTATCCCTCTGTATGTACTACTCTACGTTCAATAACAAACTATTGCTGTCCAAATATGAAAAATTTTAATACTGCCATCCAGCGTGAAAATTCATTGTCTCGGGAATAGTCTGTCTATTTGATAGATTTTCAGAAGGAGTAAAGCATAAAATTCGGAGCTGTACTTTTTCCAAGATATATTGTTGTTGTTCTTCTTCTTGAAATAACAACGGGCTTGACAATGGTTCTCTTGAATCTCTTCCAAAATTTGCGCGAGATGTTACTTACTTGTATCCAATTAAATTATATGCAATGAAGCGACAAATTTATTTTTGCAAGGAGCATTCAAGATACTAACCAACTGTTCATTTTATTCGTATTTGATAATGATCATAATCCGTCGCTCTGTCATTGACAATTTGATACTATTTGGCCAGAGTTGATCTCGCTTTACAACTCGGCGCTACATTGCCTAAACGCCGGAGTTCGCCAAGTTTCCTGAGCGATCGGAAGACTCGTAAAGAGTTCCGAGTCGAGAAGCTCCGTTAACTGTCATTACTTCTCGTGCAGAGTTCGCAAACCCGTGGGTGGGAGGGAGGGTGGTCGAGTTTCCGCGTTCTTTGATAAGCGCGCTCACAAAGCCCTTGCTGCTTCGACCCCTTTCGCTCTCTGCCTCTCAACAAGTTCCCAACCAACGAAGCCGGCAAAAGGGTCGGGAGAAGTCTCTCTAGTCGTTTTCTTCGCTCGTTGGTTCGTCGCGTCCTCGTTACACAATAGTACGTAGGTAACTCGGGTTCGATCGTTACGAAAAAAAAAAAAAAAAAAAAATCCTCCGTTAACTGTATACACACGTCTTACTGCCAAGCTACAGTAGACGGTGGCATACGCGGTCCTTGTAGATGTTTCAGGGCGAAAGAAAAGCCCGACGAAAAGAACGAGGTATGGTGGCAGAGGCGAAGAACGTGAAAAAGAAGTTGCACACAAAGCTCTCTTCCAAGACTTCCGGCAGTGTTATTTCTAGACCGATGCATTTCCAACCATTATTGAATTTCCTTTCCACCTATCTTGAAAATTCTTTCACGACAAAATCCACCAGACGTGCCGGCACTTCATGTTTCGCCATTTCTTTTCGTGTCCTTCCTTACGCCTCTTGGACCCTTTACTATGTTTCCCCAGCCAATGAGAAATTCGACGGTATTTCCTGTTCTCCAGGTGCAACTGTGTGCAGCTGGAGAAAATTCACTAGCTCTTATCTGTGTCCTGCGGCGTAGTTGCAAGTTCGCGGATATAAAAGGAATGGAAAAAACGGGTCATATGATTTGGTCCTCACATAAAACACTCGGAATTACGATCTTGTTTTCAATGGTCTGAAAGAAATTTTGTAAATCATATTTTGGCTGAATATAAAAATTTCTTGTTGCTTAAGGAAAACACAATTCTTTTTGTTCCTTCAGGGTAATTTAGTTTTTTTTCGTAATCAATTTGTAGATCAAAATTGTTTAATTTTTCGTCATAAAAATGACCTGGTATCCAATTCTGATGTCACAGATTTAAGAGAAATAAATTTCTTTTCACTGAGTAAAAGATATAAAAATAAACGTCTTCACTCTATTTGCATACGAAGCGAAGAAAGAGATAAGAATTACCACGATTCTAGTGAAAAATCTTATATTTTACAGAATATTAGAGGTTAAAATTCGTATACCCAGAATATTTTATCAGATTTATCATCATTTTCACCGAACCCTTTTTCTCAAGCACCCAAAGTGGTTACTGAATCGAATCTCAATGTAGTCTTCACATTTTATCGCATCATGCCAATTCGTTCAATCATGCACACTTCGACGGGCTCATATAAATAAAAATTCTCATATAAAAATAAAAGAAAAAAAGCAGCTAATCACATAATATTCCGAGGTTTCTCTCCTAACATTTCCTTCGTCTTTCTTCGGCTTGACTCGTTTCCGCTGCTACATCCCTTCAGATTTCCGGTTTCTCCCCTGGTAATGACTATCGGAAAGCGAAGACGCTAAACTAGATACCGTGAGCGTGATAGGAAACTGAGAATGGAAGTGGAACCAGGTCAGCCAGCCAATACCGATTGCGAGACACACCAATCTCCCTATCGCCTCACCTGCTTCTGCTCCTGCTGCACCTACTGGATTTTCTTCGTATCTATATATACATATATATACTTCTACTTCTGCCTCTATCCACCTTTCCACGTTCCCAACCCTTTTTCTCGATTTCTTCCTCACCGTTTCTTTTTTACCCTTTTCTCACTTTCATTCCTTTACTCCACTTCCGTTCGAGACGCTATACTCCACAGCATCAGTAGCGATCTTCTTTTTAACGGTGTAGCCTCTCTCAAGCGAGGATCCTCAGGGAAAAACGAAGGAGCGGTCGCACTCACCCACGATATACCCAACTGGCAGACTCGACAAACAAGACTGGGGGAGGCGAATCTTGCGAAATGGAATTGCACTCACCAAACGGGCTGTGCACGAGGCACTACACAGTACAATACACCATGGTAAGGCTGATTCTGCAAACCGTAATAAGAGATAATCGATTTCTACTATGTGTTGCACGAGATTATTCTAATTCCCTATCGGGCACCTATGATTTTTATTTTATTAATAAATTTTATACAATTAAGTGGATTTAAAAAAAACTCTTTACAGAAACATAATGAATAAAATTTATTCACTCACTGGTGAGAATGAGATTGAAGGGGTAAATAAACAAAATATTAAATAGTGTTTTTCTCGTTAAGGGACCAATTTAATTGATTAGGTGATTTTGAATATATCATACACAAGGAAGTCGAAAATATCACGAAATCTTGTTCCTTATATTTCTGTAACAAAATTTCTTTTGAATAGCCAATAATTGGTGAAACAACCTATTGTACAGGTATGGTAGGAAATAAAAATTTAAGACAGAGCTTTTTCGGCAATCAATCATGCAATTAAAGAATTTACTTTATCCAAAATTAATTTAACGTTATCGTACACAGTACAATACATCATGGTAAGGCTGATTCTGCAAACCGGAATAAGAGATAATCGATTTCTACTATGTGTTGCACGAGATTATTCCAATTCCCTATCGGGCCTATGATTCTTATTTTATTAATAAATTTTATACAAAAAAGTGGATTTAAAAAAAATTCGTTACAGAAACATAATGAATACAAATTATTCACTCACTGGTGAGGATGAGATTGAAGGGGTAAATAAGCAAAATATTAAATAGTATTTTTCTCATTAAGGGACCAATTTAATTGATAGGTTATTTTTAATATATCATACACAAGGACGTCGAAAATGTCCCGAAATTTTGTTCCTTATATTTCTGTATCGAAATTTCTTTTGAATAGCCAATAATTGGTGAAACAACCTATTGTACAGGTATAGTAGGAAATAAAATTTTATGACAGAGCTTTTTCGGCAATTAATCATGAAATTAAAGAATTTACTTTATCCGCATCGTTATCTTCTGCACAATAAAATTCTGAATTCAAATTCTGTGAGGCCTTGTCAGGTACTTTTTATTCGTGTGCAATAATATTGTTTATTGGTCAATATTCTAACCGAAAAACTCCATTTCCCAAGAGCATACATTTTTGAATCGGTAATAATAACATGTACTACCATTTGCTAGTAACACATGCAAAATTTCGATTCCAAATGTGACTGTCCGACGTGACCATTCAGTTGCACCATTAAAATTATCCTGTGCCGAACGATCGGTATAATATCCTGTCAGCATGCGAGTCGATAAATTGCCTTTATTTAACGACAGCGCATTTACTGTTCATTTTGAATTCCACAAAAATAGAAAAACCAAAAATTGCTTTTCCCAAAATAGAAATTGAGGAAATATCGTCGCAGCCGATGGTGATTCTCACTTTCATTAAGTACATTTTTGTGATTTTTAATTACTCAGTCAAATTTTAATAAATTTTCTTATAAGCCATAAAGAACTCCATGTTTACAAATTTTTTAATTATAGGAATCATGATCCGATTTTGAGATATATTGGAAGAAAAAACAAAAATGCCATATTTGAAATTTCATTTCCCCTACTTATTGCTTTTCCCAAAATAGAATTTGAGGAAATATCGTCGCGGCCGATGGTGATTCTTACTTTCATTAAGTACATTTTTGTGATTTTGAATTACTCAGTCAAATTTAAATAAATTTTCTTATAAGCCATAAAGAACTCCATGTTTCAAATTTTCTAATTATAGAAATCATGATCCGATTTTGAGATATATTAGAAGGAAAAACAAAAATGGCATATTTGAAATTTCATTTTCCCTACTTATCCGGTTTTTCAAGAATAATTTGAATTTTTAAATCACTGTCGATTTTGCTCTTCCCTACGTACGACGACCGGGGTCATGCGGGTTCAGTTACCATGTGGGGTGACGTCGACGTTAACAACACGAACCACCATCACGAGAAGGGGCGAATAGCTCGTCGAGTGACGATACATATCCCAAAATTAATTTAACGTTGGCCTCGACGATGAGACTCTCTGCATACTAAAGCCAATTCGCAATGTTCCAGAAGGTTAAACGCGGTTGACGCTTGACGCTATATTAATACGCGATAGCGATGTACAACAATACTAGGTTCCCAAATTCGTATTTCGCTAGGCATAAATTCCGTACGACATAACATAACCGAGCATTGTAAAAGGGACATGGCATAGTCCCTGATCAATTCGACGCTTGTTCAATTAATTCATGACACGTTGATCGGCTCCAATAACAATAGACTGCCAAGTTATTTAGAGCGACCCAATAATAAGGGTTCTACGAACAATTTCAATGGACTGAAATATGAGGCACGTTACCAATTGAACGAATGAAGCTTGACTAAAATAACGCGCGAGGTTATTATACATATCGAATATATAATTTTATAACATAGTGATTGTAAATTAACAACTATTTTATGTCTATGTTTTAAGTGAAGATTAATGGCGGCTTTTTTGTTACGACTGTTTCGTACCGAGCGATCTCGCGATTATGTTTTTATCCACTGGAAGCGCAAATTCTAGTGCGCGTATGAACGACGTTACCACAAGGTACGTTGCAGTGTAAATTAATAAACTACAACTGGTTTCGCGTGATTAGAATAAATGATTGATGCAAGACTGTAGTTTAACAACGGAACTATATTTTACATTCACGATAATATATATAAGTGTTTGGAGTGTGCGCGGGGAGAGAGATTCTCCCAATGTTGACTCGGCAACGTTTGACTGATGACAGATTGCAACAAAAATATAAAAATGCAACTTTCACGCTGTTCATCCCTTCGTTAGTGGGAGGAATGACGTATTTCAGCTTGTAACGCGTATCCTCATTGGCTAGTTAATACCCCTAAAAAATGAGTAAGAATCTTTGGTTTTCCCAACAGACGCTTTCACCCTCAGTTAAGAACGGGGTTGATCAGAGTTGTAACTCCCCATTAATCCATGAGATGTAGTTTACAGTAAAATTTGTTTTGTAATTATGATTTCATAATAATAATATGTAGTGATTATAAAATAGGGTGTAAACATTTGAATAGGTGAAAAAAATACTAATTTGTGCTTTAATATTGCAAGAAATAGTGGAAAAAATGGAAGACATAAGTAATGCATTAATTTCTTAATGCATTACTTATTTTTTTCCATTTTTTCAAAAGGATTACCGTGAATTTTTATTGAGAAATAATAATTATTGCAGCCATTCCAAAGTTTAATCATCGTATTACAATCGTTACATGTTATTATTATAAAATCATAATTATAGAGCTGATCGCATCATCGTCATTATTTCTATAAGTATTAGGCATTTACAACTCTGGGGTTGATGATGCGCTTGGTTCGCGGAAAAACACTTGACGGTACAGCTACAATAAAATATTTGGTGACCAAATGTACTCACGCTGCTGCCAGATTTTTTATGAGTACCTCTGTAGAGGCATTGGAAAGACACTTTAAGGAGACGCGTGTACCTGAACGTTCATGTTTTTATTTTTAAAATATCTTTTTTACATTATGTACTGTGTGCATGTGATTTTGTACGTGTAAATGTTTTTCTTAATTAATAATTGTTTGTATGTCGTATGTTAATATTAAACGTCTCAATCGACGTTCCAACGACTGATGAACATAATAAAAAATGTCATTTGAAAAATGAAATGAAAAATATTTTTGTGGGTTTTGCTACCAATTTGATTAACACAAACTTTGGAAACTGGGCATTTAAAGTATTGCGACACCATGAGAAAAAAATCTTTATATTAATATCACTTAAGCTGAAAAAATAAAATAAATAAGTTACTGCAATATATATCTTAGGAATAATAAAAGATCTACGCATAAAAATTGAAAAACCAGCTGTATCAATTCCAATACCATATTAATATTTCTTGTGTATACCATCATCAAACACAACCCGGCAGGGTCCGTTATCACTAATTTACTACGTGTACGAATTCGTATTCCGGTGTCGCTAAACGAGTAGCGAACCATACGGAAATTAAGAAAATGAAAAAAGTGTAGTGCAAAAGTGGTGTAAAAAAAAAGTGAAAATGTGTAAAGGAAAATAATAAAATGACGGGAGAGGAAGTGTAGTGTAGCTGTTGAAGCCGACGAAGGCTAAGGCGTTCGTGGATCGATGGTAGTAATTAAAAGTTGAAGAATTCCCGTGAGTTAGCGACGTTGATAACGCGCGCACCCGGCGAGACAAGCCTCGCGTGACCAACCGACGCTGATAGGAGGAGATACGTATATATATACCTACAAATGCGGGGGTGAATGAGGGGGAGGGAAGGGGGAGGTCTGAGCTCGAACCATCCGACAAGAGAGAAGCGTCATTCGCCGGTTTGCCAGGCTTTTGCCCTCAGCAAACCAGCGCAGCAGGCAGCGAGTTACTTCAATTCCCTTTTATCTCCCGATAGACGCGCGCGACTAGCCCTTCCTTTCCCGCCCGCAGTGCTCTGCCGGCCAAACTACCAATCTGATAACGCTTATAGTCGCTTCAACTGTAAAGTTACTCTCCTTCCCTTTCTCATCTGTTTCTCTCGCACGCCCTCTTCCACCTTAGCCCTCTGTCTCGCTACACAATCTCCGACTAATTAACAGTTACTTAACTGTACTTAATCATTCTCCGCTTTGCAATGAGCGTATGGCAACTCAACCCACCTCAACACCGATTTACATTTTTTTTAAGCATGTGTTTGGCGTTCTAATTATCAATACAAACGCAGCGATTTATAAATTACGAAAGTATTTTTATTTGTATTATTTTTATTTCTGATAAGCTTTTGGTTTATATAAATATAGTTTAGCAATATTTTTATAAATTTTATTTTGTCCTACAAAATATTGGTTCAAATGACAATTATAATTATGTAAATTGATTTACGATAAAAAATAATTTTTTTTTCTTGTATTTTGTATTTTAGATGTTTGACGTCACTCGAACGAAACATTTAAGTAACGTTCTTTGGCCAATGTAAAACGCACACAAATCATTTTCCGGCACAACAGCCATAAGCATAAGCTAAAAAATGTGGTACTTCACCAAAAGTTTTGTTACGCATGAAAATCCGATCAATATCGAAATTACGAGGGAAACCCTAGGGAATTTTAGATCTACTCGCTCTGATAGTCACAACAGCGCGTAAAAATATATGCATGAAATATTCATATAGATTCATATAGATTTATAAAGCCAACCGACTTGATACGTCACGCGATCGGGAAGATACCCTTGTCTAAACACATATGTACCCAATACTACATACATATAGCGGAACTCGAGGACATAGTTTGTAGTTTCTGATAAAATCGCGACGTTCCAGCTTTTATTGTATACATTTTTTTATGTCCTTCTTCTTCCAGAATTTCTGTATCCCTCACTGCGTCTTCTTTTCCGTTCTCTGTCACATTGATGACTCAATTACGGCGCAACTTTCCAAAGTATCCGAGCGAGCCAGGCCAATGTGCCAATTAAACGAACAATTTTTTTTTCAATCCTTGAGTTTATATAATAATATATACATATTGTAATGGAAATTTTGCTCGACCAATCATGTTTCTTACATAGGCCCGCCTTGGTGATTTTTTTTCTTTTAATTTTGCCCAAAGTGCTGGGGCAAACTAAAAGGCTGGGCGTTGCTAGGTGATTTCGCAAATTAACATGCAAATCCTCTTTTTCTCGAGTCTTAAAATTCCTGAGATCGAGATCAGCTGTAAGGATTCTCGCTCGAGTCTCAAGTTACATGTGGAAGATCAACAACGTCCGAAATTCTGAGGTAACCACACGAACCTTTGGTATGAGAGCGAATCAACCGAATCGCATCGAATGAATAAAACCGCGGATACATATACATGACCAAGACATGGGGATAACGAAAGTGAGTAAAAAAAGAGGTGGGAAAGAGAAAAATATCAAATAAAGAGGCATAGTTGTCCGACCGCAAGATGCGATACCCTCTCGGCCTGCATGTAATCTTGAGGTGTTGATTTTTATCGATACTCAACACCGATCTCCCATCCACGCTACGAGTCACACGCAATACACATATACACTACAGCTTCGTATTTGCATTACCCTGAACGATGTGCATCAATAGAATATGTGTCTGTATATATGCAAACCTTCTATCCCTACTTGATAAATTTATTTATTTATTGACACTAGGTCCAATAAAAACCTGTAACAGAATACTTACATAAACCATTAACCAACGAAATAACAAGCATAAAAAAAACTCATTTGATTCTATGGAATAACAAAAAAAAATAAAAAGTATACGTATACACGCAAAAATAAAACGGAATTATACACAAGGACCTTGAAAACCTGTCTATAAAAAGAAAGTAAAATGGATTCAAGATATAAACAAAGTTTAAATAATCGTCCCCTTGTTAGTATCTACGCAGACTCGACGCCAAGTACAAAAAAAATTAATACAATTCTTTCTCCTCACTCAGACCGCCAATCAGCCTAACCGATCGACAGAATGAGATATATGCTCTAAACGCTCGATGGTTCGACAGGTAACGATAACCATATTTTTTGTTGCTTCTTCTTTTTCTATATTTACAAAATATTTATAAGACCTTTCGTCGAGTTTGTATCGATGAAACAATACTTTGGTAATTAAGTTCGTAGATTGCTACGCGAGTGCGATTGGATATAGAGAAAGCGACCGATAGGGCATCATAGAATGGATGACGCGAATGTCAGGATTATATATCGGTGATGGCTTGGGGAGAATGACGCGTCATCGGATTACTCGAGTGATTAAGCCAGCTCGCATGTCGAATGAACGACAGCATTATCGTACTATACTATATCAACGTATATGTGTATATACAGTGTTATTGTGGAACACAGAGGAAAAGCCAGACTGCAGTGACCATCAGGATAGACATTCGCTACGTATCTGACTGAGCCTCCATGTTAATGCTAATCGATATATATCTCGAACGATGCAATTTACCTGGTTATAGTCCTATGTACATCGCACACATATTACAAACGGGTAAGACAGGAGGTTTACCTGCACGCATCAACTCCAACGCCTGACTCTGGTCTGAATATATCTGATTGTGCAAATGAAGGTTTTACATTTTTTATTAACATCCGTGAAACATGCGAGAATGTCAATGCTTCCTGTTCGACGAGAACATTAATTATACCGTAACTACGTTATAATGTAAGAAAAATTGCATTGTTTGAAGATGCTAAGTGGATAGGGATTTTTCCTTCAGGAATCTTCTTCAAAATTTATAAAACGTCGCCCGCAGTCTGGTTCTTTATATACGGTTGCTCGCGGAGTAGGAAGTCGAGGCTGATGCTGCATCCGCAGGATACAACGTCGTTTCGATAAACAAGCATGATAAGGTATATGTCGTGGAAGATGAGAGAAACTGTTTGGAGCCAACGAGCCAAGAGACGCAACGATGCCAAGAATCTTTTGTAAGGGTTGCAAAGAAAAATTCAACGTGATCGTACTAAACAGGATCTTCCTAATATAGCTACTTTGCTATACTGAAATCTTTGAACTTTTTATAAAGATATTAAAATTATCAAATTTATTAACCGCTCGTTTATATCATTTTTCTGTATTTTAGTATTTCATCTACATTAATAGGTATATGTCGTGGAAGATGAAAGAACATTTTGTATTGTATTGGCTATTATTGATCTGATAATCTACATCAATTTTTTGTTATTGTAATAACGTTGAACGTCGAGTTTGATATCGATAATATCGTGTTGATAAATCAGGTCCTACGAAAAATTATCGTAAAATTCTGATCTTTTCTTTGTCGAGGTAGGATCAAATCTTTTTTGTAGGGGAAAAATTAATCGACTTTGCGAGGGTACGGGGCCTGCACCTTTAAGATAGTAGATTAAAAATGGCATCTGGTTATAGATAGCACTTGGTTGAATAAGAGACTTACCGTAATCTTAAGATCTCGGAGATCGCAAGTGTCGTACTGTCTACTGAAACGAAGAACCGTGTGGGTTTTGTTCTCGTAGCCGAGCAGCAGGTGGTAGTCCTGACTTGCATCCATCTGAGGATCTCTGCTGGCATCCTTCACGTGGCGATCCTGCAACGTAAATAAATATTTCATCGTTAATATAATTGGCGTATGAATTTATTACCCGGGTATCGTGGTCGTCGTTATTATTAATAAAAATTAAGAATTCCCACGTTCATTCATTATTATTAAATATGATTTTTGACAGAGGTGCGTAGAGTTTCTGAAATCCGGATATAAAAGTCGGTCACTCATCGTGATAACGACAAAAATAATTAGTCCCGAGAAAACAAAAGTAATTAAAATATCGATAACAGCGAATCTTTGCTTCCAACCGTAGTTTTCGATAAAACTGCGGTACTGTGATTTTCTCTTAACCTCTCCATGTGTGGAATGTCTGCACAGGATCAATGAGCCTTTTATCCTTGGGAGATACGGTGATGGAGGTAAAGACGAGAATCCATCGGAATCTGTTCGCTTGCACTTGGCTGGCTTTAGCGGACAGCAAAGTGCACATAGCCGTACGGTGATGGTTCCCTTCGGTGTCCGTTGTAAAGGGCACCTTCGCGGCTTGTTCGTTCGCTTACTCGCCGATATTCCATCTCGGTCCCTCGGTACACACGAATATCGTCATGCGTTCGACCGCAAAGCCGTGATGCGGAATTGATAGCCTCCGCAGCCAGTGGTACCAGGGGGCGAAGGGGGGGGGGGGGAGACGTTTGGTCAGCTTCAAGAAGTCGTCATACCGTCACGTGTAATTCACCCCCGCCGGAGTCGTCGTGCGGTAGAACATCAAGTGGGTTTGAATGAAAACCAACAATGGATCTTGGATTCCCCATCAACCACCAGCGCATTTGCACTCTTCACGAAAAAAAAAGATACTATTCAATCAGCAGATTCTTACACTTTTCTCACGTGAATAATTTTAGATCAATGTACGCTCAAAGTACTGAAAAAATGGATTTACATTAAATAAATCTTCATTTAGTAGCTGTTAATATTCTCAGTAGTCTCAATTACTGATCTCGCTCGGTATATCTTCCGAGAGGGACATCAAGAGGGATTGAATGGGCCTTGGATTCTCTCTCATCAACTACCAGCGCATCTGCACTCTTCAGAAAGAAAAAGATACTATGTAATCAGCAGATTCTTGCACTTTTCTCACATTTCCATTGAATAATGTTGGATCGACGTATGCTCAAAATCCTGTTTTCATCGCACTAAATGTATTTACTATTTGACAAAATGGATTTACATTAAATAAATTTTCATTTAGTAGCTGATAAAATTCCCAGTAGTCTCAATTGCTGACTTCAGTCGGTATATCTGTAAAATGGCCAATCGCTGCCCTGCAATGTACTAGCGAGAGATTTTCCAAGGTAATCGTGCCAAGAACTCGCGGTTTGTCGGCGACGTAAGAGTGAAAAGGGGAAGGAAGGCAGAAACGAGAGGATGAGACGCGACGGAACGGACGGATAAGGAGCTCCCGCGGCAAGCGGTCGGGAACGGCTCAATCAGTATCTCGAATCGTGCTGCTTCTGCTTATGCTACTGCCTAGCTGTGCAATGCTCTTCGTGCACTCGAGTGCTTGGTTTGCTAGTGCTTTGCTACAGACTCGCCGCACGTTCGCCACTGGGCATCGAGAACTCCTCTAACTTCAGCCTTGCCGATCTCGTTCTCGCGTCTTTCTTACTTTCTATCTTCACTTCGCGCGTCCGGACTCCCAAGAGATTGGCAAGAAAAACGCCAGTGCGAGGATGTCCGGGCTACCGCAGACTCCTTTGTCGCCGACGGGTTTCCTATCGGTGTAAGTCAAGTAGGTAATAGTTCTACTATGCTATACGGATGTACCGATCGATTTACAGATCGGAAAGTTAGAGGCTTGACAAATAAATTGTTTACAGAAAGCTCGCACCGTCCTGTAAATCAAGTTTGTAGTTCTTTACCATTTCATTAGTAGTAATTTTGTGCAAATTACATTGAGAGAAAAAAGCATATCGTTGATTTAACGATTTCACATGATAAAACGAGTATAGAAAGGCTTACATTCTTTCATGGTTGAAGCGATGATAATATGGTTCAATAAACGATACTTCCACGGTTATTGGAAACAAACGTTGAAATTGTATATGCACACGGAGAAAAGGGTGTAGTTGTAGGAACTACGGGATTGATACGTGCCAATCAACAGGCATGGTAAAATATGACATTAGCAAGTTATTGCGTGTCAAAATCAACCGATTGGTAATGCTAACTAACCGATTGATGTCAACCAACCGATTGGTAACGCCCACCAACGAATTGGTGGCGCCAACCAACCGATTGATAGTGCCAACCAAACTACATCTATCGCTCCAAGCATTTAAAGTTTAGCTTTCTCAACTAACCCATTTTCTCCGTTTTTGAAACAATTATCATTTTGATGATTGCTACTATAATTATTTTTGCTATAACCATAAAATAGAGACGTTCCACCTGAGAATTATATTAATGGTTCATCCAACCATTTTCATATATTTACTATAACCATAAAATATACACGTTCCTCCTGGGAATTATAGTTTATAGTTAGATTAACGTCGGTCTAACTATATATTTTTTTAATTACCCGATTTTTCTCAGTGTAATGGCGGCTTATTTTCATTAATTCGGATGTGACGCACTTTAGCACTTAACAGGATGCGGGTAAGACTATAATGCAAATACGTTAAATTGCCAGTTTATAAAAAAATCACCACTTTACGAAGCTTCACATAGAAGTTGAATACCGATCGGACGAAGTCAAAAAGAAATCAATAGCCGACCGAACGATTCTAATGGGATCATTGGCATCGTCGTCACGAACACCTAGGCGTTGATAGAAGCTGCACGACACTTGGATTCCAAGCGACGAGTGTAAAGGAAAGAGATATACAGATCGCATAAAAATTTTTAGTCATTCGATGCGTCACCAAGAGAGAAAGAGAGCGCGAAGGAACCAATAAGAACGAGTCTTTCTCCTCTCAGAGAAACGCAGGAGTTTTGCCGATCTCGATGCGCTGTTGGGGCATCGGGGACGAGTTTTTCTCGACAACATTCCAGGCCGTCGTCTCGATATAATTATCCGGACGAAACTCGTGCCGCGCACGGATGACTATGCCACAAGAGGGACTCAGTATGTAAGAGGGAGAAACGATTGGCCGGCCATATAAGCATTGTTTGCTCGTAAAGAATCTCTTCTATTTTTCAGTCGAGTGGTCAGCTGCGTTTGGTCGAACCGAGTCGCTTTATTAAAATTTAATTTGAGCCGTGGCGGCGTTGGACCCATGACGCCTCGCGCGTCAGTTGCTTTTGCGTGAGTCCCCGCGAATCACGCGCGTTACTCCGTACACAAAATTCGTAGTAGTAGTAGTCATCGTCGTCATCGTCGTCGTCGGCGTCGTCGCGCGACCGGATCATCGTCGAATCGGCACAAGCGTGCGGTGGTTTTGTGCTCGAGCTGCGTGGGCCCTTTATTCGAAACGAAAGAGGAACTCTCTCTCGTGCTTCTCGGCTTCGACCGCAAAACTCCTTCCTCTCCTTTTTGCTACCCTCTTATTCCTTTCTTTATTCTCTCGCTTCTCTTTCATTCTCGCGTTTCAGCTTGTTTTGTTCTTAGTCAGGGACTTTATTATTACCCTTTTTTTTCGACAATTCGTGAATAACTCGCGCCGACGCAAACTCAACAGAGAAAAAAAAACTGATGACTGAGCACGTTGCACCTTTTGTAAGGCTTCCGCCCTGAAGCGTTAAAAAAAAGTCTAGTGAAAATTTAATGTACAAGTGACGTGAAAATTTTACGCATAAATTGGTATACAGAATTTAATATGTACGGTGTCAAATTAAGATACACTTTTTAAGAAAAATTAATTTAAAAAAATTATAAACGGTAAATAATGCATGTGATGTAGGGGAGATGGGTGCAAAATGGGCAGAGGGGCAAAACGGGCATCACGACTGAAAATGACAATTGGGGGCAAAACGGGCATCGTTTCAACTTTTTCGAACACGACTTTTTTCAATTTCCCGATATTTCTTACTTGAAAATTTGGGAAAATAATTGGAGATGTCAATAAAACAGGTAGGGAGGCAAAACAGGCATCTCGGCCAAATATACACTGAGAAAAAAAATGTAGAAATTAACTAAATCGGCGTTTGCCCTCGTTCAAACGAATTTCTCGTTTAGGACAACCAAATGTTTAGTTTCTCCAATAATTATTTGATTCAGTTGACTACAATACATTTGCGGTAACCAAAATATTTGTTATACCAACTAAAAATTCATTAACTTGATTATAAAATTTTTGAAAAATAAATTTGACTATATTTTTTTCTTTGCTCAACAAAGTATCGGAAAAAAGTTCTGAACGGATGGTTAACAAAAATTCTGATCTGATGAAAATTATCAATTTTTTTTTCATCACCAATTTGACGTATTTTCCGCACTTTCCTTATCTAAGGAACGTAAAAAAACGGAGACAATTAGTTTTTACGAAAGTTGAGACTGTGTCCAATCCCGATTTTTAATGGAGCTGCCCGTTTTGACCCCATCTCCCCTATATAGAAAACATACTGTGTATTGACACATTCATCGATATTGTGTTAATAATTATAAACGAAATATATTTTTTAATAAAATCCTGGTCATTTTATATGCTAACTTCATTCTATTATATTGTCCCATTTACTTTTTTTCCACATATTCGCTGCCGCATAAAATGTACAATATTGGCCATATATAAGCTGCAACCGTGTGTCGTTAGGAACAAAAATGACGAAGGGGGTGCCTTGTATTCGCTGTGCCGCGGTTTGTGTTTCACCGTAGCGGCGCGACGACTCATAAATATCCCGGTGCATAATTGTTTTGCATTATGTCTTAGCGCGAGCTCGGTCGGCTTCTCTCGCCCTCGAGAAATGCCGCAAGTAATCGCCGTGTCCCGTCAGTACGACGTGCGCACAGTTCGTCGCAAAAAGCTATACGCATATCGTATATATATAGTATATATACTATAAACATATGCATGCACCATTAAAATACGTAAAATATGCCTACAGTGTGAACCTGCTATGATATTCAAGAAAGGTGCTTGAGAAGCGTTTATAGTCGTATTATAGCTATGAATCTTATTGCCGGACATGTTTCCCTCCAAACGTTCCGACGGAAGCTTCGAAGCGTTTGCGCATCTTCGATGCTAATTCTTCTTTTTGATACATGAGAACGTTCGCCGCTTGAATTCTCAATCGAGAATCCGTGATACATCCTTCCTTTTATTTCGATTCTCCCCTATTATACGTCCAGAGGATATATAATACAACCGACTAGCGTTATTATAAAATAAATTACGATACAGCTTGAAACTTCGCATCCGGGATACGGTTGGGCAGCGTTTCAATGAAAAATCATTGAGATGATTAATCTCAATGTCAATTATTTTATATTCACAATAGTAATGAGTATTGTATTATCCATTCAGACTTGTAACCATATCTCATTACTCTTGAGCTTGAGCGAAAAAAAAAAAAAAAAAAAAATCTTTCTCAGATTCATTTAAGCGATAAATCATTTTTTAATTTTGTGTCATTACTAAATAAATTTTTATGGCAAAGCCTTTTCACTGATTTTGACTAAATGTTCGTACCTTTTTGTAGCAATCGAATATTCGTAATTAAATTGAGATGGAATATAATATGAAAGAATGAAAATCATTTTTTAATTTTGTGTCGTTACTAAATAAATTTTTATAGCAAAGCCTTTTCACTGATTTTGACTAAATGTTCGTACCTTTTCGTAGTAATCGAATATTCGTAATTAAATTGAGATGGAAAATAATATGAAACGATATTTCTTTTTCAATGAACACGTTCACCTCGTTGAAGCAATAAAATGGCATGTTACAGTGAAGGAAATGATCGCACTACGCCGACACGATTCTTCATGCTACCGATGGCAGTATCGGCGCTTTCATGCTCGCTATTACACCAATTACCGCGATCGAGGCGCTTCCGAACCGATAGATTCAACGAGAGGTAGAAAGCGAACGTATTAGTGGCCTTCTATATCGCTTGCGAAGTTATTACGGCTGATGCAACTGCGCAACGAGCATCTGATGCTCGTGCGTTCGGATATAAGCCAAAGCACGTGTTCTCTCGGGAATTGCTCACCGGATTCACGGCCCTAACTCACGTAATAGCCGCGAGTGTACGCATATAGAAAGGGAAAGCGAAATTTGTAGATAGCAAATCATAGAGCATGTAGAAGAGCTATATTAGCGAGCATTGAACCGAGTTTCGTTCGCTTGATATATAGCAGCAAGAATATACTCAAATCCATTCGATCGGACGTAATCAATTCTGCGGAGATCTCCTCTCGTGACTTACTCTCGTGTATTACATCAGGAAAGGTGCATTCAGCTATAAACGTAGGAAAGAGAAAAACAGATATTCAGTAATAATAGGATATTTTTTATGGCGATGGGTTAGCTCGAGCAAGTGTGGGTCAACTGAAGCTAAAACGTTGCAAGGCACTTTCGTGCTGAGTTCGTTTCGACCTCGTTTTCGCTCTGAATAATAAAATAGACACAGGCATACATAAATAGGTAAAAATAATGATAGGTATAATACGTCGAAAGATGGAAAGAACGAATGTTTTACATGCTGCCGGAAATAGAATCATGTGCTGGTCATGAGAATATAAAACTTCTTCACAAATGGTTTAACGTAAAAAAAATTTATCCAAAATTATTGAATACAAAAAATATTGTCCCTCAATGCTATCATTATATTGGATGCCTTGAACATTGTGAGGAAAAATTAAGAACACATTGAGAATTCTGCTATGCAGTTAATCATACTATTATTTCCTCTTAATATTACCATTATTTATTGGTGTGTATAAAATATATTTGACACCTCGGGGAAATAAGTGCATTCTATTAGAGCCGAGCATAATTTATTGTCGGTGTATTCTTATCAGTAATAATTTATTCAACAGTAATTAGACTGGCCAATTGATAATGAGACACAATGGGCAATATGGGCATGACTGAATATATAAAGATAATGAGGTTTATAATCGACACGCGATCGAAAATAAATTGCTTATGCTCGCATGTTTATTCCATACAAGCTGGCAGATACAAAGTGAGATACATATTTCAAAGCGTAAACAACTTGACGAGCCACGTTTGAATTCTTCACATACGTTTGTGCGCTTTTAAATCATTGTCATGAAAACCTGAAAGAGTGACATTTTGCACGTGTTGGATTCTTGTTAAGACTCTAATCAAGATTTTGTAAATTCGATAACAACAGTTTCCGTTGTAACAATAGTTGTGCTCGCGATGTTGACGTGTTTCCATGTATTTTGAAACACGGGACCAAAACGATCGATTGCTGTTTGTAACGAGTCGACGCCAGCGAGTCGCTGTCGATCGTCATCTCTTCTATCACTATAAATAATACACCATTCTCTCACGACAAAAACATACACGTAGTGGTCTGCAGATATATACACTTAACATCCTCGCGTGATGCAGAACACCGGATGCATCATCAATAATTTATTTTATTTTTTCTACGAAGGTAAACCGCGTGCGTGCGAATGTGAAACTGGACGAATACCCCACGGACTATCTCTGAAGCGTCACTTTTTTTCCCTTTTTTTTCCCGTGTCCGTTTCGCCGATAATCTACCTCGAAAGCCCACGCTACTCGACACCCTACATCCGATGGACCGTGCAATTCATCGAGCTCCAGTGACACGATTATTTCCACACGAGCACTAGACGAAGAGAGAATCGTTTAATAAAAATTACCATAATAACTAGAGCGAAATTGATAATAGTCAGCTGAAAGTATTTAAGTCAATGCCACTTGTCTATCGTGAATAGTGAATTTTTAAAATCGATTTGACGAGAGTAAAAAAAAAAATAAATAAAAAGGATGCAAAGTAGAACCTTGCACATTGTTTCCTCATTATTTTTCGCTTCTTACAAAGCAAAATTTTTTCTAAATGTCTGTACATGTGAAAAAATCACTTTTCTCGACGTTTTGGCCCATTCTGAGTGTACTGACATGAAAATCTCGAAAAAAAAAATTTTCATGAAAACAAAGCTTCCTCCATGAGGAAACAAAAATATATCAAAATAATGTCGCCCTTATTGTTTGCAGCTTTTTCTGTCTGAGTTATAGTATTCGTTACTCTCATTCGCTGTAACGGACATTTCCACATATTTTTATTTAATTACTATATAGTGACTATGAATTATCAGCCCTTGAACCTCGCCTTCTCTAATGTTCCTTTTTTCTAGGTATTTCATTTTCACAACGTCACAATTATTGTGTAGAAGAGAAGAGATCATTGGTAGCCTTTCAGGTGGCTCGGCGCCTCGGCTTTTCCGATCGAACGAACGTGGCGAGGAGTCGGCTTTGCAACCGAGGCGAAGTATCAATTAATGGGATCCATTGTGCGATACTATAGTGTGCGCATCGGGGACCGGAGACGTGAGCGTCTCGGGCTCTCGAGTGTGTGGTGAGAGGCTAATGTGTTGAGGGCCTGTCTATAGTGCTTTGGCTTCGTGCGATGGTGAAGCCGTCCAGGGGAATTCCCGAACGTAACAGGTGATGCATCGTGCTCCTTTGCCTTTGCTCTCTGTCTCGCAGCGATACTGCGCTGCGCCCGGCATCACGCATCAAGAAACTCGATTCTCTCTCGGCTTCACGCGTTTACGAGTCTAGCTGCCGGGGGATTTCTCGCTCCTACGATATTCCACTATGTACAGAGCTATCGCCACGCGCTTTTCTCTCTGTCTTTTTATTCTCCACGTAGGAGCCCAAGCGTTTCCGGCCACATTCCTTTCCACCTATTTCATCACGAAGCTACGTCGTGACCATACACGTGAATACTAATAAAAATCACAATCACCCTCTTCTCTCGCTCGCATCGGCCAATACCGCAACGGATGTTTGTAAAAAAAAACGACGAGATTTTTAAAAATATATACAAAGAAATCAAACTTTATGGATGATCCACGCATAAAAACGCTTCATAAATCAGAGGCTCGACACTCTCGACTTTTATCGTTTATTTTATGCTCTTTCGGACACGCTCTCCTACATTGATGGGTTTCATTGAATTTATACATAGAAGACATCCGAGATGAGCTGGACTTAAAAAAAAGTGACCTTTGTCCGTTTCTGATTACGGAATTCGCAGATCCGACTTCCGGTCCGAAAATCCAACCTAAACTTTTTTTCTTTAAGGTACCGAATTTTGGCCTTCACTATCGTTCTCAAGTGGCATATTCTACCCCAGAAAATACCGGCAGCTTTTTACCATGATTTAAAAAAAAGGTACTTTTTTCCGCTTCTGATTCCAGAATTCACAAATCCGACTTCCGGTCGGAAAATCCAACCTAAATTTTGTTTTCTTTACAATATCGAATTTTGACCTTCATTATCGTTCTCAAGTCGCATATTCTACCTTAGAAAATACTGGTTATAAGTCTTTTTACCATGATTTTAAAAAAAGGTACTTTTTCCGTTTCTGATTCCAGAATTCAGAGATCTGACTTCTGGTCGGAAAATCCAACCTAAATTTTTAACATAAGACTTTTGACTTTTCATACGTTTAATTCTTTTATTGGGAAGTCACATATGGTCGCAATTTGTCTTGGAGTGAACAGTGAACGAGCCACCGGGGAATGTCCCGGCATACGAATTGTCGGTTTTCCTGTTTTCACCCTTTGCTTCCAGTGCTTGCTCATACCAATTCGTTTACGCGAAGAGATACGAGATAGAAGTGCGTTGGCGGTGTTGGTGTTGGCTCCCATTTTCACAAGGGACGTGGCAAGATAGAGTGGATGCACCTTCGCTGCAGGATCCCGTCGCGTTTCACGGAACATGTAAGACACGGAGTAAGCGTGCGCTCTCTTCAGCATGCAAGAGCAGAGTACATCCATGCGAGATGTGTCAAGACGAGAGGATAAGGTGCAGAGGGGTTCGAGGATGAGTAGCGGAGGCGCTCGTGGCCCGGGCCAGTATGTATACTACTACCACAGAAGCACGAAGAAACGACGGAACAAGGCCACAAGGATCAGAAGCAGAAACACAGCATTTCTCCACGTCCGCACGTGTACCCATCCCCGCCCCCACCCCCCCTTCCTTATTCTTGATGCTTGGCTCACGCCGCGACTTGCCTTATCGTTCGCACATGCCGCCACGGATCTTGCTCACGAGGCTCGCTCGCTTCTTTGCAAGAAGAAGCTCCTGGAAACATTTCTGCCGTTCTGTATAGTTCTACAGTAGGACCCCGATTAACCGGGATACTCGGGACCGAAGAATTTCCGGATAATTTCCGGAAATCCCGGTTAACCCAAACTACACTCAGAAAACTGTATGATCCATTCTACTACACGGAAAGAAAGGCTTGGTTGAACCAACCAAGTGCTATGGTTATATATGCGACAGACAATTAATTGGTTAGACCGACCAATTTCTTGGTTAGGCTACCAATTTCTTGGTTAGGCTACCAATTTCTTGGTTAGACTAACCAAGTGACTTGGTAAGCTAACCAGGTGACTTGGTAAGCTAACCAAGTGACTTGGTTAGACCAACCAATTAATTGTCTGGCTCATATATAACCATAGCACTTGGTAGTTCCAACCAAGCCTTTTTTTCCGTGTATACACCCCGTGCAGCAATATAGTTGGGGCTCCAACTTGGCCCTTTCTAGATTGCCCTAATTGTAGTAGGGGCCCTACTAGGCTAGTCACGTTTGAAAGTACTACCCTTTAGTGAGGGTTCCACATTTAAGCCTGATTAGGCCCCGAAGTTTGTCGTGGCCGCCTCTGTTGAGCCTAGTAGGGTTCTAGAGTAGATTCCCTATTGTGGATGCCACGTTTATACCTAAAAAGGCCCCTTATTTAATCGCGGCTGCCCGAACTAATTTCTGCACAGGACATGTTTGTAGAATTATCCCTGAGAGGACGACAATATTTTTATGATTGCCGTAACAATAAATAACGTGACCAGCAATTAAATTATGGCACGAGTCATTATTTTTGTAATAAAACTCACTATATTTAGCAATCTATCACATTAATTATTTTCAGTGTAAACAGAAAAAGTGCCACAATGAAAAAGAAACCTTGGATGCTGCGCCGCTAATCCGATCCTGGTTAATCGGAGTTCTACTGTACTTCTAAGGTATAGATGTAGTCGGATGTATACGACAAAGTTCACATGGATACCGCGTGTGCTTGGTAATGCGTCCGGACGTTTACCTTCCTTTTCTACAGTGGATCGCAGTAGTAGTAGTAGTAGGTTTCAGCTTCAGTCTACGTAAAACCTCATGTCCCATTATCGCTCGACGCGCACATTCCTACGAAGCCTCCTAACGTTCCAGGAACGTCCGCCTTATTTGGGTCACATAAGGGTTGCACGTCCGGGACGCGAAGAAAGGCCTCTTGGGATATGCTTTGATCGGGGTATCATAATATTTTCATGTTTACTACAACGGAGCGGCATCTCGGCTTAACATTTTATTGTTCGGATTCTTGACGCGTCGGAGCCAAAACACTTTGACGACAAATATTCATTGATACTGACAATCAAATAAAAATAATTTTATGACACTTCATCCTTTAGGGGATAATCCGTTATCCCGTTGAAATAATTCTATGACACTTAATCCTTAAACGGGATAATCCTTTATCCCGTTGAAATAATTATATGTATATAAATTATATGTATATAAAAGTGATTATCGAAAAATTAATAGAATTACATTTTTCATAGCGTATTGACGTAAAAATCGCGAAATAAAAAAATCCATGCAAATGAAATTTCGTCCTTCTCTATGAGAAAACAAAGAAAAAACACAGTTTGTACAGATTACTAATACACCTACTGAACTATGTATAATGATAAGGTAGTAGACGGATCCTTATGGCGTTAAATAAATAAATTGCTAGACATCTTGTATGTAACATACCAAATGGAAACTATACCCGTAGCAGTTTGTCTACTACGAGGAAGTCGTCCGTACACCAGTTTTATCGGGCATCCGGGGTCGTTGTAATGTCCACAGGGGAATCGTTTCGCGTTGTAAGTGACGGAGGCTTGCGAGAACGTCGCAGGGTATTTTTCCCCGCATGGCGTTTCTAGATGTTCGAGAATAATAAATGGTACACTGTGGTACAGTAAATCCGCGTTACCGGAAGTTATAGGGAAAACGGTAGTGGTATCACGTATGCGAATGCGCAAAGAATGGCAGGGCATTGTATAAGAGAGAGTAAAAAAAAACGTGACAGAGATGGAAAGTCGAAGAACTAAGTTATTACAGTATTGATTTTCTATGGACGAGAATTATTTCTATTTCTTGATACCAGCGTCAGCGATCCTCGTACCATTTTAATCGGCTCTTCTGATCGGTTCTTGAGACTCTCAAGCTTATGTAACTACTATCTATAGAATAACGCAAACAAACGCAGAGGAAGCGAAGAAAACGCTTAAGTTCTACTTTGTACTTCCGCCGGAAGGCCCAAGAGTTCGATTAGCCCGGAAGCGAAATACCCGTCGTAATTACCACGATGACCGAAGTCTCGGGATATTGCGCGTCTCTCTTTCTCACTTTTCTCTGCTTTTCTCTCGACTTTCGAGAACGCTTTCGACTGATAGTGCATGTACACAGTATTGCAGTGTATATGTACAACTGTGAAGAATCTCAGACAGAAACGTCCGACGAATGCCCAAGGGAGGCTCACCTTGGTTCGGCTCTCCATTTCCAACTGCCCCTTCCCCCCTTCGCGATAGCAATTACTTAAGTTTAAAGTTTCTGAAACGCTTCCATGTATTTCCCCAAAGTTGAATCGTTCCGAAACTAGCCTTCGGTATTAACTACAATTTTACTAGTTTCTGCAACTGACCGAAGAGTCGCTTGTAAATAGACAGCAATGAATTACTGTCCATCATTCTGTCCATTCCAATCCGAATTATAAGTCGTTTATTTCTGTATCGTACAATATTTCGTACTACTGTAGAATAATATATTCACTATTGAAAACTTTGGGTTTGCATCATATTAATCGAAACAATGACTGGTGCTAATATTAGAAACGAGACAAGATTTAGGAAATTATTTCGTACTCTCGAAATATATGATTACATGTATAAAGTCACGAGAAACGGCGCATACAGTTTGAGAATTTTAATTATTGACTAAGACATTTTGACTGTCAAAATGTACCGGTTACTTAAAGCTAAAAGGAATATCACCATTAATAATGAATAATATCCGTTTCGCAAGAAAGAGTCTGCGTTAAATATTTACGCGGATACAAAAATAGGAGTAAGAATTTGGTCGTGAACTGTTATTGTCTACTTCAAATCGATGTTCAGCTAACAATAACATTTTTTAAGACTTGGGTCTGTAAATATTTTTTTTTAAGTAGCAACTTTTGTGAGATCACATTTATAATAATAGAAAATCCGACACTTCGGTAGAACGAAAAGTAAATAAAATATTAAAATGTTTAAAGTTTGCATCTTAGTATTCGAATCAGTATTAGAAACGAGACAATATTTAGTAAATTATATCGTGCTCCAAGTGATAGTCTCTCGAAATATATCGTCACTTGTCTAAAAGATCCATATTGGCGTATACATTTCCAGTATTACCAGATAAGTATTGCCAACGACTGATGAGTCGAATAATTAATAAAGGAGTTTTGACTTTCAAAGTTTATGATGCGATTTACGTAAGAGATCGGTAATATCATCATTGATAACGAATAATATCCGACTGATATGAAAAAACGTATTCATTATTTACGCAAATACAAAAATACGTACTTGAGTCCATATATAGTCAAAAACAGGTATGGAGCAAAAAAGGCAATAGTCAACAATTTTTTTGTGCAATACTAATATAGTACCAGCTTTTCGACTAATAGAGAAGGTTAGATAGATCGATTTATTTATTTGCACTCGAATCAATACGCAACTGAACAGAAACGAGAATAAAATAACTTATGAGATTCTATACTATAACAACCAATAAGCAGTAAACGTATAATACACACACACCCAAAAATAAAATTGCGCACTTGTATAAAATTTAAGATGTAAAAACATTTATATTTGTTTGAAACTGCGTGTGATTCATATGCGCATAATGAGTAAATAGGTTAAATCAAAGGGTAAGTTGATCCCTTTACGATACACGAATACGTTGTTGCCTCTATAATCTACAAATATATATATATATGTACATATGTGCACAAAATCGACTCGCTGACTTCTCGTCGCTTAGTCGACTCGAGGGAGCTAAAGCTCCCGAAGAGTAGATATACCCACGCAACAAGAAGTCGACTGCCACGATATTGGTCTCGAGGCTTTGACATGAAATATTTATGGAGCTTCCGTTGGCAAGCGAACGAGCGAGTGAGTGTGTATGTGTGGCGCCTTACTACTCGTTGGTTACAACGATATGCACCAAGCAACTGAGGCACGTACGTAAAAGTATAGGTACCAAACGTATAGCGTATTACGAGTAGAGTACTCTATGAATATATACATTCATTTGCGACGTATATACATAAACCGTGGGCGTGGGCGTGTTTCTCCACGTTGGAAAAGTTAAAGCAAAGAAAGTGGGAAGGAAGAGAAAACGAGGAGAGGCAAAGTTTGGTTGAATAGCCGCGAAGGGTTGCTTGCATGCTGTATGTAAGTCGAAATGCACGTGGAACAGTCAAAGTTCGTCGGCTCATGGAGGCCCAAAGTCGGCAAAGTTTGTCATTCGCTCATTCGCTCTTTTCTCTTCCTTTAATTCATTCCCAACGACGACAGGCATATCTCCACTGAAAGGAGATTCGAGAATCCACCAAAGGTCTAAAGAAAAAAAAGGGGTGGTTGAAAGTCCGAATAAGAAATGACATATATAAATACACTTTTGCTTTCTCTTTATCACAATCGTTCCATCAAGAGTTTTTTGCCCTCCGGCTGGTCGTAACTGCGGTAGGCAGTGAAAAATCACAGAACCATTTCTCATCTGAGAGGACGCGAGACTACCGGTGTCGTAAGTCAAGAGAAGAAGAGGTCCTCACGAGAGATACTTATACAAAGCCATTATACGATGCTGTATAAATACTATATACCCGAGGTGAAAGCCATCGAATGCCACCCGCATCAGATAATATTTAAATTAACGATAAACATTTATAAAAGCGTTTTGTTATACAGAAAACATATTTGGATCATTGTGAGTAAGCCTGAGTGAGAGCGCGAGCTGCTGAGCACAGGCAAACACCGCCGCGTTTCCAGTGAGAGAACGGGCCCTTATACCCCGGGAATATATATATGAATTCAGGGCCCCGAGCCGAAAGGCATTGTACGCGGTGGCCCTCTTCATCTCCATAACGGGTCCTATCTTCAGCTTTATTTTTCTCGAGCTCTGTCTCTCCTTTTCTTTCACTGATCCGAGCCTCCCGCGCGTAATTCTTGTATCTTTTCTCCTTCACCGCATACATGCTCTCATGGTTTCTTGCAACCGTACAATACACTGAGCCCAAGCCACATCCTTCCTTCGTACCATGTTTTTTGTTTTCTGTTTGTTTTTTTTATATATTCTTTCTTTATTTGTTAGGCTTTTTATTCTGATTTTCTCTTTTCTTATGCAGCCGCTTCTTCCAAGCGTCGCACGCTTTCGCTGTTTCGTTTATATCGCTCCTTCTCTTTCTCTTTGTACACCGCTGCACTCGACTCTCGATTCGATTTTCAATTGTCTTCTTCCTGCCCTAAATTGTCCAAATAAAACGGCGATGACAGAGCCGAGAAGGGAGGAGCGAAACGGAGAAGCAAAATCGCCAGCGCTTTTGAACGACGACGACGACGACGACGATGGTAACATTAATCGTGTCTGCCGGAATAGCGAGATACTATCGGTATAAGTGAGAAAGATGGAGGCAGCGAAATATAAGGCACTGAGGAATCTCATTCGTTTGGACCCTCGTTTCGCTGCTCCAAAGATTCGATCTCTCTCGATGATCCGCGACGAGACGCTCGCCACACGTTCGAATATAAAATTAGATGATCGTGGCGGGTCCCGCTTGCGTGCGACGTTAAACAGGTCCTGTCGCTGAATTGTCTCGCCAAAATATATATATATATATAAAAGCCTTCTGCATGACTCTCTTGAAGCGATCGTTTCTGGCAAGTTTTGTCAAGGCGCATTCTTTCATGCTCATCGATTTCACCAATGGAATCGGTCCAGCTTGATGTCTTGACAATATGCGCACAAGACGCAGGACCAACAATGTCAAAAGTAACTGAAGCTTGCTTTTAACCCACAGCATAAAGGTGATTAGGCTAAAGAAAAACAGGAAAAAACCACAACGTAAATATAATGTGAAAATATAATGTGACGTATAAAAAGGTAGAAATGAAGGAAATCCGAGAAGCCACAAGGTGAGACCAACAGTGGCGGGAAGTCTCTCTAAGCGAGAGAGTCGAGACCGAGCGATCTAGATCGTGAGACTCAGATAAGTGCAGGGAGACAGAGGGTCCCGAAAAGATAGAGCCACGTCCGGCAAATAAAATAGAGGCGTTTCGTCACGGTCTGCCGCCTTAGTTCCCTCTCTCATCCACAAGAAAAAAAGTAACTTCGTGCCGTTTCTTGCCACCTGAGTCGTGCGCCCAGCTTCAAACAAACTCAACACTGTTAAATGCACTTTTCAGAAATAGATTTTTTAACACCCTGGCTACCCAACCGTTAATTTTTTCATTTCGTACCGACACGCATGCGAGCTGTCACAAAATAACTGTCCGTAATAAAAACGTGGCATTACGGATCATTTATCACACCTCGAACACTCAATGCACAAGTGTTTTGTAACTGTAAGTATAATTGACGCTATAAAATTGAGTTTACGTTCAGCGTTTACTTGAGCGCCCATTCCGTATTATTCTCTTGAATCATTCTATTGGAGTACCTTGACTTTTGTTTATAGTTATCGAAGTACGGCACGGAAAAATAGTGCCTCGAGGAAGCTGGAAAACGATTGAGAGAATTGATTTATTGGTGTGTGGTGAGGTTGTATAGTGAATGGTTGTGAGAGAGGTTAAAAATCACGAAGGAGAAACCAAAGAACGAGAGGAAGATCGGGAGAAAAGTATAGAAGGTGTGAGAAGAGAAGACCCAACTCACGACGCGTTCAGCGAGGCGACGCTTCGGTGAGAAACGCGACGCGACGTAGAGAAATAAAACCTCTTCGCCGGTCCACACGAGCCCAATACACTCGACTCTATAGGTCTCTCGCGTGTCGTTTTCAATGTAAACATTAGTTGTGGCTCTCTGTGTGTTGAACCGGCAGAATAGCGTTCGGTTGAGCGTGAAAACGCAGAGGTAAGGAACACCACGGGTCGAGAGACATGTCCGACACCTTGCAGGATCTTTCACTACAGATTTCGACCAGCCAAGAGAGGTTCCATATCCTGGCGATGTATAACACTTTAGAAACGGGCTCGAAATGTTACCGCCATTCTCTAAGAAACATATTAAATACGATATTATGAACGTACAGGTGTAAATTTGGTATCATGGAATTTGATACAGGAGTGAAATACTGTCAGCTTAACTCTGTATAAGTGGCAACCTAGTCGAGCTGTACCGAAATATGTTACAATATAGCCCCATCAATGCCAGGTTCGACTTAAGTATAGTTCAGGTATACGGCAAATGTAGTTTGCATACACATGGCACAAAGTGTACCAATTTGCTATTTAAAGTGCATAACGTGTTCCTAAGATTACCCAAGTATGGCAAAGCTTTCAACTTCACGATCGGTGACGTATATTTGCTATAACTTTCGTTACTTTTTGTTGCTAAAGTATATTTTCAACTCGGCCACTCATAGTACACTTCTATTAGGGATATATGTAACGCAGACGAAACTTTGATATTTTAATACACAATGAAACTTCTAATGATCTTGTTGTACAAAGCAAAGGGGTAAGGCATATATAATATTACTACAATATATACATACATATAGTGGGAAGAATTTTCCTGTCGGTAATTAATATTCCCTTCCGTTAATGCCTCATAGTGCGGTACTTAGAAGCTCCTCTACTTCCGCATCAGAACCGGCGTTACAACCGCGACGATAATGGCCTTCGACGTCATCGTGGAACCGGCGTGGCCAACGCCACTACTCCATTCCTTGCCATCTATAACCCCATCCAACCTCTATGCATATTCTGTGCTACTGGTATTAGTACGTTTACTAAGTAAACTCGGCAGCGCGTTATTAATAAATTACGATACACCCGGGACGTTAATTACGAGGTGCGTGGTCCGCACGGCATGCAAGGCACAAGAAGCATAGCCAACGGTAGAAGGAGGAGCTGTGAGCACTAAAACAGGCAAAAGCAACGAAGCAATGTGCCGCATACCGGGTTTTGCTGACGCTATAACACTACACCAGAAAGAGGATACATTTTCTAATTACTGGGGCACGGCGAAGACCCCTGCACGAATACCAGTAGCTGCGAGAGATACCAGGACAACGATTAAAAAAAATTCGAGCGAAAGAATGCAGTGAATAAGAGTCGAAAAAGAAATAAGACCACGTCGGAAAAAAAGAAACAAAAGCGATGTGGAAGAGGGAACGATAAAAACCTGCGACCCACATGAGAGGCAAAGTGAACACTTGGTTGCTTTACTGCAGAGGACCTCTAACACTATGGTACTTCCTGTATTTCAGCACAGATATAACTTTTCTCCCCTTTCAGACTATGAGCTTCTATGTCGGTTTGCACTTTCTCGCTGACGCGAAACTGGCGATTGCACGAAGACGAAGTCTACGTTAGTATAGCGTGATGTGATGTTGAGAATAGTTCGAAAACGGAGGTGATCCACCATCTGTACTACATTGTCGCTAGTGCAGACGCCAAACTCTCAACCACGTTTATTCCGAACGCAATAAGTACCCGAAAGGATAGGAAGAGATGTACTTTGCGAATACGACAAATTTACGAGCGCTAGCCGAGACGAGGGATAGTATCTTGGGATATATCCAGTCTGGCATTCTAGCCGCTCTTCCATCCAACAGCCTCTCAAGCTCCACTCCTGAGGAGAGTGTTGTATGTATACCTATATTTACATGATTCGTAAGTGCGAGAGTGTCAACAGAAGTGTATGTTCTCCACCCCACGTCGCGACGTTCCGCTCAACAACGACGATTGCGAGGCGTAACATCAAGGAAATTGTCAACGAACCGTGGTGCAGTAGTGATGCTACTCTAGTACTGGTGGCGAGGCAATAAGGAAAACACGAGTCAAGCAAGAAACTAAGAGACAGGAGTATATGAATACTTGGAACACGTGCGAAAGCATCTGAAAAGTGGCTCAGCGAGCTCAAGGTTCATATCAACTTGTCAGAAATGATACTGTCATTTCATATATGAAAAACCAAATCACGGGAGTAGATGTTAATGTTTTCTGTGAATATAACAGCAAACATTGATTTTCAGCAATGTTTAGAAAACACTGTTTTCTTTTTGTGTAATACATTAGGATTAAGGTATTGGAAATCTGTTGCGGCTGATCGCTATTCACGGTGGATTCCGGCCGGTGATCCTGAAGATACATAAAGCGAGCACATTTCTTCCGTGGCTTATGTCTTTATCTCTTTTTCAACCTTTTCTTCACCAGCTATCCCGACGTTTGCCACTGCGGTAGCGCACAATTATTGAAAAACGATTTGCCTCGCTCAACTCACGGAATATTTCCAACGATTCTCGGGTAGACTGTATAATATATTCCGTATCTGGCGGGATAGTTCGTTTATGTTCGCCGCATGGTTTCACGCCATCTCTCTCTCTCTTTCTCTGCTGTATCATTTTCTCGCTATACGTCGTTCTTTCTCTTTAAAACAGCGCAGAATCGACCGGTCCGGAGAGCCCACGGGCACCGCTGGCATCGCGACCATCCGCAGTGGTACGGTATACAGCACAACAGACCAAAACTTCGGTGGACCTCGAGCGTTCCTCTCGTAAAACGATTTAACGACCATGCAGCGCGCTGCTCGCCCAGTCCTGGAATCGACATTTTTCATAGAGCTAATATATTTCGGCCGCCTCACCGAAAGTCCATCCGGGCGAGGTGTGTTCCCGCTGGGGCTATGGTAAAGACTATTATACCATATGGATATACAGCGAAAAACACTCAACCACACAGTATGCAAACAGGAAACAAATGAAAAAGAAGCAAAACTAAGTTAAAGAAGAAAGTAGTAAAAAACTGATCATAACATTTTCGAAAAAATTCGAAAAATTGAAACATGTACCGAAGTTCTATGCCATAACTGCCTGTGTGCCGCAACTTAAGGCGAAACAACGTCGAAGTTGCGAGTGGATTCACATCAGCGACCTTCGTCCAGCATCTATGGAGGGTATGTTGAATCACGAGCGTTGAATCCTCGCAAGGTCGTAGGGTGACGATGGATGGGGCCATTATGATTCGAATGGGTACAACGGGTGATCGCAATGGTCACCGATCCCGTAGATAATGCAGCAACCTTTAGGTGGTTGCCGAACACTAATCCTATCGGAAAACGTAGGATTACACATATAAAACAAAAGTAAAGAAGATGGCAGATTTCCTGAGTGATGTTCAATGATGGAGATTGGTATCGTACCTTTATCGACTAACGCAGAGTATACAGCTACCGCCATCTCGTAACTTTAACAACATCATCACGTTTCATGGTGACGATGGAAAGAGACTTTCCCGCGTATCGGATTTAAAGATCCTTTGGGATCATTCTGTAGGAAAGATCTGAAGGTGTACATTCTGATATCTTAAACACGCGTACAAAACAGTATCTGCAATAAGGCTTAAATAGAATCAAGCTATAATCGATGCACTGCAGGTTCGATTGTTGTATTACAAAAGTATTCCCATCCTCGTTATCCATAAGTCTGTAGTAAAAATTCGAGGGTTACGTCAAAGTTGACTTCGACCATTTTCTCATCAATATTCCCACAACTCGCTTCAACCACTCTTGATTTATCGCCGTGGCCTGCGTTAAGTAGTCCGCTTGCTAGACACTCACGTTGAAACGGTCGGATAAAATTAGCTGGGGCCGACTTTGCGAACTCGCGCCGCTTACCGCTCGTATAAACCTCATCTGGTGTTCAGCCCCGTGAATAGACTCTGCTTTCAACTTGTTTGTATCTCTTGATGCGATACGCTATGAGAATTTTCGGTGTTCGTTTTGTTTCATCACGTTACGTACTTTCCACGAAACGTCATCTTCAACCTACTGCACCGAAGTTTTTCAATGTGATTTAATGATTTTGAATCCACAGGTAAACGAGTGTGAGTTATGATCTCAAACCTTCTTAGAAGGTAGCAAGCATCTTTTTTTTCGGTTTCATTGAAGCTCACGAATCCTTGAAAAGATTAATGTATATGAGTCACGCGTGAATCAAAAGACTATGAACCACGTGATACGTATTCGAATCCTGCGAAATTCTGAACTGTATAATTACAGAGTGAATCATGGTTGCGTGCAATCTTAGCAGATTTAACGGCTTATATGAGGTGACACATCGAGGTGCAGCCGTATTCGAAATTTCACAGTGGGGCGTTCACAAATTAGTTCGCAATTTCGATGTCTTGTTCTTCGATCAAAGGGTTGGTTAGTGAGCCGGGAGTAATGATGACACTGGCAGATTCATTCGTAGACAGAAATGGTGAAACTGTGCGGCAAGTGCAGATGGACGCGATAATGGAAGAGTTTATTCCTATTTTTGGCATGTCTCACCGGTAGCACGCTACGTTTACGCTCGCCACGTCGTGGTTGTCGTCTTCGTCTGTCTTGTCATAAGACGAGCTCCCGACCACATACATTTGTCATTGGCAGTGTTGGTGAAGAATGCCGCAGGGTTAAATGAGATACACGTATGCCAATAACTGTATTCTTTGATGGCCAGCCACTGCATCATGCGTGTATAGTCATTCCGTCGTGTTAGTATTTGACGCTGTGACGTGCATGAACTCATCGCCAAGCTCCCAGCCTTTGCCATCATTCGTTTACTGACCCGGCCTCATTTTCCTTCCCAGTCTGGTCATTAAAGCTCATTGACGTACTCGGAAATTCGATGATCCACACTGACCGAACAATCCGACCTATTCGAAACATTGTAATCGGTAATTAACCCGTAACCATATAAAGCTTTTCAAAAAGGTGTTATTAAACGATCTATTCCGAACTAACCAATACGATTCGCTCGCTCTGATATATGAAACAAATGACTGGATAGAAAATACTGTATTCAACTGTAACGGTGGGCAACATTGCTGCATTGAGCACGTGTAACACATATATTGCAAGCACGTATATAGAATAGTAAAAAATGGTTGGGAGATTCAGTCGATATTGTGATTCTCAAAAAAAAACGAAGGCATTCGACGCACAAAATGTCCGTCGGTTGGCCAATCGCATAGTTCCACCTGCGAGTTTTACAGCGTAACTCTCCTGGATATGCAGATATAGTGATATCGTGATAAAGGCAAAGCGCTGCAGGGTCGATGAAACTTTTTCTGTTCACTATCCCACGAGAGTCCGACCTTCTGTTTCGCAACGATATTTCGAATACAATGTGGAAGAGCTGTAACGATAGCAACGGAAAAAAATTTGGCTGCGAATCCACCTGAGACGTCGTATAAATTACCATGCAAACTATAAATCAATTGGCTATTTGAAGAATGGCCGAAAACGGCTTATATGCCGGCTGTTTGATATTTTTAAGAGGGCATTCACTCCGTAGGCAGTTTGAAATGCCAGTAAACTACACCGTTTAGTCAAGTGCCGTTCAATTAGTTTGATAATCATTGAAGATGGTCAGCTATGAGTTGAGCAACTTATTGGCCTCGTAAAACGCAATCATCGTGGAGCAGAATTAAAGCCAAGTATCACATGGTTTTGCAGCGCAGGCCTAGGCACTATTAGACATAATTCGAGTCAAGCAGCCGAATCGACTGTGGAATTCATCTGATGAGGATCGCCCGATTTTACAAGCTAACCAAGAAGCGCGCTGCTTTCTTCAGCCATTTTATATCGTAGTCGTTGTCTTTCGTGCTGATAATTTTAACGAGGTGTAAGTGCTTCCGGCCCTCTTTCCGCTACAAACTTCATTGCGTGATCTCGGCAGCAGAATTTTTCGCCGACGCAACGCATACAAACGATTGTTTGAGAATCGAATGTCAGATGCATTTCAACACTGTGGAAACATAATAGGCAAGGGGCAAGGCCCGAGATGAACATTGTGTTTTTATCTTCTCATTGTTTATTCTCACTTTACCGTGAGATTGACACAGAGTTATTTAAACCGTGGGCTTAGAAGTATAAATGTTACAATACGCTGATCTTAGTGAATTAAATTATCGTCAATTGTGAATTAAACAGAGGATAAATACTGTCCTGGATATGTCACATTTATAAACGTCTAAGAGCCTACGGTGTTCGAAGTCAAGGCGATTGGGCGCGTAACAGCGTATGACATGTATGGGAGGCAAACGGGTGACATATATCGTCGATCTCACGGCATGAGACCTGGGCCCTGTCTCTTTTACCTTCCACTCGAAGACAGACGAACAAATACAAGTATAAACCCAGTCCAACCGTGGCGTGGAATTATAATACATTCACGCCTGTAATATCCTATATTATTAGCACACGTCTGTTCGAACGTTCGTTCCGTTTCAGTGCGCGGACCGGCCTCGAAGATCCGGAACGGATGCGATAAATCTGAGATCGGTTCAAGTGGTAAACAAGCTGAGTGGAAGAAAGAAAGAAAATTGTGAGACACGTCAAATGACTAGAATTCTTAACTCTTTATTCTTTCTTTTATTTTCTTAATTCAGCAACTCCTGGGTGTGAGATTAAAAGTTTTCTTAAAGATTCAAGAAAATGCAAGAGAGATGTAAGGTTGAATGTGAAGCAAGTACGACTCGAGTCCCATACAATCCTGATCAACGAAACACGCATGAATTGTTGTACACACTGCAGGACGTGAATGCCGAAGGGGTCCAAAGTCGAAATTGGTGAACGCGTGGTTACACGTACCGCGTTAGTGAAGTCGAAAGTGCGAGGGCTTCTCTTCGGTGTTCTCAGTCCAGATAAAGCGTCGCCACTGCGAGTTATTTACCCTGTTTAAAGTGAGCAGCCGTCCCATTATACTACGCGCCGTAAGTTGTGCTCGGGAGACATGCACGCGTACTACCACGCAGAAAAGGGCTACGCAAGTATTGAGTGTATTGGTCCCAACAGGCGTAGTATATGTACGTCATTCCATACCAAGTGGACCATTAATTTTCCATCACGCCAATATTTCTGTAATTTGTACACATAATAATAATAATGGAAATTCTGTGAAATTTTGAGAAAAATCGGAATGATCTGTCTCAACAAAAAAAAAATATATTATTACTTTATTTTGTCATAAAATGGCGGATTTTTTTTTGTTGAGATTCTATGGACATTCAAAGTACATTCAAAAACTTAAATTTTATAAACACGTACGATCGGTAATTTTGAATATACAGCGAATTGAAAAAAAAAATGAAATAAAGAAAAGCGTTATTAAATTTTGGGCAAACCATAGGTGCTAAAATTCGGAAATAATTTGTGGATGTTCAGGATACTCTAAACAACTTTTGAAAAAATTATCAACACTTTTTGCAAGCATGCTAAATTTGAGTGGCCCATTTGTTATGGAATGACCCATGTATTCGCCACCACGTATGCCTCGGAAGGGTCCTGCGGATTGCGCTGGCTCACACGAATAATGGCTGTCTTACACAACGAAAGGAAATAAAGTTTAAAAATATATATAGCATAGTATACATATATAGTACATATAAGAGCGGTAGCTGAAGATGCGCGAAAGGCAGCATGAGCGTTCAGCAGAGCGAAGATCAGTGCCGCGCGGGCCCAGAGGCGCACAAGCACTTTGCAGACGTGGATCGCGGGAATGTGTTGAGGAGGAAAAGAGAAAGAGAGAAGATTTGTGGTGAGAAAGAAAGCGTAGGTTGAAAAGGTGAGAGAAAGATGGAGAGCGTTGAGAGAAGAAGAGCAGAGCAGAGGAAAGCGAAGCTGGAGCAGTCGAGGAGCTATCATTGCATCTTCTCATTACCATAACTAGTTCTCCACCCCCTCAAGCCATCCTGCTGGTCGTCTTACTGCTCCAACTATACTTCTTTCTCTTCTATACTCTTCCCTTCCCTTTCACTCTCTTTCCCTCAAGTGGCTACCTTTTGCGTGTGCACCGACAACGCACGTGTTAGTACTTGGCACATACAGACCAAATCCTTTCGATTTGTACACACGTCTGCCTCGGTTTGTGCCAATGTCGCGAGATTTATTGTAATTTAAGTCTCGTTCGGAAGATCTGCTATACTGCTACTTGCTATATTGATACTTACTCATGACGATTCGTGAACTCAGTCTCGTTGAATTAATGAGAATGAATTTCATTAACGTATTTCAAAAACGCTTACCTGAAACATAAAAAAAAATTTCGTTAATAATTATTGTATTGATATTTATGGTAATAAGATATTATTACCATTACTAAACTGTATGAGATATTTATGGTAATACGAGTTGATAATTAAATGCAGTTGCGAAGACATATTTTTTGCGCGTGTACATCCTTTAATTTTTAGATAATACAAGAAATCTGTTCCCTCTAGCAAGATCATCATCAACAATCGAGGCCAATTCATTGATGGAAAAGCTCGTGGGAGCAGAAACCTGGTAGGAACATACGTCGGCAACAGATGTGCAACCGCGCTGAGATAGGAGTACCTTCCGCTTTACTAGTTAAGATGGCGAACGAGCGAAGGAGATATGGAACGCGAGTGAGAATAATCTCGAGATACAACTACGTCCATGCTATTGTGAGCAGCAAGCTGAAGAAAGTCAAGAGAAGCTGAAAGATCGGATCTGATAATCGCCAAGTCTTTATATAGTTTTCCCAGCGAGGTCAGCTCAAAAGTGTTCATTGCAGTCTGCAAAGCACAAACCCATCTTTTCATCTTGACTTGAGTTCCGAGCTGGCCAAGAAATACAGGCACAAATGTTATCTCGCTCGCCACGCGCTTTCAACTACCATTCGTACAGTGGTACGGATAAAGAAAGGATGGTGGTCGGGTTAAGGCATCAGCGGTTATAGCGACGGTGGCGTAGTGATCATGAATCTCGCGAAATGAGACGCGCCCCCAGTCGTCATCCTGCGGCAGCTCACAACGAGTGACAGAGATGACCAAGCCTGGTGCATTTCCTGTCCCTTTCTATCTTGTTCGTTGAATGAGCGCCGCGCACTGAAACGTGCGCTGCACGGTTTATGCAAGCGGGTCCCGCGTCGACGAATCGCTCGCGAGTCAGAGAGCAGGCGTATCAAGAGTAGTTCCTTCGGTGCAACAGAAGCAGCAGCCGGTTCCTCAAATCTTGATGCGAACGAGTTGAAGGAACGTTGGATGCACGCCGATGCTACTGCATACTGCGGTAGCTACTTGAGTTGGTGCGCGTATGTGACTCGACCAAATTTATCGTCGCTACTCGAGCACGGTGGTCTCCACGATGGTAGACGATTCGGTAGACGAATAATCAAGCCAGATGAGAGGAGTATGAGAGGGAGAAAAATGAGGTAACGAAGTGAAAGAAAACGGAAGGCCAACAGATCGTAGGTTCGGCCAAGTGGAAGAACATAATGATTGGAATAACTTATAAAAGAGTTGAGAATAATAAGAAGATTGGCAATGCATTGAATGAATTATAAGACGAAAAAGGATAACTGCTTGATAACAAAATGTGGACTCTCGAATCGCTCTATTGAGAACGAACTGCGTTCCCATGATGATTTATCAGCTAAACAAATCTTCGCTAAGGGTATAAGTACTAAAAGTAACATCTACAAGTATGCAACGACCATGTCAAGTTATTTACAATAGACAAGTATAAATTTTAAGAAAAAAAAACGGTTACAATAGCTTACAGAAGGGAAGATGGGAGTAAAAGCTAAATAAAGGAGCAAAGGGCGGAAGGGACAGAGGAAAGACATTGTATGGAAGGAAAGGAGAAGAGGTACGTGCCGATAAACCGATGAAATACCGGGAACGTCGCGGGCGCGATCGTGCGCGACTCTCGGCTCGCATCTATTTGTCCGTCGATCGAATCGTTTTTGGCTCTATCGGCAGGCCGTATCGGTTCCGTGAGGACAGTGGCATCGGTAGTAGAAGGGCTATAGGGTTCGCAAAGATCCGTGGCCTCGATAACGCCCCGTGAATCGCAAACCGCAAAGGCACTTACATTTTTATCACCGTTCCGGCTGCCTTTGCTGGTCTCTTGGCTCTTGCCCCTTCGACTTTCTCCGTCCTTCTCCGTCTCGACGCTCCATGCTACATTGCTTTCCGTTGCTCCCGCGCAATTCCGAGATGATCATTCGGGCTCTCCACCATAGTGGACAGTGCGGCATCCCGTCCATCTCTTCGCTCTACCGATGCCTTCCGGCTGGCAGTTCCTCGAAGCGGGGCATTCATGCGCAACCGTTTTTGTCTTTTTACTCGCTAGGCGCAAGAAGACACCCGCCGGTACGGAATTTCGATAGAACGACGAGAGATGTGGGAGGATTGCGCCGTCACGTCAAGGAAAGTCAACATTACAAAATCAAGCAAGAGATAAGCATGAAATGGGATAAATAGATATGTACATATCATAAACCCAGTAAATTTTTTTTGGCAAACAGTTGGAACGTAGTCGTTTTATGACATCGATCAAGATGCACGGTTGAGTATTACTAAACGCTAAACTTTTGCAGTTCGCTGTTGAGGTGCTGTAGCAGTCGGAATCGTGTGGATAGTTGCTACAGTGTTCGGTGAAGAGAACGGAAGTGTATATAGAAAGGGAGATAATACTGGGCGACGAGGAAAGCACCAGTACTGATGCTGACTCGACAAAGTCGATTTTAGACCGCAACTCTTGTTATGGCTGATGATATGACGCAATGCTGCTGCCATGACCACTGGTTTTGTGGCTAAGGGTTGGTCGTCTAGACTGTTTACTTGACTTCTATCTCCTTCCCTTTCTCTCGTTTTCTTGTAGAGGCAGGTACATTTCTATAGTAAATTCTCCGTCTATCTCATCCGCAAACCTTTGTTATCCGGCTTGGATGAAACTAAGTCTCCGTCTGTCTGTTCTCGGCTGTGATATCCTAAAGAGCTATACCACAGCACGGTCTACACTACAACTATATAACGTCTACTCAAGCCAGCCATCTTCATTCTACAGTCGTAACATTACCAACCTACAAGCTTTGTACTACTATCCTACCACTTTCATGTTTCTCTGTGTCTATCCGTCTCACTCGTGTAAGCTAGTTTCGCTCCGAGGATTGCATCCTAAGCCGGGTCGTTAAAAGCTAGCAGATTTGATCCTTTGCGTCTCCCTGCATACGAGCCAACTGGCGTTTTCTCCATCTCACGCTTTTTTTCTCAGTTATCCTCTTCTTTAGAGCCTTTGTTTCTTCCTCTCATTTAATTATGTTCTCTCTAATTGTATCATTTATCTCGCTCACTCAACACCATAATCTCGCATTCTCCAAGACTCATAAGCTATAATGAAATGTACTTCGGCAAGAGACAATGGAAAACACACTTTGGGACAATTTTATGTATATCGTTTACCTAATTGCAGTGTATAATTCCCATTGCTATACATCCTGTATATTTTCGTTAATCACCTGCCGGAATGGTAACACAATACGCGAACTGGAAAAGAACTGGAGAATTGTGAGAAATGTCAGGAGTTCCGCATCTGAGACTGAATATTTTTCGACTTACGACTTGCGGCCTATCGTAGAAGTGGAATAGACCGAGGGTTGAATATAAAATAGGGTAGGTACCAGAAAGAGAAAGAGAGAGAGAGAGAAAAAGTAAGGACGAAGCAAAGCAAGGCTTTGGCGGATTTCCGAAGGCAAATTGGAGTTAAAGCTCGTGAAAGGCTTCTCACCTGAGAGGGGAGACGTTTCAACAGCATTTGCCTCACGCGATGATATCCTACTTCCTAGTCTAACTTCTGACCAAGAATTTTGTTGTTTTGTCCTCGGGATCACATTTTTTATACCGACATACGCTGGGTAATAAAATTCTATGCGGGAAGTCAGTAATGCCTGAAAATAAAAAGCTTTTTCGTCTCGAGGAAAGGTGACAGAGATAAAGGGATGAGTAAAATAAATTTCATAATAAACAGGAGTCTTCTGACCTTTAGTAATAATAACGTAATAATACCTTGATATTGTTTGGGCTTTTCTTGATGAAGAGAAATACGGAGGCGCTGTCATCACCAAAATGAAAGGCTTTTAAACGACTGTAGAGGGGTTGCCACGGATGTAGTTACCGTGAAAAAAAAGACGCTTTGGCGAGGACATTTCAAGTGAGGTCCAACATCGCAGAAACACTCGGAAAACACGAGACACCAAGAGATAATCGAGAAATCACGAGACTTCCTCTTCCTTCCTCTCTTAGCGTCACCAAGTGGATGTCGAGTTTGCCGTTTTTCCTGTCAGGAGCAGTAGACGCTGAGAGAGCCACTCTACTATCGTCGAGATACTCGCAGAAGAGACATTCGACGTGAAAATGCTCGATGAAAGAAGCACGCCAGTCAGTAACTGCGAATGTCGCGCGGTATTTCGCACATCGCCAACATCGGCGCTTCTCGTATTTCTCCAGAAAAATAATATAAAACACAATTTTCCCAGTGGAATATAAATACTGCAGACGGTATGACAACCTGTTACGGTTCTATAATGACCGAACGTCGAAACTGTCTGGACTTTATTCAACTCTGATACATTTCTTCTACAATTCATATTGTGTAAAGATATGATGAATTTTATAAATACAATTTCTCGAGGGAACTGTTCTCTCAGTTCAGAAATTGATTGGATTCCTTTTATTCTTCGTGATAAGCTGCTGTAACGGCATTATGGCAATTTTCATTATTTCGGACATGTGAAATTAGAGAAAGAAACAAAATATGGAGAATTCATTAGTAGCGTTTCGATGACTTCGTTCCCAATAACGTGGCACTATCCGGATTCACTGATAAATCTACTTTTTGACTCGGTGGCGCGTAACCCAAAGTTATTTTGTATGTATGACTCGTTATACATATGTAGCCGTCTGACTACGCGTGTATCAAATAATGGATTGCTACAATGATGGTTTTGACGGCGGAGATGGTGGTGGTTTGGTTTTGCACATGTAGAGAGATGGTGGTAGCGGTATTGCGTTATCGCGTGTCGATAACGCAACGAAATATCAGAATGTTACGCTGTGACACGAGCCCGTCGAGGGTTGCAAAGATATGCAAGTGACGTATGTCCGTTTCGTCCTACATCGGCGATACTGTTCTGCCTACGCGCCGTGATTGTTCTCCCGCTCCCTCGCTCACGCGCTTAATCCAGCAGCAAGAGAGTATACCATGTTTTACGCATAAATACGATTTTACGGTCCTCGATTTACGATCGAATCAGCGTTATCCGCCACGATAAATCTATTCTCCCGCCGAGTGAGTGGAGAGTGGCGGAAGGGTTGTGCGGGCTCGACAGAAGGATAGAATAAAGGGGAGGGTGAGAGAGTGGTTAAAGAGAGACGGAATATTACGGCCGGAAACGTGCCCATCACAGCAAAATATAAGGTATTTTGCGCACGCAGCACTCATCGGGCGATTATGACCCTGACAAACATGAATTCTCGCTAAAATTAAACAAGAAGGGCAGAGATTCAAGGATAGACAGGAACTTCGTTTGCAGAAAGCATGTGGTCCACGAAATTTGACGTGATCACGTGACCGTATGTCCGGAAAACCGCGTGGTGTGAAAATCTATTGGAAATTGACTGGACTAACGAACGTATAATACAATTGAACGAACGTGGCAGAATTGATTGTTCATTCCAACTGCCTATCTCCCTGTCCAATTGAGAGGCAGATCCATTTTATCGTGAGAATACAATAACGGTTCAAAGTCGCTTTAACGGGCACATCACTGCAAGAAGGTGCTCCAAAAAAAATATCGGTCTGGCCAACCCTCATTTAGATTGTTCTTTTTTCCAATTGTCCAGCTCATTCGATATCTCTTGTAAATCCAAACGACTCGCTTCGTCATGCATTCAACTAACAAACTAAATCATTCAATGAGAAAGTGTTTCCTCTTTAATTATCCCTCGGCTACGTATAAATGGTCCAATGGGTGATTCGTGTTCAGGGAATTGGTGAATCAAGCGATACAAATCAGGGATTCACCTGCTGTGGCTTCTGAACTCGAACTTTTCTACCGTACCCTTCGATCCTTCATCTCACTGTGTGCTTCTCACTTCTTCTACGCTTTTATTTCTTTTTCTTCGTCCGGCCGCTTCCAGTTGGGAAATAAACAGGCTGCACCAATGAATTCGAGACGTGATACCTCCAGTCCCAACAGAACACTCGTTCACGCCCCACGTATGAAAGTTTCGACAGTATCGGAAAGATCCATCGAGTTATACCCACCAGGAGGGATGGAAGGTAGGAGATAAGGGACAGAGATGCTGAGAAACAGAAACACGGTGAGCAGTGCAACGGACCAATGAACCAGCCAATCCAGGTAGCTATATATTACTCTGGACTTGATGCTGGAATAAGCCTCAAAGTTTATACCTACTATGCCGAAGACCGATCTATATTCAAGGAATGAGAAACGATCCATCATTCCATCGCAGGCCCATCGTATGTTCTTGCTATACCTGTACACGAAGGATACCCGAGTCCCTTATCGGTCCACTTTCGCGCGCGATCCTGTCATCTCATTTCCCTCAGTCCGCCATAGTCCCTTCCTATCTTTTTTTTAATATTGTTTTCAGTAAGATTGGTTCCCCAGACGAAGTCGGTGTCGGGTAATGCAATCCTTCGAAGGTATTTCTAACACGCCGCCCAGCTATGGGATGTAAAATGTGCTCTGGTTGTTCCACTACGATGCGGAGTAGCACGGTTTATGATCGCGTAAAAGTGATTTCGCGCAAGAGGTAAAAAAAAGGACTCGAACGAGAAGACGAGATGGTGGGATGAAAGAAGAATGAAAAGAACATAGCGAAACGTAATACACGTTGGGGTTATAGCGAGAATGGGAAACAAGCTGAGAAAAAGTATAAAATGAAGGGGAACGGGGGAAAAAAGTGCCGGAAAGTGGAGTTGGAAATGAAGAAAGAAGATACGAGTCTTGCTCGACTAGTCAGGATGACTACTCCCGCGGATTCTTTCTGATACTGTACACCAAGATACCTGAACATAGTGGGGTTTTCCATAACACCTTATTTCACAGAGATATTCAATAGTTCGAACGAGCTCATAAATTTCAAGAATTCCCTTCAAGCTACCGATATTGCTCGACCTTCTCACAGCCACCGTCTGGTCACTGTAATATTGAAACTGCAATTGGCGGGCCGCAACAGTGTTCATGATTTCACGATTAGAATTGTCCAACCATTACAGCTAGACACTTCACGACCTGGCACTAAAAAAAAGGATGCAAAGTGAAACCTTGCACATTGCTTCCTCAATTATTGTTCGCTTTTTATAAAGCTTCCTCTATGAGAAAATTCGATATGATAAGAAAGAAAATTTAGATTGGATTTTTCAATCGGACGTCGGATCTGTGAATTCTGGAATCAGAAATGGAAAAAATGTACATTTTTTAAAATCATGGTAAAAAGGTTCCTCTATGAGGAAACAAAAATGAGAAGTTTTAGAGCTTTGCATAGATTATAATGTGTAGGAAGTCCTTTTCATGATGCTCGGTGTAGTTGTTCTGCTGTTCGCAATCTTCGACACTCGTCGCATGCACCTCGTTCTGGTCGCTGTCGCTGGTGCACGAACGCAGTTCTACGAGGGGCCGATAATCTCTATGGTCGAGCATCCTCGGTTAAGCGAGACGAACGAGTTCTGAGACAGAGCTCGAGACGTCAGTCGTGAAATCGACCGTGACTCGGCGCCTGAGGATAGTTTACGTGCGCACACTCCTTTCACGTCTTCTGATATACCTCATTTGCAGCGAATCTGTGTATGTATGTGTGTACCCGGTAGTCAATTTTGTTGCAGCGTCCCTTCCCAAACGAACACACTAGTTGTCGAGCTACCGCATTGTGGAAAGTCACGCCGGGTATATATTCAAATCGTTAGCCGCCAATCACAATAAAGAAATTAACGTGTAGCTTGAAATACGTTTGTGTAAAGGCCTTAAAGGTCTTAAAAAGAATTTTTTGTTGTCATACTATTTACTCTTTCCAAAATATCCCAATGTAATTCATTCAGTTTGTTGAGATATAAAACAAACCTGTTTAATACTTCGGGACCGCGCGGTAACACTTCGACCCTTCGGGGTTGTAAGGCCCGATTTACACACTGGCGGTGACGTAGTCCCTTGGTATTGTCGTCAGGGAAGTTAATCACCAACGACTTGATTTTTTGTATGTGAAGGGTTACTTGATGAATAGTAGATGAACAACGGAAAACTATTATTTATTGAAAGTCAACACTGTACACTAAATTACTTAATATTTACTTGCACGTTTGTATTGGAGTTTGGTATATTATGAGTCAACGCGTGGGTATGAGCTATTATTACTTGTGCTTGAGAGCGGTCTCAAGGCACAATAATCGCTTAAAGAAAATTACCCCAACACGAGTCAATCTCAACTGTTGCCCAGTAGGTATTGATGTGACTCGGTCGAGGTGAAAAGTTTGACTGATTTTTCATAGTTGGTGACGAGAAGTTCCTTAAAAAAGGGAAGGGCGAGACTCTATTTTTCACGCGGTTATCATTGGTGCAAAAGTAAAGAGTAGGCGGATTTTTCTCATCACCAATCACGAAGGGGATTGTTTTGGTGGGGAAGATGGGTGCAGAGTGGACATCCCTGTCGGACCCAAGCTTGACCGGCTGCGATTTCCCGTGACGCGCTCCTTACCAGAATAAAAAGTTTTCCGCGCCTGACTCGAGCGTCGAGTCAGCGCGGAGTTAATCCCTTTATTGAGGTACGCTAGCATGCTGGTCAGATGGGCCTCGAGCATAGTCCATGCCTTACTGCACGCATACCTTATTGCCTAGAAGATCTTAAAGAATAAAGACTTAAAAACTGTCGAATCTGGTCGCCAAATGTGGCAGTTGTTCGACGTGACGCGCGGACCCGCAGATAATTTGGGAATTCCTCACTTTATTATCCTTCAGGGCAGAAATAGCGTCGCGTCTGAACGAACGTTGGCTACGCACGTTCTCGACTTTATCATTACTTTATAATATTCAAAAAACAATGTTTCAACTATATATTCGTCCCATGCGACGGAACAAAACCCGTGTAAAAAAAATCGTCTATATACAGTGGCGATAAATCTACGAAGAACGTCTACAAAAAGTTTACCAACTTGGACGATCGTAGACTAGAATATAGACTGACGATTCCATGAAAAATCTATATCTATTCTACGTAGATCTATATATATCTACGTAGACCAGATATAGATTTTTGCTGTAATCATAAGTCTATATTCTAGACTGATGATTACATGAAAAATCTATACCTATTCTACGTAGATCTATATATATTTATGTAGACTAGATATAGATTTTTGCTGTAATCATAAGTCTATATTCTAGTCTATGATCGTCGCAGTTGGTGAATTTTTTGTAGACGTCTCTTCGTAAATCTATCGCTACTCTACATAGACCATTTTTTGTGCACGGGAATCCACCTAATCATCTCAACTTGACAGATTGTGTATTTTTTAAAAATATAAGTATTAAGCTGAAAGAATCTTACTCTCTGCACAGAGATAATATACATCAGCATGAGAAAAGCAAGAAACAGAAGTCAGAGGAAAAAGCCGTTTGTGCGAACGCCGTATAGGATCCTTAGTGCGACAACAACTATAGTTTACATCCAGTATAAGTATTACATACTGCAGTATAGACGAGTCACTAGAGATGGTCATTGGTACGTGCTCTTGAGTACTTGTTCTCTCATGTAGAAACGTATAGATACGTAAGTATTGGTTGATCCTGTACCAAGGGAAGAAGAGAGAGGGCCAGTACTTATATTACAGTATGTATCGCGAGCTCAGATTCGCATTAACATATAACCGGGCTTAACGAGAAGCCCTCGAGGGTCTCCACCGCACGCTCGGTGGTACAGTCTCCGTGGGTGGACGCCAACGGCCACAGGACGAGACGCACGCTTCACCGTCCCCGTCTTCTTCCTTCCCTCTTTATTCTCTCCTGACTCAGCCTCACCCGATCCTTCATCCACTGCCTCATTTAGGCTGTCTCATCTTCCACTCGGTTAAAAGAGAAGCTGAGGGATAGGATTAAGAGAATTATTACCGAGGACGAGGCCAGGTAAAACAAATGCGAAGAAACGAATCTTGGTCGTTGGCCGTAACCGAATTAACTCTCGAGGAAACACCGAGATGAAAGCGAAATACAAGAGAGAATGAATTTTCCTCGCTCACCCTCGCTGCATTTGCCCTGTTGCATTGCGCGAGAGTCATAGAATGCACACGTTCAGAATCCTGTGGGAAAGTTTGTTTCAGTTCTCTCATTATAAGACCCAAGATGTATGGAGAGAAAATATGGTTTAGACTTAATGTTGATTCGTAATCTTGGTCTAAGTACATGCCGACGAAGAAATAAAGTTTGTTGAATTCTCCGTATGCGGAAGTTCATCACCCACGCTGCGGCGAATAATCTGAACGTTACACGTACGCCCAGCATCATCCCGACTGCAGCGCAGCTAGCAAGTGCGTTCCATTCAGGAACGAACGGCGAACCCGTTGCAACGCAAATTCCCTTCGCGCGAAACGAATCCAAACAGTGCGTCACTCATCGGGCATCGTGACAACCAACGGGGAAAACGGACGGAGAAAACTAGAAAAGGCGAGACACGAGTTACCGCTGTCGACTCCAATATCTCTACGGGTATAGATTTTTTCAGGATGTGTGTGCATAACAGCGTTTACCCTCCACCCCCCCCCCCCTCCCCCGCCCCTCAGTCTTTACCGCACTACGACAAAAAAACTCGACTATTCACAGCCATATTTGTTTTTACTATCCCTCTGCACCTGTAGTTTATGGCATGCGGGTGAACTGTCGAATTCTCTGTAGTACGCTTCCCATATACGGACAGGCGTCGCGTTTTTTTTTTTTTTTTGTCACAGCCGAAAACAAGAGAGACGAGTCAGGTTCGAGTAAAGCAAAGTTGATACGATTGTAACAACAAAAATCGGAAAGAGCAGATTGTGTATCAACGCACCACTAGAATTTTACGTTTCTATCAGCTATTCCTTTTGGTTCAGATAATTGTTGCGCGTTTACGATGTTTGTTTTTTTTTGTGGAACTTTGCATCACGCAATGAATGGCATGACATAGCTTTGTCTGTAGGGCCAATATAGGTCTGGAAGCACAGATTTTTTTTAATGACAGGAAATGTACTTCAACATCATGTTCTGAATTATTAAATATTTGCAAACCTTCTGTATTCACACAGCGAATACCCAGCGTGTATGTAAAGGTTTAATCTCTGCAAAAATATTAATCCGTATTCAATGATTTAACGTAGTACAGTCAGTTGATTTAATTTAATATAGAATAAATAATGACATTTGGTGTAGAAGGCGAGAAAGTAGAGTGCGCGAAAGGTGTTTCGAATTTCAGTTAATTTCGCACTGCGGGTTCGAAATTTACGCTATAGCTACTGTATATTCAACTACATACATGCATTGTGACGCTCGAGAGGTAACTTTTGTTTTTCCTATCCTGTACACTCGAGCTCTCTCTCTGCCTCGATTTTCCTCTTGCTGGTACGCCCGCTCGCTTCTCGTATTAATTTATTTATTCTGCTACATGTACCCACAACCGCCACCGGTGTAGCAGTGAAGCGTTAAAGTTGAAGTGGTTCACAGCGAACGGCCAAGACCAAAAATTACTGAATAACGAAGTGACCGTGCGATTTTTTTTCTTTGTATTTATACTTTCTTCAGTCGTTTAATTTATAATACTCGAGAGAAACGATTTCGCAAAGGGTTCGGCATTAAATAATTTCGTTCTTCCACCGATGGGACTTCGGACCAAGCAAACGCAGAGACTTGGCTGGAAAACAGAGAGGAACGCGAATTAACTCGGTCAAGTTGCGCGTCGAGGCTCGAGGCTAATAGTTTCTGAAGAGACTCCTCGTCTCTGTAAAGGCTCGCAACACTAAATTCGTTCGACGTCGTTCCCACGATTATTCGCTGTTCGGATTTAACAACGCGAGACTTTGAACGTAGTAGAACGCGGAGGAGTCAGACAAGGAGAGCAAATATATGGCTATTGCCGTTGGTGCTACAGAAAGCGAGATACTCATAAATGGACGGAGAGAATGAGACAGAAAATAATACGTGGAAAGATGAAAGGCGAAAAAAAAGAAAAAAAAAAAACGAACAAAATGAGACCGGGTCAGGACCGAATACCCATACAGTAACCAAGAACGGAAATGAAACGGTCTTGCACTAGTAGGTGGTGGAAATTTAAAGGGCCTCTTCTACAATTCGAGTTTGGAGTGCGGGGAAAAGCCCCCGGCGCCACTCGCGAATCTCTTCGGAGTACCTACTACCGAAAAGTTATACCACCGAGAGTTGAGAACGAAGCGATCATTAAAGTTTAAAGATATAGGTTCGAATAAAATATATATTGCAGTTACAGACGGTCTAGCAGTTCTCTTCACGGATTACAGCCTACAATAGTTACAGTAGAATCTCCCAGAAGCGAGTCTATTTATTTGAATAAATTCTTCTTAACCAATTTGAATGAATATAAAAGAGAACTTAAATGCATTTATTTAATTGCACAGGCCAAGTTTATATTTATTATTTCTATTGGCCTAAAGATTCGCTGTAGATTCCAAATAAATTGTACATATTTATTTACACATCTAATGATGGAAATCCTCTTTGAATCTACAGACTAGCAATTTTTCACTGCGCGCAATGTCGATGAGACAACTTATGAGCCTCTCTACTGTACACGTAAAGTACAAGCGTAACACCCGAGGGATCTGTAAACGAAACTTGAAAGACAAGAAACGACGAGAGAGATTCCTCGTGAGTGCCGCGTATAAGTGTGCGAGAGAGCTCCTTCACTCGTTCGTCCGGTCGAGATGCCCGGGGCTGCTGCTGCTGCTGCTGCTACTCTGCAGGTCTGGTTCTAAGATTACGATCATAACGAAAAAGCTTCTCACTCGCGATTGGCTATCGTTCGGTCTTCGAACGATGGACGTGGCGGCTGCGGAACGACAGCGGTATGAGAACGTCCGGCACGACTGCTGCATCGCATAGCGAGTCCGATCGAAGGAAGGGAGCGAATGAGGAGCACCAGAAGGAGAAGCAATAATAAAAAAAAATATAACGACGTCTAAGAGAAAGACGAAAACAAGGAGATCGAAGAGGGAAGTTGAGAAGGCATCAAACTGCGATGAAAGAATGGCGACGATAGAAAGACGCGACGAATGACCGAACATATGATATAGTGGATTAGACGGAACCGCGAGAATCAAGAAAACACGACGGGTTTCGCTGGGTGCACATTGTGAAGCCAGCTTTATGTGTGGAGGTCCTGGTCCACCACCATCGCCACCGCGTCGATGTTCCCCGACAGTCGCAGTGGCAGACATGCATTATGGAACGACGGGAACTGCACGGGCAAACCGATTCTACTGGAAAAATTGCGGACACGCGAGAGACGAACGTGCACTATGGTAACAGCGGCGAAGTAGCAGATTGGCTGTTTAAGCAGACATATATCCATGCAGCCACTCGTTTCATAAAGAGAATTTGCAATGAAATATGTGCTATTCTACAAATATAGTGACAATTAAAATGACACTGGCATTTTGCAGCATTGAACTTTGCGAGGCGATTGAGTAATTGACTATCTTATCCGTAATGAGTCATTCTGAATTTTGCTAGGTTTTTCTCGTTATGGCGTCAGTAAATATCGCTTGGTTTCAGTGCCGTAGTTACTGAAGAAGCAGCATCTAACAGCAGGCAGACGTCTTCGTTGAAAAACACAAACAAGTCAATATAGTCGAATAAGAAGCAGAAACTGTGGATATGTCAGGCATAGAGACCTACATGAATGTAGGGAGCGAAAAAAAAGAAAAAAACGAAAGAGAGGATGATTGCTTTTCAGTATCTTCGTATCGCGTTGTTCCTTATTCTACTAGCATTTTATTATATAAGAAATCCAGATATCTTGACGATATGTTAGACTCGTCGGACTGCATGTATCTCTCGTTCCAACGTACCGAGCTTGTATCTGAACACATTTATACGAATCTATATATATATATCTGACTATATGACTAGAATCATGTACAGCAATCGATCAATCGCTTCGTGTGTACTTGCTTCACATCGTACTACCTTCTCGATATTTTCTCGAACGTCTGCAATCTGCTCGATACACAGCGAGTACAGTAACTGCTGAATACTTAATACACTACAGTATGTACAGACTATACCTGTCGAAGATAGTGAATTAGTTACAGTCACATTCAAACCATTCAGGTCGCGATTTTGTCGCAGGGATAATGACCAGACATGACCTATCGACTAATATCAACGCGGAAATTAGCATTCAAGCCATCGTCTATCGGCGGAATCGTACAGTTGTAGGATACATCAATAGTTAATGGCTTACGACGTTCAGAAAAAAATATGCCTCTTCTAAAGTATAATAATAAAACGGCCAAGAGTAGTACAAAATAACGATGAAAAAGAACTTTTCAATTATAAAGCAGATAAAAAAAACTTACCGCGGTTCATTGAAGATATCAGCAAAATAAAAAAAAGAAATAAAAATCAATATTGGTCGTTGCCGGAGAAGCCGTCATTCATACTATCTGTAAAGTGTTTTTTATCGGCATTTAGCACTTTCTGATAAATCATATACAAAGTTAATAGGCGATCAATTCCACAAGAGTTTTTTTGTTGTTGCAATTAAACTTGTTCATTCTATAATTTAATACAACAAATGGTTCTTTTTTTTCTTGGATTGTTGAAAAAATCGTTAAAAGCTCTTCGTTCTTTTAGCAATCGGCACATTTTTCAAGGGACTTCATTTTGTATATTGTATGTCTGTATACATAAAAGACAACGCTATTAGGACCAAGTTATTTATGTCAATGAAAAAGAGTTCGAGAAAGGCGTTGCCGTGGTCTCGATATCGTGCGAAATAACCTGCGAGTATCCGGCACCGAGATCGAGATTGAGAGAGAAATACGTTGAATACTCCAAGTACAAGGGAGTGAGATAGCGACTGTAATGACAGGGCGCGCACAAGAGAGGCCACTTCGGTTGTTCGAGGATTGATAACTATCGGATCCGAGCGATCGAAACGGGACACCCGTTACTTAACCACCGAACTACTATCATTATGTACCTTCTACCCTGGTGGATTAGTGTTCTCGAACGATCATTACGATATTCGACGGAAGACCGGCAGCAACGCGGTAGCTGCCGCACATACCACTGATCCGGTACTATACTCCTGAGTTTGAGAATAACCGCGCTACTCTACTTTATGAATTCACGAAACGTCTCATCAACTCATGTTCGATCTCCAGTTCATAAAAATTTTCTAAATTCTGTCACAGATATTCGGGCTAATCAATCTTGTGCTTGCAACGACATTCTCGTGTTAGTCATCATAAAATAAAGTCACGTAGTGCTTGTCGTCGACGATTCACCTGAAAATGAACCTGACGGTTGTTATCGACCCAGCCGATATTCGTGCTAATCAATCTTGTGCTTGCAATTTATATTTGATCATATTATTGAAATCATTAATTTTGGCACAAGTCAGCATAGTATTTTCGAACAGGTAGTCGTTTTCTTGTTAATTACAACTAATTGGATTGTCTCGGAAAATCCCATCACGAATCCCGACTGTCATTATGTTGGAGATTTTTAAAAAAACGACATTCTCGTGTTAGTAATCATAAAATAAAGTCACGTAGTGCTTGTCGTCGACGACTCACCTGAAGATGAACCTGACTGTTGTTATCGACCCAGCCGATGACTATGTCCGAGCCGGATCGTCTGTCGTCCCTCGTGAAACCAAGACCCACGTATCCTTGGGTCTTGACTTGAACCTCGAACGTGATGTCGTGTTCGCCAGGGGTCCACAACACCAGGAAGTTGTTGTCTAGCACGGCACTGTTTTTCCACTCTACAGAGGCCACAATGTCCAATACGAGAAGAAGCAATGAGATTGACGCTATGAGAGCCTTCATTTTGCCTCACTTCCGCACACTCGTTCGATATCTTATGCTCCAAGCATCTGTAAATAGAAAAAGATGAAGCTATCATTAGTTAAGGAAATGTAATATAGCATGTTGATTAATCATCATCACATTTTATTAGGTCTGTATGGCTGCATTATCGATGTACAACCTAAACTGCACATCACCTGATCCTTTATAAACATAAATAGCCACCTCAGCCGATTGAATACGCGGCACGAATGCACACGGAGAACAATAAACAATAGCTCGTGTCGTACCGACGCGTGACTGGTGTACAAATGTTTCTCATTCTCTCCGCGAGAGAATGAGAAAAGCGATTCCCGTAGCTGAGGCGTTAGAGGAAAAGTGGATTTGGTGCAGAGGATTCCGTTCGATTCTCCAAGGGCTTTAGAGAAGAGGACAAGGCGTTGACAAAGTGAATCGTGAAGCTCGGCTATACTGTACAATATCCTAGATAGTAAAGCCAAGGCACGGCCAGCAGCAGCAAACGGAATCAACACCAAGGCTACATATAGGTATACCGATCAACCTGTGTTAGGAGCTACCCTCAGGCTGATCTCAACCGTCGAGCAAACGGTCCTTCTGCAAGTAACCGGCATAGTTGTTGGTCACCCATCAACGGTAGTCCGGCCATCAGTAACCGGCCTATAGCCAACGTTCAACCAAAAGAGACACAACGATGCCAATCCCTAGTGATCCAACTTCTCTCGAAGGTCTAACCATAGTACCGGTTTACCCAACGCAGTCTACCCGGTACTCCGTCGTGATTCCGCCGCTTTACGGGCTACCGGAGCATCCGCCAATCTGGAAGCAATCGATTCAATTAACACTAACGCTGGTGTAATGCGTAAGGGAGGTGATGCATCGATGGTAACAGCTGTCGGATAGGCGACAACTCGAATCGACCGAGCATGTGGAGAACAGCGTCAACTCCGATTGAGGGGACAGAGGTAGGGGTTTGCTTCAATACCAGTGAGAGGGTTAGGCAGTCGTCACCAAAGCTAGAATAGAGTTGGGCGCTATAGCGAAGAGAAGGTATAGGTGCGGAAACGAAAAGGATGAGTGGGAAGGTGTGAGAGAACGTTGCTGGTTGGCTGCTAGGAGTGCGCCCACTGAAACACCATGGACAGGTTTGATTTGCGGCGTGTCGTTCAGTCGATTGCTCTCAAATTGCGTCCTGAACCTGGTGGCATCAAGCCACGAAGCCCAACGCTTCGAATCGTACGCAACGCCTGGATCCTCTCTTCGTGAATCACCTCTCTCGCTAGTTCGACAATTCTATACAGACAGAGGAGGGTGAACCGCTCAACTCTGTCCCTCTTTCAACTGCGCGAATGAACCCACTCGTAGGTTTTCACTCCAGCAATCCATGGCCGAGTTTCGTTCTCCGCAACCCTCGCGTGAACGCCACCTCGTAAAGCTCGAACGCAACTCGTTGTCTGTATATGCACTCGTGTACGACTCCACCGAACGCTCCGGCAGCATAGTTTGAGCTCAAACGCAGCTATGAGTCAAACAAATCCGGGCAATGCGCGCGAACGAACGAGTGTATATACGAAGCGAACCCGCAACAAGCACGCCTCAAAATTCGCGAGTATGGTGTATGCATCAACCTCCGTGTGTAACTCACAGTCACATTGTAAAGTTTGCACGAAACAGTGAATTTGCACTCGAAACCCGATAGTACCGGCTGTATAAACGTTGTCATTAATTGAGAGCTCGACTGGAAAATGGAAGGGAAGCTTTTGCAATCAAACACTTTGTATACTCCTATGGACGAATGTTCACGGATAATTCACCGATGGATTATTGATGCTGGATTTTCAACATACTGCGAATCCAAATTATTGGTCTGCCATGCTATTTATTATAGAAGTTGCGCTTGGTGTTATTTCACAAAAGTTCGAAATGACTTACAAAACGAACAGCACGATGAACGAGTGCACGGTTAATAAACTGTTTATCACATTATACGGTCGATCCAAAATTTAAGCTTTTTCAGTCGCTTATTTTCATTTACCAGTATTTTCATACTTCCCACATTTCAATTTCGACTCTGTTACCCGGAAAAAGGTTTGGTTGCGATAAGCAAATCGATTCGTTAAAAAAAACAGAATTATAATTTCCACTTAAGGACGAACTTTTCGAGTAGAAAAGTATGTTCCCCTGGAATAGACATCCAATATTCTTACGTAATAAGTGTCACAGAGGATAGGAGTGTATTCTTTGTTCCCTCGAAGATTTAGAAGATCGTTAAGAGATGACGCGACAAGGTGGACGACGGCTAGCTGTTCGTCTCCTGTTCGTTGTTCGCGTCGTCGAGTGGTGAACTCCAGGACAGAGGAGAAAGAGTTGAGAGAATAAAAAGAGAAGAGCGAAACTTGGCAGAGTATAGGGGGAGGAGGGAGGAGAGCAGGATGGCCACGTCAATTAGGGGAGAAGAGCGCACGAGCTAGGGAACGAGTCTGCCCTTCTCGTGTTGGTTGGTGTGCGACCACTGTGCTTTAACTATAACTGTATGGTATTCGCTAGCTGATGGTTAGTTCCCGGGCGAGTCGCCGGGGTCCACCACCGCCAACGACGAACGAACGAACGAACCCTCCAGGTTAACGAACAAATATCACCAGGCCGCGCGATTGACGCTAATCGCCGTGGCTATCCGTCATTGTGAAAAAGTACAGAGCATCTCGCAAGTTCTATCCACAGACAGTGAAACTGCGGAATGAATGTGAGGATTGGAATGAAACGAAGACGAAGTATAGAAGGAAAGTCGAAGGCGAAGTATAGAATGAGACTCGAAGACGAGGTATAGAATGAGAGTCGAAGACGAAGTTAGTAGTGCTCTTGATCAAGTGACTGAGAAGCAGGTGTATACATCACTTGAGGATCTAGCTACGGGGGCAATTATCGAAACTATAAAGTCGGTTGAGTGAAGTTTATGGATCGATTCCACCTGACAAGTGAATCGGCGAGAACTGCAAATGGTGGTATATACCACCAATTACCATATTGTTTCCTGAATACAGCGGGATATTCCAATACTTCGTGAATTCTCGTGGCTTATTGAAGATCTATGGTCTCTAAACTGAGGTTAAATTGAAATCAGTTTTTTGGTAATATAGCATGTATCTATAGAACTTGTTACGAGGCTTGATAACTCCATTATACATTCCACAGTATAATTATACTGTACTGAACAATAATCCGTGATCCTTCTGCCGCGATGCAATAATGCATCAAGCTTCGTAGAATCGAGTCGTGATGAACCTGACGCGAGGTCACGTACCGTTGAATCGTCGAGTAAGAACCGCACCGAGGTTTCCAGCAAGGTTTCGTGCACGTAGCAAATCCGTCGTCCTTTGCTGCCATGCATTTCCTTCTGAGAGTACAGTGTGTCCCTCGCTAGTGCGCTCGGCCGATTCCAGGTCTTCGTGAAAGCCAACTATGGCGACTGAGCAAGAGGCAAGTCAGCGAACCGCACCCCCGCGCTCATTCACCACGACTCTGCACACACACACATACACACACTATATATGTGATACGAACAAGCTCAGTAGCCGACCGGAGCACCAGCCCACTCTATGCCACCCCCTCGCTGTCCCACTCTCTCGTTTTCCTCTCTCTGTCTCTCACTCTTTCTCTCTTTCTACGGCACACTGTACCCTCTACACCCGCTCGGTTGACCCAGTTCCCGGTTTCTAAAATGACCGAGCGAACCAACTTTCGTTCCGGTCTCGTCGCAGCGCTGCGGGTACGGGCACCCTCACCTCGTTCGCAATCACGGTATTCATAACGCGCCGAGTATAAAGTTGACTCTGGTTCTCTCGACCGACGTCGAGCACTCGTGAACCAGGGAGCGGCGAATGGGGTAGAAGGGTAGAGGATAAGAGGGAGAGAAACAGAGAGAGAGAGAGGGATTCTAGGGCCCTGCAATAGCTTGCAACGTTCTGGGCAGCAAAAAGTCGAAACTCGGAGGGCAACTCGATGTCGGACGGCGGCGAAAAGGCGATGTACGAGCAAGTAATGTAGCCAGAGTTCTCTCTAGCACTGTCGGAGTGGATAGTAAAAAGGGGTTGGGGCGGACTATACCCCCTTCACGACGAGCCAACCCTGCATCCCTCGGACCCCCCGGACAGCCAGACTGCCCGGAGAGTTCTCCGCCTCGACGGACTAGAGAAGGGGCGCACGAAAAGGAAGGCAGTCGTGAGAAAGATAAACTCCGAAAGTTGAAAGTAACTTGCTCGAGGAATGGTATATAGGTAGTTTTTGATACACAGCGGTACAAGCTATTCCTGTATAAGAGGATGGAGCAGAATAATGGAGCAAGGTAGACGATCGTATAAATATGCGATGGCGTTGCCGTTATATACCGAAAAATTACAAATATCTACGCTTCAAAATAATTCCACTCAGAAATGACATGATGATCCTGGTCAATAATGATAAGTGAATGATATCTATTGACTTTAGGGATATCCAAGATTGTTCAATTCTATTGAATCCGTTAACTTGAAAATACTTGTACAGATCTTTGAACCTATTATATGAAGGTACGAATTTTTGATTGCGCACAAGTGAACAATTGATCGTGGTTTGCCAAGAAAATTGACATTCTCGTTAGCAACGTTAACCCGAAAGATCCAGTCGTTATTATTCTTCGAAATTGTTGCCAACCCACCCGGCATGTGACTATATTCTGCCGAAGAGAAAAGTTCCAATTACTTTCATCGAGGATGGTGAGAGAAGCTATGAAAAGAGTTGCTCGGTCGAGACGTCGCTAATTAACGCATGCGGTCAAAAATGCTCTGCACTACACACGTCCGCCTCATTCCCCGTGGCTCATCTACTTTCCCACGATGAAAGATGGATATACATGCAGGTACGTGTTGCCCGTGACTTGGCAGTGGCAGAAGAATATATATTCAGCGTATAGAGTGCGAGAGAGCAAGAGATATATGTCGTCCTTCTGGTATACACCACCGTGGCGGTCCGCTTAGATTTAATTACATTTCTATGAGCCCCGGCAAATGAGGGAGTAATGGGCGACGGGTTTGAAAGCGGTAGGAAGATGCAGAAGCGAGAGGTATCGTTCGCGAACTGCGGTAACTGCAGTAACGGAGAAGCGCAGGAGCAAAGGAAAGGAACGTACGTACGTGAAACGTGTATAGCTTAGGTATACGTACCACAGAGAGAGGTTCGCCCGTTCGCTCGGGTGCTCGTACCCCCGGGAATGCATAATAGGTTATTTAGCCACGGTAGCCGCAAGGTAATGCGACTCGGACGCGAGCGCTGCCAAGGAGGAGAACCATGGAGGAAGGAAAGAGAACGAAAACGCCTAGCAAACGTCCACCTCACGCTCCGACTGTGCTCTCGTATAGTATGTGGGTCATTCCATACCAAGTGGGCCATTCATTTGTCATCAATTTTTTCTTTAGTTTGTAAGCATACTAATGGAAATTCTGTGAAATTTTAATGAATATCGTAATGGTCTGTCTCAACAAAAAAAAATATTATTACTTTATTTTATCAAAAAATGGCGGAACTTTTTTTGAGCTGTTGTGGCAAATTTTTTATTAAAAAGTACATTCAAAAAATTAAATTTTATAAAGGAATATATTTTTTGCACGAACGGTAATGTTTAGTATATACAGCGAATTGAAAAAAATGAAATAAAAGAAAATTGGGAAATCATAGGTGCTAAAATTCTGAAATAATTTATGGATGTTCGTGATACTATAATCAACTTTTGAAAAAATTATGAACACGTTTGGGACTATGGTAAATTTGAGTGGCCAACTTGGTATGAAATGACCCATGTATTCCGTGTGTATTAGGCGCTACTAGGTGCAGCTTGGTGCTCCGTGAAATGCACTCGGTCTTCAAGCACACAGGACCAAGTTGTTGTTGCTGTTGGTGAAAGATACTTTATGCGTCGGGTTCTCTTGCTCACGTATACTGTAAACTGTAATACGTACTTAGGTACGTACGTACAAAATAGTCCGGGCAATAAGGCAAAAGCCGCGGAAGGAATTTTTGCGCGGAAATGGAAAAATATATTTGCGTCGTTAAGAGCGGCGGTTGTAAAAGAGAATGAGAGGAGGAAAGATGAGAAGATATAGGAATGAAAAGAGCGTGGTCGTTGAAAGCGGAAGATAGCCGGAAATCATCTTGGGTTTATTATAACATTGGTATAGAAATGCGGTAATGAGCCACAAGGATTTACCAATTAACCGAGAGCACTTCAGCACCTTTTGTGTCCGAGCTATTTATCAGTAACCTGTAAAGTTGTGAACTCTTGAATATTTTATTTGCATGAAATAAAGTTTGAATATCACGTTGAAACTAAAAGATACGGTGACTTGTAAAAATTATGTAACCCAAATAACTACAAGTAACATAAAAAGGTTTAAATATATAAATTTCAGGGTAATTTCATGAAGTGATTATTATGTATTCACTGCAAATATCATTCATATATAAATAAATATCTATTGAATGTAATATCATTATCATTTGTAAATAGTGAACATTAATACATGTCAATCATCCGAGATAAATATCCATTAATTGTCGATATTACCAATTTATATCAGTCAACGCAAATATAAGTGATTGCATGTATCAATCTCTGTCAATGTGTATTTATTTTAACCATCAAATTCTCCAAGGTATACAGATATGTTTTATATTAAATGAAAAGTATGATCTTGAATTAATATCGCTACTTCAGTCAGTCGAATATTTCCAATAATCGGATATACAGATTATTATTATAGAAAAATGTGAAATATTATGAAAATCATGCCTTTTCGTATAAATATGATGAAGCATTTTACTTAGATAATTTTTTCCAAAAATACATACTTGAGAACAAAATGCCTAAGCCGTTTTGGATGAGGAATATAATTCCTCATCCAGTAATTCAGTTTTCTGAGATCTCACTGTACAGCTACCGGATTTATCATGGGTGCACGTGAGTTAAAAAAATAATAAATGTAACAAGATGTGACGATGTTTTATGCTTTTGAAATGAGAGCGGATTTGCTACCGTTGGTTTGTCTACCCTACAGTCATGCTCGGCTACTCTACTATTACCCTGAAAGTTTCTTGTCCGCAATTCCTCAACTCATACCTTCGTGGAAACGACCGATTACGTGCAGTCATGTATTTCTTTATCTCGCGTCTTGAGCCTGATGTGCAAACTCGTGTGTAGCCGCAATATTATGCGCCATGTACTACTTGCATATTACACATTCGATCTAGATTTTTTTCTCCTCGCTCACTTCAGGTGTGCGAATGCATATATTTCCAGGTTTTCAGTCGACAGCTTGAATTAATAAATCGTTGGAAATAAACGTATAAATAAATGAGAGGCCGAATTTACAGCCGCTAATTGACACGTAAAATCATACCTCAACCGCTTGACCTAAGTTCGAACTCGAGTACAAGTCACCCATAGAAATCCGACCCTAAGTCCTCTCATGATGATTCACACGACCCCCCACTCCCTCACACTATTTAGTGCGAAGGATTTTTTTTTCTTTTTTCTGCCTGACGCTTCCCCACCTAGTTTCGCAAGAGACTCTCGCATATATAATTAAGCAAGATACGGCCGAAGAAACCGACACGCCTCTTTGCGGTGACCTATAACGCACTCGAAAAGCCACTTACGCGTACTTCCCCGAACAAAATGGCGTGCCTGAGGGAAGCCCGCGATTGGCCCGAAGTTCTGCCAACGGTGCGTGACCCTTCGTCTCCTGTATGCAGCGACTTACAACACATAAGCATTCTCATCCACAAGCAAAATAAGAGAATGAGTCTCAGGAGGCATTTTTGTTGCGTTCGCAAGTTGGGGCATCGCGACGGCACCTGCGGGAACGGAAGCCCTGCCGCGACGCACCGCGAGTCACACGCATGCACGCACGCACTGCTTCCAACCGCATAAAAAAATATATATATATATATGGTTCATTCCATACCAAGTGAACCATTCATTTGCCAATTTTTCTGTAGTTTGTAAGCATAATAATGGAAATTCTCCGAAATTTGGAGAAAATTTGGAACGGACTGTCTCAACGAAAAAAAATATTATTACTTTATTCTGTCAATAAATTGTGAACATTTTTTTAAGCTTCTATGGAACATTTTTTATTAAAAAGTACATTCAAAAACTTAAATGGTATACAAGAACAAATTTTTTGTACGATCGGTAATTTTGAATATACAGCGAATTAAAAATAATGGAACAGAAAAAATCATTACTAAATTTTGGGCAAACCATAGGTGCTAAAATTTTGAAATAATTTATGAATGTTCGGGATACTCTAAACAACGTTTGAGAAAATTATGAAGACTTTTTGCCATAGTAAATGTGGGTGGCCCACTTGGTATGGAATGACCCGTGTATACATATAGGAAGGCCATCTGCATCGAGTCCCAAGCCCAAGGAGACAATCGCCAGGGCCCATCGGTACACGAATGTCTATCTCTCTTTTAATTCTTCTCCTTCTTATACTTTTTTTCTTGGTCGCGTCGTTGCCGTCACACAGTGCGTCGTTCGAAAACGGAAATCATTACGCGGCTTCATGAGAACTTGGCGTAATACAGGTCTGACAGTAGCAACTCGCGCACCCGCGCCTTTCCACGAGCAAGAGAAGCTCTCCGTTCACTCGACGAGATAAGAAATTTCACGGGACTGCAAATGACAATTATAAATGTCCGGTCGCACACTAATGGCGTTCCATTATTCACTCCGTTTCTATGTAACCGACGGAACTATATTCATGCAATTGCGTGGTATGTACCACGGTCCCGAAGATATGTGGAGGATAACGATTAATATAGCACATACCTATACATCCCTATGTTACCCCCGCGAAAGCGTCAACTACACTGACCTCTCGCCTCGTCATTCATTAGGAATATCTTCCACTGACATTTCCATTACTGGCAGTGCCCTTACCGCACCACCGAGCGTCGATCGTCCGACGAGCTTAACGACGCAACGTAATGACGCGGATCCAGTATTTGATACATGACGGGCGTGCGAGGGAACAATGGAGAAGAGATTGGGGACGAACGAATAGATGTCTCTGTCACCATGTTGATAGCACTTGATATCATTCGCTACGCTAATTCACCTTTATTCTTTAATCGCTGTGATATCGTCAGGAGGACCTGAGATAGACAATTAAACAATCTGATTGAGGATCGAATTTATGGTTGAACTCGAGGGGGTATCAAAGGTGAAAATGGCGTAATACCTTTAAAATACAATGGAGTAGAGATTAATAAATAAATTCTATATAATAATTTCAGAATATAATAATAATTTATAATAATCTATATAATAATTTCTCATCCAATTTTATTTATTTTTTAAACGTATATCGATAGTGTTAAAAATGTATATTTTTAACAAATTTTAATAAATTAAAAATCGATTCTGTGAAGGGATAACTAATAATATTATGAAAGTGCTATATAAATTTCATATGAACGGGTAATCAAAATGTTTCCCTTCTAATTGTATTACTCAAGAAACGACTAAGATGCATTTTTTATGCGTTGGTGAAATACAAATTTTGTAATTCCTGTATTTCAATGTAACACATCAGATCCTGAGAATGGCATCCCAGAGGGAGTTGCGGAAATGTAGAAAGATGCAGAAAGAGGACGAAGATGCGAACAAACTTCGTACGCCGCAAACAAATCACGCGTAATGAGTAATGAGAGATAAACCACAGAGCGAATGAGAACCGGGGTGCAGACTATATGCCACTGGTAACTGACGTTGCGGTTAACCCAAAACTTGGTCGCCATATATATATATATATATATATATATCTATATGTATCTATATATCACACTCTCATTTTGCAAGTATGCGCATTAACTATGATTTCAATAATGTAATCTACAAGTATTTCTATAAAGTATGTTACAACATTCTACATCGACTCGAATCTATTATTAAACTAGAAATAACGCACATCCAATAAGAAATTTACGTGATGCATATTTAAATCCAAGCTCCAGATTTGTTGATTATATTTTTTTTCACAAAAATTATTTTTTATACACGCTAAAGAAATAATTTTGTTTAATAGAATTTTGGCAACTGAAAAATTCAAGGTTCGTTAAAAATTACACTGCACATATATACACTACGTATAGGACCCTTGTTATCGCGTTAAGATAATATCATCTAGCAACGATAAAACTTTAGCGATTCTCGCACGTTCCGCATACAAAGCCAACCAACTACATGCAAATTGAACGACCATCACCACGTCGATTAATTTCGTAATGATTCGAATGAGCATTTTTTTTTGTTCGTAAGCCTAGAAAATAGGCTCTTAATACTGGTTAAATAGCCGTGCCTACATGAGAATTTTTTTGCGAGCATTATGAAACAGCGACTGGAACGAAGGTGAGAGAACACGTTTGCTCACATATGCATATCTGCGAATTTTGCAATATCGCATCCCTCGCATATCTCCACTATTATTCGCCTCATAGCTTTCATAATTACAGAGCATGTTTTAACAGCGTTAGCACGCGTGTGATATAACTTGTAACGTAGATACCGTAGGTGATATTATATTGCGACGTTAATTCATTTTACTGTAACTCGAAGAAGACCGGAAACTCGAATCGCCGGAAATCGTCGCAAACTGTTGGAGGGAAAATTAATTGAGGTGTTTGAGTGGAGTCTTATATCCCTTTACTAGCGTACACGGATACGAGATTTCCAGGATATCGACGAGGAAACAGAGACAGGGAAAGGTCGTTGCCAATCGATGGTGAGTCGGAAACAGAGTTAGTTTCATGCAAAAGCGTCGAGTAAAACTTTAGTAATTATCAATTAGCGGGTTTAAGTTGGATTGTTGGCCAATTCGCGGCTTCTACACTGTCGTTTGCGGCACAACACCGACAGCAGGAGTCTCTCTGGCCCACAGGATGTTCGTTCAACTTCAAAGTGATACGGAGACGAAATACACAGGCATGAGGTCTGAAGTTCTTCTAGCTCGAATGGAGAGAGTTTGAATGCTCGATGTCGGGTGTTTGTTGATGGTTTGCTTCTCCGGTGATATTGGCCAATGCCACGATACTGGCCGAAGGCGACATTAGCTTAATTGGATCGTGAAGAGCGATACCCACCTCGGAAACGCGTCCCTAACATTCAAAGCACCACAAAGTGTTGCAGGACACTGCTGTCTACGCCACGGCTGAAAGTCTTCTAGTTTTGCTGGTACAGAAGTACTTGCAGAGCCATTACACACTTGTCCACACCTCAGACACATAATTTCCTCTTTGAACGTTGCGATATAATTTTTTTTAATTTTTCAACTATCTGAGAAGATTGTCAATATAATAAGTCAAGTAGTGTTTTTAATAAGCAAGTTTAGTTTGCATTCTCTTTTTATAATAGTTTGTACAAATTTTTGTTTATTTATTGACTTAAAAATTATTTCTTTTGAGATTTTTCAAACAGTAGTCTATGATTTTTTTTACCGATTTTAATATAATGTAGTTCATTTTCAACACGTACTTTCTTGGTACTGTTGACCTTAAAAAAATTACAGCAGCAGGTTTATGAAGCACTTTTTTGATACTCAAACAATGGAGTATAATTTTTTTAAATTTAGAGACGAATTTATAAAGTAGTTGTTGGGCATATGAATAAAATGTAAAATGTAAAATGTAAAATGTTGGGCCTTATTCTATGAAAAAAAAAACCGAGTATTTGGCTGTATTGATATTTGGATTTATTAGTTAATATTTTACTATTCATATGTTTATTATTTTAGGCAACATAAGAGAATACAAATAGCCATCAACTATTGTCAATTACGGCATTAAACTTTGAATAAAGCGTCGTGAAAAAATGTGTACTCATCTAACTAGTGTTAAGCACTGTAGCGGCATTAATCAGTCACACTGAGAGAAGAGTTTGTTAACAGTTAACAAATCTTGGTTAAATATGGCGAAATGAACCATTTAGTTATTCTTATTGAATCTCACTTGAGCCAAATAAGATTTGTTAACTATTAACAAATGTCAGCGAGCTTAATTTGCGACAAGCAAATTTTATTTAGCTCAAGTGAAATTCAATAAGAATAACTAAATGATTCATTTCGCTATATTTAACCAAGATTTGTTAACTGTTAACAAATGTTAACAAACTTTTCTCTCAGTGCACATTATATAAATTAGTGAACCAGTTTCGCTACAGGCTCCCATAAAGACAAACCAAAACGTTTTGCAGTGGAAGTCAGTTGGTTATCAACCAAGAGTTAGAGGAATAGAACGTGTTACACAGGTATTGCACGTTCGGTAAACTCGCACGAATCTCCCGAGAACAGCAGTCGCTAATTGTGCTAACCAGCTCATACAGATTCTGAGGATGTTTCTGTCACGTGTGCAAATACGTACGTACGTACAACATAGCGAGACAAGTTCATACTATCACTAAAATAATTGTAGTATCTAAATGGTACAATACAGCAATAAAACTTGGTAATTATATGATGTTGATGAGGTTGTGGCCGAAGATAATATAATGATGTTTTGGTATTGCGGCTTCAAGCGGCCTTGGTGATCGTCTTGAAAAACTTTCTTACGTTTTGACTCCGATCGGAGTCATCTTCAGAATATTTAATTGATATGTGTCGTTACACTGTGGAGTTGTTTACAAAAATAAATATAAAAAAAGGATCAAAACATGAAAGCATACATTCTTTTATATTTTTTCCCTACTCACCGAATACAAAATAAAACATTATTCCTTTTGGACATACTCCGGCAATGCATCTATTTGGATGCCTTGATCCAGTGAATGTTTATTTTGTTTTGTGTTATTGTCCTAAATGTGATGCCCATATGGGGAATGTAATTTTATTTTTGAGGCCAGGTCTTCCGGCCAAAGTATGTATTAATAGTAAAGGTGAGTAAGATGATGTTTGTAGGTTATGTTCCCTTCGAATCTGTTGGACCGTTTAACAATTTTTTTTTAAATATGTAGTGATTTCAGTAATTTATTTTGGAATTGGTATTTACTTGGTAATTATACGTACACAATTAATAAATTATCGTACCCTCCAAATGTCTCTAGAAAATCGTGCACCAATCCCGATAGATCATTATGATAAATGAACTGTGTACTCGAGTTAAACTCCAAGTCGAACACTTTTTCATCGATAACAATAATGGTACTCGAATCCGAAAACAGCTCAACAAGTGCATCCAGAGATAAGATCAGCCGATAATTGCGAGTGAAATGTCGAGTCGATGGCTATTACTAGTGGTATTTAAGGTACATATGTGCGATTATATTAACTGAAGGCCAATTGTACGTTTAATCGGTTCAATGCGAGCATCGATAAAAATATGTCAATCATAATTAATATACTGGTTTAGTAGCGTAAACCGAGGTTGACGTGACTCCGGTAATCGATCGGGGCCAACTTTTCAAGAGTTACCCACTAACTCTACAATATATAATATATATTATGTATTATATACTATATATAGTATGTATAATAGGAGACGAGGTGAGTATATGACCCGATCGGCGCCGAGTTTATATACCAGAGATATGTGGCCGCAATACTTGGTCACTACGCTCGAAAAACGATCGAGCGAGTTCGTGCGGCGACTGATCGATCGATCTCCCGCGACACGTTTAGTACACGCAGCGGCAGTTGCAGCGGAAGCCGTATTATAACATGTACGCTTGAAGGTTTATCCTCTGCGTGTAGTCGATCTCTCTAATCTCGTTTCCTAACGATAAACATCGTTCCGCATGTACCTCTTCATTCTTTTTTCCTTTTTGTAACGGCTCAGCCACTCTACAAGCTCCACGTAATTGAATAACTGACGATGATTTTAACGATTCGATCGAACCCATTTCACTCAGCAACGGCGTACACTTAACTGTAGACAAACATACGGAATTATAAAGTAACGGTATGGAGATTGGTTTATACGATAGGAAAATAAAAATTGATCGACGATGCACGTGTTAATAATATTTGGAAATTTTATGGTTGACGTTTGTTAATATTGTTGACGGATTGAGTGAAATTTATCATGTAACTAATTTGTTGATAGACTTCGACATTGACATTACTCAAATGTAATGTTACTAGTTTCTTCGATGAATTTAATTTTCTTTATTTCTTTTTCTCTTCTTTAACCAAACGTTGAAAATATATCACTCAAGGTTTTAGATTCTGTTATTACGAAAAATAACGCGTGAAAATGTGTTAAGAAAAATGTTTCCGTGGAGTTATTCAAGCGCCAGCTTCTCTAGTCTTGGTGAGCTCCTTTAATTTTTTATCTTTCGATCGTATTTAACTCTTCGTGCGGAGAAATATGTGGATTTTTGGGCAGTTCCCGAATTTATATACGTTACTTTATTAACATAGCTTTAAAGTAAAGTAGTTTGGTGTATGAAATTTTCGTCACATTATGATACATCGTTAATTAAATATCAGTTTATAAGCCGGTCCATTGAGCAGATATATTTTTCAATTTATATCAAAAACCACGAATGTACGTTGAAATAATTAAATAAATTCAAGCTAAAGGCAACGTTAATTTTAGCTTATCGATTAATTCAATGTTTTACAACGATAACATTATCCAACAGTGAAAATACAATACCTTTTTTCCACACAAACAACATTTTCATGAAATTACCTTTTTGGAAAAAAAAAGAACCATCCTTTATAGAGTAACGTGCACACGTATATATTGGAAGGGATGGGGAAGATCAATTGCAACAGCGATGCAATAAATTTGGATGGTGATACTAGCGGGGCATTGCGAGCACTTCCGGTTTTTCCGTTGAGCCATCAGTGACGCATCCACCGACCCCAGTAGCGCCAATCGTCGGAGTGGATAGAGAGAGAGACGTTTCGTTTTTTTTTTTTCACGCGCTCATCCGTGTCTCTCGATGTATATGTGTATAACCATGCATGTACCACGTACATAGTATATCTATATACGATACGTGTTTCATGCAGCAACGCGTTCACTCTCAATCTATCAGAGCCGCGTCGAGAAGGGTTGGAAGCTCCCTGGACTCGGCATCTAGCTGCGAGTTTCCGTACCGTCGGTATACTGCTGCTGATCCTGTCGACGGTAACGAGAAAGCAAAATAAATGGCGGCGATGGACGGTCCGCGGGATATCGCACGCCTCCGCATAGTATAGTATATAACCATTGAACCTCCCATCCCTTTCTCCTCTTATTTTCTACCCTTTGCCAACCGTTACGTTATACTTGGTTTCGTTCCATCTCGTTCCGCGCGGTCTGCTCCAATCGAGCACTCTTGCCATGCCCTCGCACTAACAAGAGTGCCAGTCGATGTTGCCGCTGATGGTCGGACCATGGTTTGGGTGAGGTCACACGCCATTTCAAAGGTAGTTGCGATGGGGGGGCTTGTATCACTAACGGTGGACTCGGGAAAATAACGGTCGGCGGGTTGTTCAATATCAATGAAGCTTGTTACGGGGAATTCGAAAATTCATCAAAGATCCAATTCCCGGCAAGATTTTGTTGAAATCTAGAAACTGATATTAGTTTCCAGAAATTTTTAGTGTCGAAATCACGCTGTGTAAAGTTTCATTTTGAAAAAACGAATTTTTCCTAGAAATTCTGGCTTTGATAAATTTTTGGAATTTACAGGAACTAGTATTAGTTTCCGTAAATTTGTACTGTATACAGTTCCATGTCACAGTTCCATTTCGTAGAAACGAAATATTCATCAAGAACGTAAACAAATAACGAAAAATGCATCAAAGATAGAATTTTCGAATTCGCTGACTTTATTTTTATTAATAATGATTGGATGTGATGATTCATTTGTACAGCAACCACATAAAAGTATTAAAGTGTGTGAATGTTTATTTTTCGAAAATGCCCCTTTTACTCGGAAAGAACATTTTTTTTTCTATTTTATATCTCAAGTAGAGGCACAAATGGCAATGGTTATAGGTCACTGCCCGAAAGGATGATACGAAAGGGATAACGAAAATTTCATATTTATATGTAACGACGAGCATGCCACTCTTTTCCCATTCTTTTTTATCAGGTCCATCGTCCTTTTTTGCTATCTTTTTCACCACCCCATTTCTCCTTTATTTTTTTCCTTCCTCATAAAGATTTTTCTTATTATTATTCAGATCCCTTCTATTCCTCATACTGTACCATTTCTATTTAGATTTCACCGACCAATGGTCTGTCTCAATGATATTGCCAGGTTTTTCGCTATGACCATCGCCTCGTTCGACGCTACTTTTCTCGAGGTTTCCCTTGGGAGAGAAGAAAAGCTTGTTAAGGGAGTCGTTAGAACGCTTTTACCGCTTCGCTTATCCCATTTCGTTGTTTCTGTGCGGGAGGATCAACATTACGGCTGTACTCGAACTCTACTCGTTGACTGCTCACGAGACCATCATTCGCAACTTTACTTGTCTATCACCTGCAACCGAAGTGCAGAGAATTCCAACTCCGTTTCTTTGAACGCTGATATCGCGATGAGAATCTGACGCCACAAACTCGCGCCTATCATCACGCAGCCTCGAGTATCTCATCATCGAGCTTTCTCGTTTATTTTCCAGCCCTCATAACGACCTCTTTCTGGCGTTGGCCGCTATGTTGTACGGTTGCCGCGGTATCAACATCGATTCTTCGCCAGAAGTGGTCCGAGCAAGTGGTTCGTTACCAGACCGTCGGAAACTCGCCATCGTAGGCAAACTTCGTTATAGCGCAAAGGGGCTAATGGACCAACGAACTGGTACGGGTAAAAAGAAATTTAATTAAAGTCGAATCCCTCATATTGTTTCCTCATTTTTCAAAACATTTTCCAAAGTTATCTCTATATAAAAGTATTCCTCACAAAAGTTCATTGTAAACGGAATAATAATGAGAAATTTTTGTGTTAAAGAGATAAATAAAAGTACAATGTATTAAAAAATTTCGTTATATCTTTACAACAAATTATTAGCAATAACGGGAATGTGCTACATACATTATTTTCGCGAATCTAGACAATATTAATTATGAAAATTCAATTTCTTATCAAATTTGTATTGCTGGTTTGGATGACATGATTACTTGAATATTATTTCCTACGTGTATCACCTTTTGACGTATTTTGTCAAATGCATTGAAAGTCTGATAGATAACATATTGGTTTAATCAACTCTTTCGAACACTCATAGAAAATATAAACATCCTATAGAATCTCTTTTCGAAATCACCACCTTATCCGTCTAAATAATGATAACACCAAAACCAAAGTAACATATCTATACACTTCACTGTTAGAAAAGACTGGAAGTTTTTATGCATAAACTCGTTATTGAAATTTAATATACAATTTTGGTATAGAATTCATGTACTTTTTCAGTAAAATTAAAGCAAATTATTCAAATTCGAGTACTTTTACTGTAAAATTAAAGTAAATTAGTGAATGGTCCGTACCGTACATTAATTTTACATTACACTTGTATATTAAATCTAATATACTAGTTTATGCATAAAAACTTGCAGTGAAAGTGCATTAAAGTTCAAGTAGATTTTTTTTACAATGTTAGTAATATTAGTCTTTGTACTAACATTTTAAAAAACTTTAAAAAACATTCTAAAAAAATAATAAACGAAACACCCTACTCAACGATAATAACCAGGCTGAAGGACTTCTGTCAATGGCCTTGCGTACCTTGTATATATATAAATGTTATATGGAAAAAAAAAAAAATTGTACGCATCGTCAATAAACAAACAGTTATTACTACTGGTTTAATCAACGTTTCCAGAAATAGGATCAAAATTACAATAACCTTAAAACGAGTGTTGTTTTTAATTCTGGAAATCGAACGAATATCTCGAACGGGAAATTTTTCCGAATAAAAGAATTTTTAGAGCTCGGTTAAATCATCGCTACTTGCATTTATGTTACATATCATGTGTTGGCGCGAGAATTCACGAAACGGTTGGACAGCTCCCGAAAACACGAGGACGCCCGTGGCGTTGCGACGTGAGATTTACATCCGTAATTCCTACCGTCGCTTTACACATCACGACAAGAGAGATATGCATGTGTATGTGTTGCATATAGCAGCAATGTTGGAAGCACGTGAGACAGCCTCCGAAGGCGTTGCATCCGCGCCGGTTCGAGCGATATGTAGAGCTCGACGTTGCAAATTCGAGCCCCAGGAGTCGTCGTGTCATGGTCGCGCCAAAAATGTTGCCGCAGCCCCTCATCAGCGGCAATTACGTTTAGCTTGTTGTGCACGTGTAGAGCTGTACTAAATCGTCGTGCACCAAAGACTATTAAAAAGGTGTAAAAAGGAAGCGTACCAACCGAAAGTCAAAGTAACGAAAAATTCCTAACACCACGAAAAGCAAGCAATAATCATTTCCTCCTCAGGTTAGCAATATACACCAGGTAGCAATTTAGGCAACAATTTCGCTCGCACGTTTACGACGTTAACATCGTATTCCATAGATAACAGACCGGTTCCACTCGAAAATTCTAGTAAGCTCCTTTTGTCATTTCTTTTTTCGAGAAAAAAAAAAGAACGATCTCGCGACACGAGAGACTCTTTTAGGGTGTCAAACTTGCTGAACACGAAGTAATAGGAGGACGTCCAAGAGAGAGAAAGAGGATAAAAAAAGAAGAGGTAAGAAGGAAGGGAGAAACTCGACGTGGCGTAACGCGAGTCGATAAATGGTTCTTCGCTTCGTCGGCGAAACGTAGAACACAGAAGAAACGAGAGAGAGCGACGGATTGAGATGAAATGCGATGAAACGACAAAGAGTACCAGTGGAGATATATATATATATATATATATATATAGCGTGTAAAACTAGGAAAAGGGATGATCGAGAGTGGCCTCTCCCGTTAGCGGTGTGTGTAATAGTTGTAGTATTATCGAGGAAAAGTAACACAGTCTCACACTCTTTGTGAAAGAGGTCCAAACTAAAGCTGATACCGGTTCCACATACCGCTGGTCATATTCCGCTGACGATCTTCTACCTCGTGATAATGACAAACTGCCACCGATGCGGGCAGGAAGTGGCGAAATGGCTGTGCCATTGCAGGATACATCTACAACTACTAGCTTTTCTCTACACGCGCATCAACTAGCAGCCGTCAATTTGCAGCAAAAGCTTTGGCCAGCCACACGTATGCACGTTTTACAAAGGCGAGCGAAACACGCGACGACGTTACGAGTGATGTGAGCGACCCGCTGTGTGTTGCATATATAGTATATACATTGTGTATATGTGTATACATCAGCTACGTCGACGCTCTACCTCCACGATATTTACAACTTTGTGGTTTTGCAGGATATATGGGCTACGCATAAGCCACGAGGAAACAGAGAAATCTAGTCACGCTCTTTCTCTCACTCACTCGCATTCTGACACGATCGCTCGTTTGCACGCGTTGGTAATATACCGGCGGGTGCGTGTGGTAATTGCCGGCAGTGCGCGGCCTCCCCAAAATTGGGACAAAGCGTCGAGAGAGACAGAGAGAGGATAGCGATAGGAGGTATGGTGTGTTTTACCTCTACGTGAATATAGCGAGCTCGGCCTAATTTGTTCTGCCACGCCCCGATTCACTCTCGATTCCGGTAGCGCGCCACGCGTCACGTCAGCTTCGTTTCACCAGCTCACCAGAGCACCACCAGTCAGCCCGTTGCCGCAGCATGTGCTGGGGTTATAAAATTGGTGAATTTTCGAAGGGAAACCGAGGTGGTAATACTCCAGTTTATCCCTTCGGTCAGGAACCATGTGTTTTATGGTTAATTTTGGGATAACGTATTATTTGCACTCCGAGGTCTTTACCTAACAAACTCGACTTGTGTCATGATGACATGACAATTGTTCCATGACTTTGTAGAGAATAATATCATGTGAAGACAACATTAATTTTCTTTTTTAACTTGGCGTCAAGTCGCTACCGCTACTCTTGATCGTTTGTATCATTTCCTCGACAAATTTAACGAAATCGTCTTTTTGCCCATTTTGCTTCCTCATAGAGGATCTGTAAATTCTGGAATCAAAGACGGAAAAGAAGTTCACGGAAACCAAGCTTCATTTTGCTTCCTCGTAGAGGAAAAGAAGTTCACGTGAACTACTTTTCCGTCTCTGATTCCAGAATTTACAGATAAAGAATTTACTTCCTCATAGAGGAAGCAAAATGAAGCTTGGTTTTCGTGAACTTCTTTTCCGTCACTGATTCCAGAATTTACAGATCCGACTTCCGGTCGGAAAATCCAACCTAATTTTATGTATTTTTTTTTCAAAATATCGAATTTTTGGCCTCCACTATCGTTCTCAAGTCACATATTCTACCACAGAAAATACCCGTTACAAGCCTTTATACAACGATTTAAAAAAAAGCGATTTGTTTTCGTTTTTGATTCCAGAAGTCGCATGTTTTAGTCGCATAGGGATACGAAGTAGAAAAAAAGTGAAATTGTGAGATTTCCTAAGTTTAATTACAATGCAATTTTATTCACATGTTTATTTAGGTCACTTGTCATCTTGTCTCTGTCAGAAAATTTTTATACTCCCCAAAAGAATTATTAAGAAGAAAAACGACGGTAGTTTTAATCCCCATGACACGTTGAGGATTATATAGCGTCGGAATGTCAGCTAATCTCGTATAGGAATAAACAAAATAAGAAGAATTAAATAAAAAAGGAAACGAAACAGCTTGAAAGCGTCGTGAAGTCGCGGATACCAGGAAAGTCACTCAGAGCTAGGCATTCGGTAAACGACAGTTCCGGAAATAGTGTGGCACACTTGTCAAGTTACGCGCTCGCTCGCTCGTGCATTCTCTCTCTTTTCTCTGTCCCTTCAATTTCTGTTCTTCTTTCTTTTCCGACAGTCTTTATGTCGCACTTTTTCGTGATGTTTTCCACCGACGGTCTCAACCCACATTTATACCGCACAGAGCGCGCACGTACCGCCCTCAGCAGCACTCGCGGCAAAGTAGCAGAGAAGTCGAGAATCCAAGCGGGTTTTCCGCACTCCCGAGAGAACAAGATTCTTCTTCCTCCAAAGATTTCGTTCCAATGGTGACGAGACGCGAGAAACCCTAAAAAAAAACCCTGACGCAATAATCGATACTGACGGATAAGAGTATCTATGCTGATGCGATACCCGACGGACTGGAATTCGAGATGACGAAGAGACACTTACTCCTCCATTTCTTGCTGAAAAGTCATATTTTCTCGACATAAATCCATCAATTTGTGAAATATTATCTGAAATGTATTTTTTTCAGAAGGAAAAATCAACGACCACTAAAAGAATACGTTGTACGTAAAAGCAGCGATCTTTCTGTTCTTTTGCTGGTATTATCAAAATTTCAGCCTTTTATTTATCACTTATTCGTTGAATTTATTATCAAGAAACGCGGTGGCGTTTCAACTCGAAGTATTAAGTTTGGCTTAATATTATTGCAAGAAATTTACAGTTCACAATTTTTTGTTTACGAGTAATTTTTTGCAAGCTTTTTTGTTTGTAACGATTTTTTACCAAGCAATTTTTTGTTTGTAATGCTTAGTATCTTCAGAGAACTCGAAGACTTGGTAAGGACCGAAACTGTTGAGCTGACGAGGGCAAAGCCATTGCCGCGTCGACGTTGCCGCGTCGAGACACAACGAGCTAACTCGTTGACACTTGAAACGTGAAATGAAGAGGCGGCGGCGACGGCGACACGCGTTACGAGTATAATAAGAGAATCGATTAACATAGAAACTGCCTTATCGAATGGCGGTTTTACGACACGACGAGGGCATATATACATGTTATACTCTGTGCAATATAGTATGTCACACTAGAGTGCCAGAATTTACTACAACGAGAGGCTGCGTCGCGAGACCGGGTCGAAAATGGAATTCCAACTGGGCGGACAAATTGGTCGTTTTGGCAAAGGTATAACGTAAGTTACGAAACGTACGAACACGTCGTAAACTAGAGGAAGTAACAGGCTATCGAGCCTGCGGAGTTATTGGACATCAACGACTGGGAATCGCTAACATTTCGTTTTCTATCCTCACCCATTCTTGATACTTTCACGGTACTCTTCCATCTTTCTTGCTCCTGTCACCGTTTTTAATAAATTAACCGTATAGCACGTGAAATCGTTTGCCATGACTGAAGCTGAAACCTTCTTAGTCATCTTGACGCGACTAAGAATTTTTCGTGTGGTTGAACCCAGCGAAATACCCTCTTTCGAAATGAAGAACATGTCGTTTTTTTTAGGTTTATCGATATAATCGTACACCCCGAGAAATTATTGCAATTTTCGAAAAACGTAAATGACAATTATCGATTGTTGGCCAATTAACATTTTTTAAAATTATTTTATTGTATATTAATACTCACAGCGATCAATATAATTCTGACAGAATAACTCAGCAGGAATACATCGTAGTATTAAGATCCGATTAAACTTACCTGAAACATAGTAAAAGAACAATATCGTTAATATAGATTTCTGATTGTCACTGATTAAATCGTAATGAAGAAAATTTTGTATCGTAATATACTATTATTGCACGCTGGTTTATTTATTATATACTCAGAAATATTGTGGTAGTACTGCCAACTATAAATGAAAAACATTAAATGCTTATTTAGTTATATCAAATTTTTCCAATATTTCGATAATTACAGTAATATAATAGCTACTGAATTAAACATAGTTAAAAACTCAGTTACGAATTTCCGTTGAATTATTCAAAATTAACTTAAACTGTGTATAAATTATACATTTGGTTGGTATGAAAAAGATTTTGAATCTTTTAAAGGTCTCTGGGAATATACTTTCCCAATCTTTCTCCACTTACGACATATAACGTGTCACAAATTGCGTCTTTACATTTCAACCAAATATATTATTTCATAAGAAATTTCTTTTCGCTTCACTGAGAAAAAAAATATGTTAGAATGAACTAAATCGGCGTTCACCCTCGTTCAAATGAATTTTTAGTTGGTATAACAAATATTTTGGTTACCGCAAATATATTTTAGTCAACTGAATCAAATAATTATTGAAGACACTAAACATTTGGTTGTCCTAATAGAGAAATTCGTTTGAACGAGGGCAAACGCCGATTTAGTTAATTTCTACATTTTTTTTCTCAGTGTTATTGTTATAATTATGGAAGAAAAAAAATGGAAGCACGATTAACGGAAACGTGGTTTACCCATGTTGACGTTATTTACGTTTTACCGCTGCTCTGATTGATATTATTTCCGGAAATGGTTGCTCTGATTGCCAATCAATTTTTTTTTCCGTCAAATTTCATCAATTTTGTTTTTTTTTTTTTTTGGGCATTATCGATTTCATCGATTTTCTAGCATTCTTCAAGTTCTATTCGTCAAAAGGTTAAAAAATTGTTATTTCGGTTTATGAATTGCAATCCTCAGTATCGGTCCTTTCGACTTTGACTCTCTGGACTTGTGACCGCCGCACATGTCGCATGTTTGCGCTGTCTCTTCGAAACATAGTATCAGTCAGTTGTACGGTACAACACTCTCGTCGTATAACGAGCAGCAAATCCACTCGGATCCCAATGTAACCCGTGGCTCGTAAAAATCCAGCGATACAACCTTCGTCGGCAGTGCGCACAGCGTCCACTACTCTCTTTGCTTTCGTAAGAATTTACGACCGTATGATGCTAATCGGAAAGGGAGAGCAGCCACGTTCGAGTATTGCGACGAGCTTTGCGTTGAAGCAGAGAGACAGAGAGAGAAATAAACATAGAAATGAAGACAAATTTTACCAAGAGTGGATGTAAAAAAAAACCGTGTGACAAGTACAAGACGAGCGTGGGCAGAGATTTGGGAAATGTGTTGTTATTTTTTTTTTTTTGTCGAGCATGGAAACAATAAAAATGATAATAATCGAAATTCTCTCACGGATAACGATCGTGGACACCCACGAATTTTCTTCAATTCCATTGGAATATCCGGCTTAACATCAGAAATACCACCAATCGACTAGAATAAGCTTCAGAAAAATCGTTTTTAGTGTTCAAGCGTAACACAATAATACGACGACCTTGATGCACGTGTAGTTTTCTCGTCACGCTTCCTGCGGCGGCGAATAATCGGTGCGTCGAATCGAAGAATCCGTGTTCACGCGTATTATAGCTTAGGGATCCGTATATACGACACTATAGATATACACCATGTATGTATATGGGTCATTCCATACCAAGTGGGCCACCCAAATTTAACATGGTCGAAAAAATGTAAAATATATAAATTATTTCAGAATTTTAGCACCTATGGTTTGCCCAAAATTTAATAACCATCTTTTTTTATTTCATTTTTTTTTTCAATTCGCTGTATATACAAAATTATCCATCGTACAATACATTTGTTCCTGGATAAAGTTAAAATATTTGAATATAGCTTTTATTAATAAAAATTTCCATAGCCACTCAAAAAAAATTTCCGCAATTTTTTGACAAAGTAAACTAGCAATATTTTTTTTCCGTAGTATGTTATAGGCGTGTTCGTGTATTGTTAATATTAATTCTTTATCGACTATCATCGATCAATTTTAATGATGGAATTTTGCGAAGCGCTTCTCGAAATCTTCAGATTCGTGAAATTTTTAATTATGCTTCGGTTTCGGGCGCTTTGAATCTAACGATCACGGTCTCAGACCCGAGAAGTGCTTCGCAAAATTCAATCATTAAAATTGATCGATGATAGTCGATAAAGAATTAATATTAATATTTTTTTTCATCGGGACAGACCATGCCAATTTAAAAAAAAAATCACAGAATTGCCATTATTATACTTAGAAACTACAGAAAAATTGGCGTGATGGCAAATGAATGGCCCACTTGGTATGGAATGACCCATATATACGATGGAGTATAACTATAGAAGCTATTGGTCGCTGAATAAGGGGGAGCCTCGATTCGCACGAGCGTAGGTGCGACGATGGAATGTGACGAAGGTGAGCACTGGCCTCTGAGGATGCAAAGAGGACCATAGCATGCTGTTAACTCTGCTGCTGCTGCTGCTGCTGCCGCCACCGCCGAGATGAGCAGGATAGAGAAGGTAGAGGGAAGAGTGTGTATGCGCTCTGTGGTCGCCGGGCGTGATCGAGGATCGAATGGTCGAAGAACTGGTTCGACCGGAGGGCGACGTGCGAGAGTCCAGACGACACGCTCGATGGACGACGAGAGAGGTCCTTGGTCCTTGCTCGATGCACGCAGCACCGGTAGAAAATGAGATTGGGACACCAAGGCGTAAAATAAAAGAAATCGTCAATCCCCTTTAAGACCCAACGCTATGGTTCGTAACGCGATGAAAGACAAGTTGAATCAAGAAAGCATTTGACTTACGATTTATCAACTAATTCCTTGTATTTACAAAAAAAAACATTTAAAGAATTTTGAATGTCGCTTCAAATGAATAAAATTTAATTGAAAAAGTTTCGATGAACACGTCACGTGTCTTAATGTATGGTTAAAATATTATTCTCACTGCTAGAAGAAGAACAAATAAGACGAGTCTGTGGTCGTTGTGCAAAGCATGTGGTAAAGAAAACAAAGTGCAAAGGAGTTTGTTGCTCGACGATGGTCAACCTAATGTTTTTTTAAAACTGAGAAGGAGCAAAAAGTCGCGTCAATCGTTGGACTTTCCACAGTGAGAAAATATGAAGGCGGTGAAACTACTCTCTGTGTCGCCTCTTCTATTTGAGAAGAAGTGAAACGAGGCTCTGCGGTGACGGGCACCACCGGCCGGCAACCACAGTCAAAGCAGTACAATAATACAGGTATAAGGGTTTCGGAGAACTCGTGTGAGGAGGCGAAGGTATATACTTACATTAAAAAAAAAAATAACTGCCCAATAGAGTATTTCGTGGTTTTATGTCTGTTTAGTAATGTACACCATCTTTACTACGAAATGTCCATATGTATGCGAGGTCACGCAATGGAACAAACTCTTGGTGGATACCGAAGCGTTTTCCCGTAGTGCAAACATCAGCGAGGAGGTCCCAAGATCTCTGAGAGTCTCCATCTTGCTTGTTCTCACATATTGCTATGCAGCAGCGACTCATTCTATCCACTCTTGTTGGTCCTGATCGTTCCATAGAAACCATCTACCGTATAGCTCATCTCTCGCTCTCTGGCACGCTCTTTGGTGTGCTCACGCTGTCTCCAGAGCGCGGCAGTTTACCATCGGGCTGTTGGGTCTCCGGTGCTCGTTGTATAGCACCGGTACACGATGATGCTGAATGCCATCCGAGGAGAGAGAAACAAAGACGGAGTAGAAGCTTGGAGAGCCAGCACGTCGGTGACAAATCATTGTCGTATTCCACGTAGCAAAATCAATATTTGCCGTGGCAGGATGTGCGGTCGTCCATCGCTGGTTGTAATTCCACCGGGGTGTCGGGTATTCTCGAGACACGCCGTGCTGCGCTACGCTTCCATGAGCGTCAGCTGGTCCACCCTTGCTGGAGATGCTACCCAACGATGTACGTATAGACAGATATATATGTGTATATATATATATTCCTGTTGTATTCGTGAGCGCATCGATCTTACACGCGTATATTCAGGGCTCTTTACCGGCTACGCGCGACAGGGATGGAGTATTAAGGATCAATTTAACCAAGTTTCCAACGTCAATTTATCATCGAATCTCCATAACAGCTTCTCCAACTTTGAATTTCGAGAGATTATTGAGTGAGTGTCTCAGATGCTATGGCTGTTTTCGTTGGAAAACGCCATTTTCAATGATCCATCGAGAGAATCTGCCGGGAAATCTGGGAACGTCGTAAAATTCGTTGGGGATCGGAAATTATACGGATAAAAGTCCCCGACACTCCTCTGTGCCGCTCTAGAAAAGGCTTCGAAGGCTTTTCGAATAACGGACGTCTTTCTCTCTGTCGCACGATTAGGCGAACGCGAATCTCCGCAGAGGGGATCCGAGAACCCTCTTAAGCCGGGATAAGAGCCAACGTCGTGCCACCCTAAGGCCTCCACCTCACGACGTCGTCGACGTCTGATAGGATATCTCGGCTTCTCGTTCGAAGCCCGAAGGACGAGCTTCGATGCTTCGTCGTGTGTGTGTTATCCGAGACACGTTTCATCGTATTAGGAGAAACGCGTGACTTCTCGCATTTAGAGACAATGAGAGGGAAGACGTTAAGAGAAGCTCCACGAATCGTGAATCCGCTATAGCTGTGACTTAAGAACTTTCAAGGAAAATTCAGGGACAACTGGAACAGGGATAAAGGAATAAGGAAACTGATGATAAAGCAAACTTGTTCAGAGTTGAAAACAAATAACGTATTGTACAGTTTATTTGAAATCTTGGAAAGACTTTCTCTCAACATTACAAAAACACTGTACACAAGGTTACAAACAAGAAGAATGAACAAATGGCTTGGAGGATTTCAACAAAACTTAGTATTCGTAAAAATACGACTATTTATTTCAGATAAAAGAAGGCTTGTATTGTCTTAAGTAGAAATTTCGTTTAATAGCATAGTTCATCGCAAGTTAATAAGAATTGTTCTGCCAGGTTTGCCATTTGTTACACTTACAACGTCAGCGGAATATAGACCAATTTTCTTCGAAGTAAGACGATTTCAAAGATCCCTCCTTGAGAGTTTACGTAAAGCGAAGAAACCCCCATACATGCTAGTTCGATAATGCGATTTTCTCGAGCATCCTAGTTGGTTTCCGAGAAACCTCGAGAACCGTAGAGCTTCGGAAAGAGGCAATAGTAGGGCTGAAGGGTGCGGTGGAGGGAGGCATATATATATATATATCTATATATATATATATATATATATAGACAGGGCGAAGGGATTACAGAGTTCAGATCGAGTTTCTCACGGGACACTCTAGTATTATCAGGGGCGCCCCGTGACATCGTTTCCATTGTCTTTGGCGTTGGGCCTAACGTCGCGTCTTCGGGTTCCACTGCGGTGTTTCCTCTCGAAAACCCTCAACGTACGTACTTATGTCTACGAGGTACATACGATCCCGGAGAATTCGGCTACTCGAATAGTCGAAATGCCTCGCTGAATTAGATCGAGCATCTGCTCTAGTCCGACTGACTCTAGTGGTCTCATCTTCGTAGCCGGAGATTCGTGATAGATCGCGTTCTTGAGGCGAGCAACTTGAAATGAGAAAATTCACGAGGAATCTGACCTCGTCCCAACTATTACATACCATTTCAATTTCGCCAGAATAGATTACCGCTGACACTTAGTGAAATCGTGGCACTTTTTGCAACTATTGAGTGACAACTATTCGTTGGTCCATGCGACTATTATTATCGCCACGGATTTGCAATGAAATTCCAATTAATGCAGAAATATACTCTGATCAACTAGGCATAAAGACAAAAATCCCTACTTTTCCGCTTCGGTCTGCAACGAAATTGCATGGTTATATATATTGCTCGTTGGTGCGGAATCCGTCATACGTTATTCCCTGTCAAGAATAATACCGATGCACACCATTTCAAGAATGAGGGACGTAAAGCCAGTCTGGTAACCATGGATACATGTATCGCGATTACTTTGTGCGTGCAATTTCTTTTTGTCTCACACGTACTTCTCTCCCCTCGTTCTCATCATCTCGATTCTAGATCCTTTAGCTTCTTCCTGCTTTTTCATTATTATTCTTATTATTATTATGCCTAACGAGAAAACGTATCGCGGGATATAAGGCACGTTATATGGATTTGCCCCTCATCGCGAGGGATGATAAAAAGGTGAGCGAGTTCGACGACATAACATAACCTTCTCTCCTCTCTCCCCATGATAAACGTGCAATATAGCGAAACAGAGATGGAAATTTGAAGGGATGACGGGGTGATTTGCTCTGGGCAAATGTGCGAGTGACTGTGTCGGTGTATAATGAGAGAAAAACAATGTGTGTACGTCTGCAGTGAAGTGGCGATGGGGAGTATAGATATACATAAATTTATATGACTGGAGCGTGCAAAAGGGTGAGAGGAAAGCCTGGGCTCGGTTTGCATAATACCATTGGCCGCTCAAGTGCGAAGCGTAAGCTGTTTTACCATTTCCATTCGGCGATAATCCCGGTAAAATATTATTTTAAAGGTGCGGGGTTGGCGCGAGCGTGTTAGATGAAAAGCGGCGTGCCCGAGCATTCCACGGGACTTCCATTCCACCGACGGTACCTAGACTGTACGTATACTCGGAATGGCTCTCTGCCTCTTTCTATCTCCCTATCATTCTCTCTTCCACCCCTTTATTCGGCTTGCACTCTCCCGCGAACAGTCACCCTCTTACTCATACACACAAACACACATACATACACATACTAACACAAGTGGAGACAGCCTCGTTTTGAGCGCCCACCCTCGATGTCCTCTTTTCCTCTCTCGCTCACTCACGCTTTGTATGCACGCGACAAACACCGAGAACATGCTCGTGCCCATAGGACGAGCAGGTGTGCCAACATCACTTGCGTTAATCCTCACATCCCATAACTCTCACTCTCTTTCCATCTCTCTCTGTCTCTCTCTCGTTATTCCCTAATGCCTCTCTTGCTCTCGGCTCTGTTCCTGCTTGGCTAACTCGCTCTTATAGTGCACTACGTTCCCTAGTAGGCTTGTGGACTACAGTTCCCCTTACGAATAGAGGAGTGCCCTTTGCATTGGCTGGAGAATATCATACGTTGATCGGTAATTGAACCGTGACTCCGGTTCAAGATAAATCGTCGAGGTAACAACGTGTATTATTAAGCGAAGTGCGTAGGTGACAATACACTGCGCAAAGTAATTTGTTAAATAAGCTCCAAGCGATAAAATTCATTGGGTCAATAAGTTGGGTGTCATGATCAACTAGTTTGTCTGACCAACAGAAAAAATTCGTTAACGCAGACATTTTAGTCGCTTTGAGCGTATTTCGCACTGCTAATTGGTTAGGACAACTAATTATTTCTCTCTGTACTGCCACTTGAAACTGTAGTCGCTCTTCATTTAGACGAGAAAAACACAAGACAGGAAAAAGTAGTATAGCCGAGATTCTCACCCAGCATGTCGCAAATTTCGTCGAGAAACTATCCGATAATCGCGCCTGGAATCTCAAAGGAGTCAAAGATGCGACCCAAATCTAAATTTAATAAAAACTTCGGCTTATCTATTCCAGATTCGCTCCGAGATTCCTCGGGGTCTGTTATGATGACATTCTATGCGAGATTCTATCGTGAGATTCTATGCATCCAGTGATTGGCAGCGAATTTTGGAAAGAAACTGATATAGACTTTCTAGAATCTTTAAACGAATCTAAGATAGATAGTCTGGGGCTTTTACCAGGATGCGTCTAGATCGCATACTTGACTCTTTCAAGATTCTATGCGAGATTTTTGGACCGATTCTCGGACAAAGTCCTTCCGAGAATTTCGGCAATATTGCGTTTTTTCGCCCGGAAAAGTAATAAACCTTGTAAAATCTGTAATCCTTTTTGCTGGAAGCAATAAATGGTCTCCCATCGATTTCCAATATACGTTTAAGTGGAAAAAAAAGTGCATTGGCGTTGAGAATTTTCACTAAGTGAAGTGAGCCGAAAGTAAAAAAAAAAAAGAAACGCAATTAATGTATCACAGTGATTCCCTTGTACTCGATACAATTCGATGCTTCTCCTTCTATAATTTGATAAAAGCGACTATTCGGTTGGTTTAATTGAACTGGCAATTGACGCGTATTGGACGATTTTACAAAAACAAGGTTCAAAAGAAGTTCACAAGGATTATATGGAGTGAATAAAAACTGTTTCAAGTATTAAATAGTAGCTCTCTTATCCCACGTTATCAATATTGAAAAAAAAGTATTGATTTGATTCGATGGATAACCAACTATCCATCGAAATCTGATATCCAATTCTATTTCTAATACTTTACTATTCGTTAGTTTAAACAGTCTTGATACCGATACGGCACGTTGCAAAAATGTGGGACGGCAAACGCTAAAGCTCTTAAATATATATATAGTCCGTTTGGCGTACTTATAAATTCGAGATTTCAAAGCAAAGCACTTGTATCTCGTGCGAAGATTTTTACAAAGCGTCAATGTGATCGTGAGCGGGACGTGAGTGCACGGTGAAAAGTCAAAGAAAACCGAGAGTCAGATAGAGAGAAAGAGAGGAAAAAGAAGTCACCGACCCCAGACTATCAGGAAAGAGCGGAAGAAGCTGCGCTGGTGTTTGTGTCGAAGGTCGTATCCGAATCGCGGATAGAAGCGACAGAATGTATACCATGAATGAGAGTTGAGCTGAAGGCAATAGAGGCAAAGGAGATGTCGTTTACTGTCAAAGAGTGCCAGAGGCATCGGAAGTATGGGCCGGTGAAATCGGCCGCATCCCGCGCATACAAATGCCCGGAGCGTGAATTCTTCAAGAGCGGCAGGAAGTGCTAGAAGCTGCTGCTGCTGCTGCTGCGTTGCTTGGGAAGAGCATTTGCGATGGGACGTACGTGGATCGCACCACACTATATAATAACGTATGTATACTCGGTACATGCAGCTTGTTTCGACCAACGAGTGGAATCGAAAGATAGAAGTAAAGGTAAAGTGGGAAGCAGATGTAGCAGTGCCAGTGGCACACAGGAAGTACATTAAACGAGAAAGTAGCTATGTCGTATATGAAATAGGTGAACGTGCTACTACTTTTCTCACAAAGAACGGCGTTTATTGTGCCTGACACGTCACAGCATCTTTCTTTTACTTTCTGTCTCTCTACATCTCTGTCACTGTTTTTCTCTCTTATGTGTTGATGCTTCTGTCTTTCTCCTTCACTTTTTCCTGATCCTTACTGTCGCCAAGCCTGGAAACGAAGTCTTTATGGCTCTTCGGCACATAGGAAGCAAACTCGAACGAGTCACATGGACATGATTCGCTTCACCATGGACCGAGGAAACTAACGGCATTAGCGGGCAACGGCAATGTAGGGTTCTCTCGACTTCTTCTTCTTCTGCTCATCCGCCTCATTCTCCTTTCCCGCTCGTTAACGAATGTTTCATAGCCTAGTTGGTCCTGTGTACAAGTGTTCGATCATGATACCGCCTATATGTAGACATATGCTGGACGCGTGTAGTTACCTCGTACCTGAGCTACGTAATTATAGTAAAACGTCGCTTAACTTGAAACTAGACACAAAACAAAAATTCTATTTTCTTCCTATAAAATTATATTTTATTCTAATTCAAAGCATAACTATATATATTTAAAGGATCATTTCCATTACATATTTTGTTTGCAACAAATGTATTTTTATTATCGCTGACCAAATGAAAAAAATTAGGAGAATTCTTCGATAGAACAGTACGAGTCCTACCTAAACTTTACGAGTGTTATTTGGCATTTGGAACAAAGAAAAGAAACTCAATTTGTGCGAATGAAAATTTGGAAAAAAGCTTACGTAACGTTGTAGAGAGTTTATACTGTATATATACCGTAGAAATCTACAGAAACTATTAGTTGCACACGACCTCGTTCGTACGATGACGAGATGCGATGGATGAATGGACCTCTACGGACTTCCGTTCCACTCCGAGTACGACCATCCTCTCGAATTGCGATTTATCGATGCGACGAGCTTCTCTTATGTATTACCGGCCCCGTTTGCGAAGGTTTCATCATGATGCTTCGCCGGCACTGCGCGTTGTATATGTACATTTCCACGCGTCGATGGAGATGCCCTAGCACGGTCCAGTGATGGACCCTGCTGCCCAGTAATTATGCTCACGTGCTCAGCCATATATATACATGTTTCCGCCTCGGCTTTTCGCGTTGACATTCACAGCCTCCAGTACCAACACTGTATGTGCGTATGTATATGCACAAAATGCTCGCGTCGAATTCAAATAGCCTGGTAACACCTGCTGAATATCGAGACTGTGTGCATATGTGTGTACATATGTGTGTGTATGTGTCACCACAGTCACTAGCAGAGCATCAGCGAGATACGATTCTATATTTGGAGATGCATGCAGGCGACTATCCTCCGCAGCATTGGCTTTAGTCAGATCAGCATACGTTTTCCTCGCCACCGTCCACCAATCCATACTAAACATACACACTCTCGTGTATACTTGGATATACACCGAAGAATTTCTCTCTCTTACTCTCAGTATCCTAAATCATCTATGTGCTCCGACCAAATGAGGTATAGAATCGTTTTGCAAACGGCGTAGAGTCGATACCGATAACGATATTTGCCAAATTTATAGTTGCTTCCAGGTTTGTACACCCGGCAGAACTAGCTATATCGGAGAGTTAGTTTCGGGTACCAATACAAGCCCTTATTGCACGTGAATTCACCGGAAAGCTAGATGGTACGCGTTCCGTTCTTGTTACACTCACTATGCGGGAAGGTACGAGGTATAGCTCTATGGATGGGCTTACACCACACGTAAGCCTCTAGATATATATGTTACGCTATATAGTCGTGTAACTAACGGCATTCGTGGTCGATTCTATCTTTCCCTCTCACTCTTACACACGTACTCGTATATTCTGTGTTTTCTGCTATCACAATCACGCCTGGCCTCGCTTGTTCGTGAGCTACACCGATGAAGGAGTGTTGCACTGTTGACCGGGGCCTTGTGGTTCAGCAACATGATAAATTACATGTTTTACACGCTTTCTACACGAGAACTCTACACATGCACGCGGAAGCGGAAGGTTCTTTGTATACTTCTGGAATAGCTCATTGAATATCAAAATATTGCAATGCAATTCAACATTTTTTGAATAGATACTTGAAATTACTACTATCTAATATGTATGATAAACCTACATTCCTAAAGACCTTATATATATTCGGTGAAAAAAAAAATGCGCAAAAATGGCCAAAAAAAAACAATTCTATACTAATCTTGATAAATACACATTTTCCAATCATATTCGAGGTTTATGTAGTTTTCACCGATGTGAATCTTTATTTGAAAATAATTTAATAGTAAAATAATATAATCGTGGTCGTGTCAAGTGAAAACTACTAATGGTTAGTCGACGAAACTATTTTCTTCAAACTCGGCTAATTGGGCATAAAGTTCCACCGAACTAATTAAATTATAATTTTAGTAAGCAGCCTGTACAATTAATTTTGAAATAAATGAACAAAAATTAAACAAAGGACTGGTACTATAGGTATATACACATTGAAAAGATTCCTAAACAAGTGGAAACTATAGTGTGTCAACTAACCCCGATCTCCCCTATAAGAGCGCTCAGAGTTAGGTTTAACAATTGAAAAAAAAAGCCGTATAGAGCTCATACGCGTACTACTATAACTACCGACGTATTGCGGCTCAACCGAAGCCTTCCATTCATTGAAACGCTGCTCGTGTGTACAGTAATATCCGTAGAAAGAAGCAGGTCCCAGAAGAAAGAAGGATCGACGAGAATCACGCTTGAATGAAGTATACTCACAGGATCGTTTTAAAAGCTGCCAACTTTTCAATAGAAATATTTATATTTTCGTTTCGTCAGTGCGGTGAAGCCTAAGTAGAGTAAGCGAACCTGGTAGAGGGATGAGTATGGGTATTATAGTCGAACTGTACGGGTACAAATATGTAGGTTGCTTGGTGCTTTACTAGTGAGGTAGTAGGTAGGGGTTGACATAAGCCGATGGGATGCATGCGGGCATTGCAATATAGTATAGCACGCGTCGAGAGAGACGAGACGATATCGAGGCTAACGCTCGATAGACAGTGTGTACACGCTGGACCCCAGGGGCACATTATTATTTATTCATGCGGTTTGACGAGCGAACAATCGCCACTATTTACAGGGCCTTTTCACGCTCGATGTCAGAAAAATTGTCTACCATTCGCTCGCTCTGCTTTTGCTTTCTGGCTCGCTTATGATCGCTCGCTCGCTCATGATCGCTCTTCTGCTCGCCGGACTCTGTGGTCGCTGCCGCCCTTTGTACTGGTCGCTCTTCTATTTGCGTGCTCGCAAAAGAAATAACGAAAGAAGGCGGAAGGAAGATGGAAAGAGATGAGCTTCAGATTTTTACTCTGGTCTTTCACAGAGAAATATACTCGTCCGAGCGTACATCCCCCGACATCTGGGATGACCTACTCTCTTGCCCTGATGCGCTGCACTCTTCTTCTTCTATGTAGCAATATTCAACGAACTGTCAGTGCGAAGCTTCCACTTTCACCACTTTTGAATTTATTTATTAAACCTCTTTCATTCTATTTTATATACTCTTGTCTCTATTATTAACGACGTGCATTGTTTCGTACGTCACGTTCCCCGTCTTCATTGCCAAGTATCGACGGATAGGAAAATACAGCGAGTAAACTTGAAAAATGCGGTTTCGATTATTCCGTTACCTTGTATCTGTTCTTTTTTTTTTGTTTGTTTGTGGTCAACGAATTTTTCAAGATCCATTGTACCTTACTAAGATTCATATCACACTTTCGGTCAAATATTTATTAGGGACCACCACTCGTTTTGCTACTTTTTCACCCTCAGTTTAGTATTCCGAGGGTTTGTTACACCTTTTTTCACGCCCTTAGCCAACACCTTCTTCACAACTTCCGGTGCGATCTTCGCAGTAGACTTTTTTTTCCACAGCAACTTCAATTATGATTATTATACTGCGGTAAAGTTATTCCATGTGTGTCACGGGAAGAATAATTTGGAAAGCCCTTTTCCATCGAACAACGAAAAGGTGTGAGTGGGATGTTGAAGTACGTGTGGTTAACGTTCTCCCCAGCAGCCGATTATCGGTTCAGATCGTCTGCACTCTGGCCAAATACGTCGTTATTCATTCCCAGGGACGCTTTCCTCTCGACTAACCGGTTATAAATCTCCCTGTCCTCGTGTACCCCACGTGTCATAATACCAACGCCCATTTCGACTACGCGAAATCAACGAAAACATTTCTCCCGCAGAATATATCAACTCGCGGATTGTTTCGACGCCGGTGTATGAAAAAATACGCAATTTTTCGGAAAGGCCACATGGAAATACTAGAATCATGGTTGTACAATTCGCTAAATCGCTCGCAGCAAAAACAACAGCACCGTTAACCATACATGCGCTGATTCATGCTCCAAACTTTTAGACATGACAATATTCTATGAAAAATATTTCAAAAATAATGTTTTCCTTCCATTTTGGAATACTAATTGGCTCAAATTGCTTTTTTCGTCAAAAACAAACATGAATTATTTCAGAACAGTAATAACGTAGTCTATATGGGATTACGAAAGATCTCCTCGATGTAATTGATTTATGAATATATGCAAGCCACTTACGAAAATATTTAATATTCAAAAATATTCAATATCTGATACAAATCGGGAGTTTGCCAATTTACTACTGAATTTATGGTGCAAAAAAAAATGTCGGTTAACGCAAGCATGTTTTTTTTTTGGTTAAACGACACTAATAATTATTACAAATTGTTCGAACGTCGGCAAACACACATTCAGTTACCACACCTACATTTTTTCTCATTGTACGAGTAGTTGAATATTCCGCTATCTTATGAAAATTGAGTGCGTGGCAAAAATAAATAATCCTTTCCTCACTACTGTTGATGAGCAAACGTGCGAATTGCGGTGGGAAGCAGAAAAAACCAAATATTTATTGCGGTGTGGTTAAAAAAAAAGGGAAAAAAAACTACACCGAGTTGATGTGCAAAGCGTCAGCGAAACGAGACGAGGTGAGGGCGAGAGGTGGAAGGACGAGTCAGCAGTGTCGGAACGCCGGGCATTATGCAGATATATCTACATCCACCGTAAAATATATATATATATATATATATATATATATATTCACGTATACAAAGTCTCATACATGTATGAATGGTTTAGCAGTACTACATATCTACGTATATGTATATATACACACATCAAGAACCCGGACTTTCTTCGCAAACGATACGACGCTTTATCCGGCATCTTAATAAAATTCATGAACACGAGTTGGCGTCGACGAAAACTTCTTCGCCGATCGTAGACTCCCGATAAGAAGCAAATTACCTGCCACGAGCGCGGTTGGAAGCAAAGACGCGCGCCCGCACTCGCGAAGCTGGCGCACGAAAAAGCGAAGAGGCTCCTCCGGTCAGGAAAAACGTACCCGAAGCAAGTTACGAAGCGCTATGAGCTCCAAGGCGTGCGCGACGCGTCGTCCTTTGGGCCACGGGTGAGCTAAAAGTTTATAAAGCGATTTGGTTGGGGGTTGGCTTGAACTGCGAGCAAGTGGCATAGGAAAAAAGTTTGCTGTTTCATCCAAGTTATTATCCTAGAATAGCTCATCGTGTCAAGCATCCTATTTTGCCTCGTGAACGTAATTTCAAACTAAAACTAATATATAGCAGTAGCTTACTGTGCCAGAATCCCAGATAAATTTTTTAAAATAAATACAGTCGTGTATATACATAGTAAACGTCGGTTCTTTATTTCATGATTTTTTTTTAAACCTTTTACTTTAATAAATGAATACCGCTGGGCAAGTAACGCTATATTCGCAAAGTATATAATCACTTTAATAGTCTTTTTTTCCTTGCATAAAAGGGTTTTTAATTAATTTTTTTTTCTGCTTTTTTTACTTCTGTGTAAAATCTTTAAATGGGAATTCGAATTCTCGGTCGGACAGACTCTTGCTACAAAGAGAATTGGATCTTGGAAAATCAATTGGGTCCAACTCTATGACAAATACAAAATAGAAGGAAATGTCGACTACAAACGAAATGGCAATAATAAAAAATATTGACATTTTTTACATTCCCAGTGCAATTAGGAGATTGCAATCTTTTAAGTTATTAAAAAATATGTGAGTCATACGATTGAACCGTTGTAGCTTATAAAAACATTGTTTTACCCCTCCAAATATTATTTGCTCAGTCTCAACATTTTTCTATAGATTTTTCTACAGGTCACTTTAGATAATATAAAATGAAGAGGAAAATAAAAAGTGACTGCATGAATGAAAAATTTATATTTAAGATAAACGCGGCAGAACTGATGAAAAATGCTTTATGTGCACAGCCAGCAACCATTGAATAATTTTCACGATTTTTAGGCTAGATCGGTCTCCTTGAAAGTCGAATTTATTTATTTATTATATTCATATTATTTATCATTTAATGAATTCCTTTGAAAAACAAAATCGAGCTCGCGCGGTTTAACGCCCTGTGTGTGACATGTGGTGGGAGCTCGTGTGATGTAACTCGAGAGCCAAGGACAGTGTAAGCGATATCCCGACCTACACTGCACAAAGGGACAAAGCGTATATTGCAAACGAACGAGCTTTACTGGGTGCGCGTCGAGCATCAAACTCTCGCAGAGTGAACCATGCGTATAGTATAAGTATACGCGTTACAGGCGTTATATATATATATATATATATCTATATATAAAAATATATATACATACATATACGACGCTTCGTGCGCTCTGGACTAGCGCTCGATTCGCCACGAGTTGACAACCGCGAATGAAAATAATAAAGAAAAAAATGAAGGGTATGAAATAAAAAAAAGAAACGTCGAGCGAATGAGAACGTTGTGTAGCTCTGGGCTCGCAGGATCTAATCCCTGGATTTATTTCAACGTCTGCACATAGTCAACGGGATTTTGCCGCGGAAATACGTGCTGAAGGGCCCGTACCATCCCTTTTTGCTTTCAAAATGTACGCGCACTATGTATACAGAGTTGCATCGCCTTTTCCACGCTATAATGCGATATAACATTTGATTCGTCGCAGGGATAATGTTATTCGGGCATTTTTGTAGTCACCAAGCGCTGGGCATTTGTGGGACCATCGTATAATCGTGTTATGGTATCACGACTGTAATTCTGCATAGTTGCAGCATTGTAAACCTGCATTATTTCATTTTAGAAAATTTCATCGTGTATTTTTCCTAGCTATTATTTTGCAACAATTATCTAGAGAAAATTTTGCTTTTCTAGAGAAAAAAATTACTTTTAATTTCATGGAATTTTTATTCAAAGAAAAAAAATATACGTGATGTATTGGAATGGAAATTTGATTGAAAATTAATTTTCTTTACACTTTTTCAAAAGTGCAAGTTTTTTTTAGAAGGTTTTTATTACGGATAAACAGATATAAAACGAATTGTACCGTAAATTTTTCGTTTATAAAGTGATGGGGGACTCACTACTCTGCATAGGAAAGAAGTTGTCAGATCTTTTGCAGTTCGTAGGAAGATTGAAGATCTCTGTCGTCGGCTTATGGCTCGTCTTACTTTCTCGCTTTCGTTATCGTATCTCTGTCGCTCTTTCAGTGACCTTCTTCCTTCTTTCAATCCGGAGAGTCTCGTTCCTATGCAAATTTCTACGAAAGCCACTGCATACTGCAACTCAGCTGTACGTCCTACTGCCTCAGTTTGAATCAGAATTCCATCTGGTCTCGGGTGCGGTCTACCGTTTATGATTTATTCGAATATCGTCCTCGTTGCAACGTTGCCAGCGTATTATGTATTCCACCGAAGAAAGTCGTACATAAGGTAGACTATGTAACCATATACATATATATCCACTATTTTTATGACGTTGGAAATTAACTCAACTCTCAAATTTTTAGATCCCAGAACATTCAACATCTTTGTAATTACTATAAAAAATCCTCAGCGTTTTACATGTTTATGAATTTTTTTTAAATATTAATAACATTTACTCAATAAATTGCATTTCAAGATAAATATATTTACAAAATGAATTTGATTTAATTCATTATCAATATTTTTACATCTCCTTTGCAACGGTATATGTACATATATATATATAATATAAACGATGCAATGTTGATGTCTGGCAATGACTGTGATAGAAAAACCATGAGATGAAATACGAGATCACACTCGACGATTAAAATAATATGGATGACGCTGCGATGTAAACTTCTATTTTTTATCTCTTAAACATTTTTTTTTAAATTGCTTTCGGAGCCAATAGGATGTCTTAACAGGGCCTTTATTCTCTTGACTGGTTTTCTTTATCGAATCGTCGGTGCCCTTTGTCCAACCAAGTATATCAATGTATATGTATATGTATGCAATGCTATGTATTTAGCGGAGAGTATTAACGACGAATAAAGATTAATTATCGTGGCGAATGATTCGTTGTGTGCTGACAATATTTTCGGATCTGGCCCACCGGTTTGCTGCTGCATCCCAGTGGATCGAAAAGGCAAGCCCTGCGTGACCGCGCGCGCGCGCGCGTAGTGATCGAATTCTCTTATTCGATCGCCCGGCACGATACGATACCATCGACTCTCGCCCGTCCACTGGTCTCTTTCATTTTCTCATTCTCCCTTCTCTGTCTCACGCGTCTGCTAACACGATCCATCGTTTTAATTGAATCAGATAGCGTCAGCGCGCGAGACTAGAAGGAGAGCGACACCGTAGTGAAAGAGTTGGCCCTCACATAGATTCTACTCAAGCTTGAGCCAGTTTTAATTCTCTCAGCTATTCATCACCCAAGAAGCCTCATAATATTTTATTTAAACAGAAAATTTAAGCTGAATTGGTGCGTAGTTTGATGTAAATCGAAACAACAGAAATTTTTCAAAAATGTTCCATTTTTATATAATTTGACATCAAAATTTTTCGATTGATTTATTCTAATCGGAAGTAGTATTTTTTTTTAAATATATGAAATTCTTTTAATGATTACAAGCACACTGAGAAAAGAAGTTTGAATTAGTTAAATCGACGTACACCCTCGTTAAAACTAATTTTTAGTTGGTATAACAAGAATTTTGGTTACCGCAAATATATTTTACAGAACAGAATCTAATAATTCTTGAAGAAACTAAACATTTGGTTGTTCTAAAGAAAAATTGGTTTGAACGAGGGTGTACGCCGATTTAGTTCATTGAAACATTTTTTTGTCTCAATCTTGGCCATGCAACATAGACAATTCAACGATAGATATAGGCGTGACAGTTTCTACACCGAAGACACAACAAAGATCTCTCGACTGCTGGTAAACAAGAGTCCACGGGGACGTGGGATGTGTGTACGTACACTACATATGCGCATACACAATTCCAGTTTATGCACGGAGCAACGCGTGCTTACATGCTACAGAATATATATAAAAAAATAGAAAACAAGCTGACAGAGTGACAAGGGGCAAGGCGCAAGCAATATACGCCACATCCGGGTACAATATGCCGCGTCTTGACAGCTGACGCTAAGCGCCCGTGACGTTTTCACGAAAAATCTAACCATCTCTCCGCGATGTATCCCCTTGCGAAAGAACGAACACCCCACAAGAATTGGGGAGGAGGGGGCTGTTGTGTTTGGGGTGGCGTGTTCCCTATTTCGAAATCGGATAGTCTGTGTACAATCGCGCACGCTTTTTGCCACAATATGACCAAGTATTGTGGCATATATCTCTCGATATTATAAAAATATTTAGCCACCGTCGCCCCACCGCTATGTCAAGACGCGAGCCATATATAGAACATTCCATATCGAGTGGACCCTTTTGGGCCGAATTTTTTTTAATTCCCCCAAGGGCTTATATATATAGGGCCATCGATATCGCGTGGACCATTTTAGCCCGAATTTTTCTAAGTCTTTATGAGACCAATAGAAAAAAGTTGCTACTGGCGTATTCGTAACACGTGACTTTCTCATCACAATTGTTACTGGCGTTAAGTTTTTATCGTGAATTTATTGGAGTATAGTGACTAACTGCACGAATAGAAATTTGTGAATTTCGCACATTTATTGGAATCTATTACATTTCTCGCTATAATTTGTCAAGAACGCGTTTTTAAATTTGAGTTCAAGTTACGAGCCGCACTCGCAAGGTGGCGCGTGCGATGTTCGCGCCTTACTTCACATCTCTCTTTCGTTTGGTGGTATTATTGTCGGCACTTCGATAGTTTGACAATGCGGATTTATATTTCAATTATTCATATTTCAAAAGTTTCGAATCTTATGGCGTGTATGAGGCCTCCGCAGGATTTTGAATTCGTATAAAATGCTATGCGAGTGATAAAAACTATGATACGATGAGTGTATGAGTGTTTGTAGTCTAACACCATGACTGTGAATAACCTCAAATATTTTTTTCATGCAATTTTCACTTTCCTTTTAATCTAACATATGGTGTGAATATTCATATTATATTTCTCATTGAAAACTGCTCAAGATCATTGATAGTAGTTCTTTTGTTTAGTGAATGTGTAACACAATCCATATATCAGGCAATATAAATTTTTCACAACATACAGTTGCAGAAGTCTTATGTGAGTGATTGAAAAGACCACTAAATCTTCTCTGTACTAAATCTCTTGTTGTTCATTGCTCATTTGCTAGTAATTCTGTCTGTATGTATCATACCAAAGCATAATAACTTTTATATTAGCTTGCGGTCCAAAAATAAATAAATACATTTTTTTTCACCATTTCAGGTAAAGTATCAGAAGCAGTGAAGATTTTGGATTAGATTTCAATATCAAAACCAGGATTTGAATGCAGAAGGCACACAAAAAATTTCATTTCAGTCCATAGATTTTTTCAAAAGTTATTGTGTTTTCGGACGGTACATACAGACGCCAGACTGACAGACAGACAGACAGAAATGAGTAAATGTGTTTTTTGGAATCTAGGACATTCAAAACATGTATTTCCATAAAAATCTGAGGGTCGATTTTTTTTTGGATTGCAATACTTTCTCTCTTACATACTTTGTATGTGATGAGAAAGTAAAAATGCAATGCTAGGGCGCGAATCACAATAACCCTTAGTATATATATATGACCACAGATCTCTGTCAGCTGTGTAATAATATTCAGCAGTCATGAATCAAATATGATCAATTAGGTGCTCATAAATTTTTAAAGTGATTCATGCGCTCGGATGATCTGGTAATCGATGCAGGAAGCCCGCATGCTATCATTCGTATCAAAGGCGGAGACCCTTTAATTATGCATTGGTAAGTTAATTTTAAACGAGAACCACCAGGTCCCTAGCGTACTTCGCGATGCATGGAGAGGCGACAGGAGACTACTGCATTGTGCTCTGCAACCAGCACGCCGTTGCCGAATGACGATATACAGCAACGTAGCTGTTCCGGAGGCTCGAAATCCGAGTTGGAACACAGAGAGGATCAAATAATCCCAGTGGTTTTGGAGCTCAGGCGCAGCGAAAGAACGAAACCATAGCGTATATACGCTTCGCTGAACATTTTCTTTCGACACTCAACCAGACTCGCCTTCTCTTCGCTGCGGATGAAACGGATACGGCGGTGAGTAGTAGAACTGCTCGGCTTGTGGGGTTGCTCAGGATATTTCAACCGTGCGAGGCAATCCCCGTATCATACCTTCCATAGGGAGCTTAGCTTCGACACCATGGACGCGCCCAAAAGCAAATCCTTATACCCCAGAGCAGCCCTCCGATTATTCCTCTTAGCTGGCCCGACACCCGGTCACGGTGGACTCTTAAAATACGTTGTCGCGAGAAAGAACCGTCGAAAGATTTCAGACCGGCTTAGGATTCGAAGGAGGAATTTCTCTCACTGGCATATTTGACAACCAGGCACTAACGAAAAAATGTTATCCTTGCATTTTACGAGTATTGCCAAGGCAATGTCCGGGTTGCTTCAATCCTAACTGCTTTTTGGCAGTACATGATTTACAATAATGTCAGTTACTACTACGGAAATTCTTACGTCGTCTACCATACCAATATGAATGGTATGGCGCCCTTATAACGCTATCCAAGGCAATTATGAGAATTTTTATCAGAATCCTCGCATAGAAAAGATAAGGACTCCGGAATAAAGTCCAAGGTGGACAATGGAATCGGAGCAAATTCCATCCTCCATCCTGGATTCATCATCTTTGCGATCTAATGAAATTCCCCGACTATTAGCGATGGTTCTTGACTACCATAAAAATATTTTCGTTTTTCCCACTGATATGGCATTTCTTTTCCTTCGCCATTTTTCCATATATGTATGTAACGGCGTTGTAAACAGAAATAAATTGCGCCGAGCGATTTCGTTCCAATTATTGAAAGTGACTAGATTCCCAAAAGGAAAACTCCACGTTTTCGAACAATACCACCGCCGCTGGATGTCTCTAAATCATAGGCTGAAATTTCGACCTACGATCGTGAATCTTGCAATAATAAACGCCCAGTGAAGCGATTGCTCGCCAAACATTCCACAAGAGAAAACTTTTCGGGTAAGTGAGCGTGTCGGCGGGAGGTCGTCATGGTTTATCCCCACGAGAAAAGCGTTTACTGGCGTTTATTAGACGCCGAGCTGCTCGGACTTCCGCTATCAACAAGTCCGCTAACTTCCCGATAAATGTTCAAGTGTCTATACATCACAACACGCGGAACACATAAAGGAAGTGTGGAGAGTGAATTTTGCTCGTTCATCGATATAAATCAAGAGAAAAATCGAGGCAGGATGTCAATGAGAGGGGAATTGTAGAGAACGAATGCCGGAAACATGAAGAAAAATATGAGAAGAAGAAAAAATGTATGTATAGTGTAAAACGTCGACAAATCGGCGTATCGAAAAACTTATAGACGAAAATAAATTAAAGAGAACTTAAGAGACAGGGCAAACACTTTTCTCGAGCAGCAAACGATTAGGATAAATTCTAGATTTGGCTTCGAAAAAGCTTTTGTGAAACCAAATGAGATTCTAATTACAAGGAATCCAGAGAAATCTCATGAAACACGATGAAGGAAAGAGAACGTAAACCAGAAGAGCCGAAAACTCGAAAGCCTGCTAAGTCAGCGGGGATAGAAAACTGCTCGCTTCGGCAAATGGGACAAAGGAAGATTTAGATATTTCAATGAACTCCGGAGCTCCGAGAATGAGAAACGAACAGGAAAAGCGTGAAATATAGTTAGGTCATAGCAAAGCAGGGCTTTGGGTCGTTTCGCGAATACCACGAGGTCGACAGCGTAGAATCTATCTATATGAGAAAGTCGTGCATGAATAAAACGTGAAGACAGAGCGAAAACGGCAAAAAAAAACAAAGAAAAAAAACAAGGGGGAGAAAGCAGGGAGCACAGAAAAACAGCTCTGATGGAAGAGTCAGAAGTAAGAAAATTATAGAGAACAAAAATCGTCGCTACACCATCGCTTCACCGTGAGTCGCAGGGAAATAAGTCGAGTCATTAAAACAATTATAAAAGAACCTCGAGTTCTTTTAATGCTGGGAACCTCGCATTTGTTATCGTTTCTATATACCTCGTAATCCTATTCGTTATTCAAGTGATAGCAGAACTCGTAATACCCGCAATGACAACCGCGTGAAACATCGATATAAATGGACAGGTGGACGAGACGTAGTATTATCCAACGATGAAGCGAATCCTCAAGAGAAAACCTATACATCTCTATATATGCGACGTGTGTATTCTACCTTTTGCGTAAAGGGATTCGTATTCCCCCCAGAACAAACTGTCGAGTTATGTTAGCACACTGTGGCCACGTGACTATCTTTTACCCCGCGCGTACACAGAAGAGGTCGTTAACGTTTGGTTGCTCGTAGCACATCTCTTGAATGATAGCGAAGGATGGTTTATGCGAACGTCTCTATACACTCTTGCGCAGTATACCAGAAGGAAGGTTTACACGTTTGTACGTGAATTCACGATTATCTCGGCGAAGACGCAATTCCGGTTTTATGCCAGTCCCACAGCGACAATTGCTGCTGCTTCTGCTGCTGCTGCTGCTTCTGCCTGAGGAGTGTCGTTAACGTTCCCTCACACTCCTCGTTTCTCTCGGGAAAACGATCAAGATTCATTGAAGATTATTTTACAGCGTTCTACGAGGATGTATACTCAGTAAGGGTACAGTTATAGTGATAGCAGTATAAAATAGTAGCGGTATTCTCCAAGAGGGAGAGAGTTACAAGTGCGGATGAGGTGATTCCTATTTGTTTCCTTTATCCACGTCTCTATTTTTTCACACGAAATTCGGTCGTAATTATTACGATTACAGTCTGCACTTGCTATGTATACTTTCCGGCCACACGCAAAAACAACGCTTGGTTAGAACAATCAAGTGCCTTGATTATATATCCCGTGAAGAAATCTTATCAGGGTTCTTCCAAGGCCCCGATCAATATTCCCTAATTCTCTTTTTTGTTTACCTTGACGGGAATCGAACCTAGAACCCTCCGGATGGTGTAGTTGCGCTGCGCCTTAGGTCTCTTGGCCATTCAAATCATATGAATATGCAATTTTTTTTGTCTATTTGAATGACTGTAATATGAAATATGAAATAAAATTAATGTAATATAGTCAGAACTTGATAGACTTACATGACTACGTCTGATGTGTAAAAATAAAAGCACATTCAGTTATTTTTTTACAGACATTGGTTATATCGAATAGGGTACATTGTATTGTTGTTGCCATCTATAATTATATTCCACAAAATTGTTTGTTTTATCGATTGCGCGAATTAGTTCGTTTATATCTAGGTGAGTGACTGTATAACTGACCTGAGGGCCAGTATTTGAATGGGTCACCTGGCTGACTTTGACGGTCATTAGTTGGATAAGTGACCACCAATTTTGCCATGGAAACCTCGGATTGCCATATAAGATCCTCATCTGGCAAATTTATTATTGATTTGTTTACTTTATGCCATGGTTAAGCCTGACTGGGCCTTTAATTAATTAACTTATCAAGGCCTTATTAAACTTTACCATGGCCTTATCAGATCCTTAGTTGGTAAAATTATGATTAATTAGTTTACTTGGTATCATGATGAAGCCTGACTGAGCCCTTAAGTATTACCCTATCAAGCCCTTATTGAACTTCGCCATGGAAACTTAGAATTACCTTATGAGACTCTTAGGTGGCAAAATTGTTATTGATTTGTTTAATTGGTGCCAAGATTACGCCTGGGCCCTTAAGTGACCCCTATCAAGCCCTTATTAAACGTTGACATGGAAACCTAGAATTGCCTAAGGAGACCCTTATCTGGCAAAATTATTATTGATTTGTTTACTTGGTGCCATGATTAAGCCTGACCGGGCCCTTAATTAATTGCCCTAATATAGCCCCATTAAATATCGGCATGAAACCCTACAGTTTCCTTAGTAGGTCCCTAATTGGGAGTGATATGGAACTCCCTTTTATGGTGTCCACATTAAAGCCCGATAGGGCCCTAAGTTATTTTAGGACAACCCTAATATTTTTCTTCACGGGATGCGCCAGACGATTAATTGGTTAGACCAATCAAAAAATTGGTAGCCTAACAAATTACTTGTTTGACCTAACCAATTAATCGTCTGGCGCATATATAACCAAGGCTTGGTTGGGACAACCAATTGGTTGTCCCAACCAAGCCTTTTTTTCCGTGCATGAAAGAATTAATAATGACGTTTTCCGCTTTTTTGTATGGGCATTATTGGTTGAATAAATGTGTGAAATACTGGACTGAATGACAGAGGCTGATGACATATGCACAACTGATGGGAAAACGGAAGTGCATTTGCTTGATCGACATTTCAGTTTTCACCGAACATGAACAAAAATATATGTATAGGTATACACATAAATGCACATCGATATATTGATGTCCAATGGGAGAAGCGCTTAATTTATCACTCAATTTCTCCTCTTTGTAGCTCAGGTATCCTCAATTCCAGTGAAACGATAGGAAATATAAAAATGTAAACTGACGTTATTAGCTTTGTAACAGAATTCGATGGATTTTCATTCTTCAAAATTGGGCTCCATTGACACCAAAATATTCTGCTCGTTTATGCATTTGGCTAGGTATTTACTGTGTTGCCATATACGATGGTTTCAATGAAACGCGAAGCTGTTAGCGTTAGTATTCGAAAAATCGATAACGATTTAATTGACTCTGTAATAATATACTGCACGAGCTGAGCGGACGGAAACAGACAGTTGTAATTCCGAGGATTGGTAATTAATTTTTTTACCTTGCAACATTGTATTTACAGTTCGATTGATGTAATAATTTTTCAGTACTCACTCGACGGGATCAATATAGCTCTGTGAGAATATTCAAGTGAGAATTATCTTGTAGTAAAGAGATCCGAAGTGCTTACCTGGAATACAAAAAAGAATGATTTCGTTAATGACGTCGTTTCGATTGGATCGAAGAGATCTTTATTGGTGTATATTAATAGGAGTAAAAACAAGTACAACTACGTCGAAAATACATATAGACATCTTGCGGTTGTTATGTGGAGTTATAAACTGCGTAGCATAAAAGTATATCGAGAGACCGCGAAGAGTGGCAATTATCGAACGAACTGCCACGAGTCATCGTACGGTCATCACGAGGTAGATGCTGCAATGGGCACAGGTTGATCCGTGAGCTAAAGAGAACGATGCCCTCTCTCATGACGAGATCGCGGGAGATCGGCTCGACGGTCCGCTGTGGCGAACTCGTCCTCGCGGTGCTCATCAACGATGGAATGACGAGATTAAGATCTTAATAACTCACTCGGGGGGCCTCGGAGCCCGGATATCGAGCGGTTTTTATGATCATCAGCCAGAGTCATGCCTGGCAGGTGGAGATCGACTTATATCCTATGAATCTCTATGTTTGCTATTTGCCATGTAAGGCAAAGAAATAATGCTAACGACTTATTCATGCCAATTTAACAGTTGTAACATGACAAGATCGATTGTGTCATTACATACTTGTTACCAGAAGCTATATATGCATATGTCTGTGAGAATAACCGGATACGGGTTCTGAAAAAAAAAAACCCGCATCGATATTTTCCGAATGTAAATTGAAAGTTGCAACTACATGGAAAGTAAAGATTAATTACCATAACCAAAAAATGAGTTGACACAACCAATCGACTATTCTATTTTCCAACAATTCGAATAGTAGTACTAACGATTGGTTTGGTTAAACTTACTAATCTCGCAAGAACTACACCCAGAAAAAAGATTTGGTAATATTAAATAGAATTATCTATTTAACATTTAATTATTTCAATCAACGAAAATTTACTGTATATCACTCCGTGCGTAAAACGCGGTTTTACGCACGCTTCGCGTGCATCAAACCCCGTTTACACACCTCATGAAATAAAATTTTGTACGATACTCGTGCGAAAAACGTTTTCTTAACTTGTGTGATAAACTCGCCTTCGGCTCGTGTTGCAAACTCACACTCGCCAGAAAAAGTTTTTTCGCACTAGTATCGTAATGTACTATATCCTCCAACAAATATGTATTTCATTCAATTTTTCAGTTTTTTTATTTCCAACATACTTATTTATTTGAATCAACTTTCACTGTGCAGAGGATACTGAAAAAATATTTTATTTATTGCGACTAAATACTTTTTTAATCCGGAAAAAGGATCTAGTTAAAACGACCAAATACATGTATTAGATATTTTTTAATAAAATCAATTAGAACTATCTTATAATCCAATATATATTTATTTCCTTTCATCATTGGTGTTTATTACTATCAACATGCAACATTTATCGATTTGATTTAATACTTGTCGTATATTTATATAAAAATTATATATTCTTTACATCGGCAGCAGTGGACGCGCGATCGGTGTGTGACTTCGACGGTCCCCAGAGTTAAGCAGCATTATTTGCGGTCATAACTTGGATGGGTGATCGCTTAGCCGCGCACTGGTTTGCGCGCCAACTGCTGAGCGGGAGGTAGTTTCTGAGCTTCTAAGGGATAGTGAGAATATCCCAAAAAAAAAAAAAAAAAATTTTTAATCTACATTTATATAACTACCGACCCAAATAAATATTTCTTAGATTTGAATATATTTACTATTCAATAAGTATATTAATTACAAATAAAAAAATTTATTTGAGGTGAATGGAAGTCTAGTAGGTCGGCATTCGAATAAGAAGTTTTATTTCCGATGCGTAGATTCTAGTCCCGTTAAGGGGAGGGAGTCAGGTAAAATAAATTGATTTTGGAATTTTTTACTGTCGTCTGACTTGCATATACTTTTAAATATTATCTTAAGCAAAGATCTTAGGTTTTCCATTCTGCGCATGATTCAGATCAAACTACTAGTCAAATTGGAATGGTTGACATCTCATTTTCTTCTTCATGAACAGATACACCGGCTAAATGGAGCGAATATTAATAAAATGTAATATTTTTTAAGTAACATAATTATTAATAAATATATTTTATGCTATTTTCTAAATCAGTGATTAACTTTGCTTTCAGAATGAAAAAAAATAGTGTACTCCATTTAGCCGGTGTATCTTTTCATGAAGAAGAAAATGAGGCGTCAATTATTCCAATCTGCCTAGTAGTTTGATCTGAATCATGCGCAGAATAGAAAACCTAAGAACTTTGCTTAAGATAATATTGAAAAGCATATGCAAGTCAGACGACAGTAAAAAATTCTTTCATCGAGCACCAACAATATAGTGCATTGGGAATTATTATATGCAATAGGATTTGGATGATATTGAATTTCCAAAATCATTTTTTTTTACCTGACTCCCTCCCCTTAACAAGATCTTTTCTCTGGGTGTAATCGGTGAATAGCTGTAGTTACTATTCGATTCGATGGGGCAGCTAATTTTTGAGACTATGGGTGAATTGGAAATATAGTTGTCCGTGCATTCCGTGTAATAAGCAGGATACAGCATCACTGCAGATAAATATAACAGAATATGTATGCGGAACATGTATAACATTGGAAACCACATATAAGGCGATCAACAATGAGCTCGATTCTACATGACCTTCGGCAATTGACCATTTCGATTGAATTTCACGTATTTTCAGCCTACAATTGCATCGTTCCAAAGTCTATCTCTTGTTACGGCGACATATAACAGAAACGATGAACAACAAGTCCAAGAGAAAGGCACCCAAGAGCCATATATACAAAAGCATTCAATTATTCACCCCCTTAAGGGGTCACTCTTATTTCAAGCTCGTGCAAAATTGCCACTAGAGAGTCGGACGTTTTCATGATACGACGTCGCACTGGCTCGTTACATGCTTTTGCCTCGTCCTGACGTTGATTGTAGCAACTGCACAGTGAATGGACCATGAAAGAAACACACTGAGCAAAATAGGACTGTTGTATTGCCGACGACTAATCCGTAGCTGGTTTTTAAGGGGCCCATCACTGTACCCCTTTAAATACTGGTGCGGTTTACCTGCACTGTACACAATATACTGCGGCTGAAAGTGGATACGTGTAAGTACGTTGAATCGCGTTTTGTACGACAGACCACCGCCCGGCTGCGTTATTCGCGAGCCCGCAACTCGCCGCGACTAGGCTTTCGCGAAATTATCCTCGGTTTGCACGAACATCTGGTTCGCCGAGGTCCCCCCTCCGGCGGATAATAGGGTAATACACTTCCAGGACCCGGAGAACGTCGAGGAGCAGAATTGTGGACGCTGGCGTGCTTGCGCGCTTCCCCGCTCGCACTTACCGCCGGTAACGGCATCGTGGCCATAATTGGCCGCGACTACCGGAGCGCTTCTCGTCCTGCACTTCCTCCCTTGCTCTCCTCATACTCTCAACGGTCTGACCGAGAGATTTTACCTCCGACGAAAATTCTTGTCAGCAACGAGCAACGTTACTCGATTCTCTTGGCTAGCCCCTTCTTGACCCTCACTTTATATCACAACGAGAAAAAAGTTTTCATTGATTCTAAAGAAATGGTAGGATTGCATTTTTTTCATTGACTTTAAGGAAATGTTTCGTTGCTTTTAATGAAATGGTGCATTCGAATTTCGAAAAAAGGGTTTCATTGATTCAAAGAAACGGTTCCTTCATTCAAGGAAAATTTTTCATTCATTCAATGACATTACATTTCATTGAATTTCTGATCATTCAAAGAAAATATAACATTAGCTTAAGTATATTATTTTATTGATTTCAAAGAAATGTTTCATTTGGGATTTTAATGAATTTTCGTTGAATCAAGGAAACTTTTGCTTTCGGTGCAATGCTTTATTTACTGCAGAAAATACACTCAATTGTACCGAGTTAACGTTCAAATATGTTGCAAGAAGGCTCTCCATCTCGTTTTCTCTTAAATCTCACACTAATAATTCTACTTCAATCATGAGCTCGTTTATTAGATTAACATGCATTTAAATGAAAACCATATTATAGGTCAGAAGTCAGAATAGAAGTAAAATATATTTCATTTGGAATTGCGGGTAAGTCATATATCATCAGTTCTATAAGTAGAATTCTCGACTGAATAAGAAAATTCGATACATTAGCAAAATTGATGATTCAAGGAATTGGAATAACTGGTGCTTATTCTGTCTTCGATAACTATTGTGAGAATCCTCACAATATATTCACCAGAAATATATTCAGCAGAAATATATTCACCTATAATAAAAATCTAGCCCAACGAAGAATCCAGGGCCATCGTGATTTAATTTACTATCTTCTCTATTCCTCGGTGAAAGATACAAAAAGCTTCATGCTTTACGGTGAGCCTCTATTTAAAACTCGTTTTTTTTACCGCTCATTTAAGTTATCCTCCGCTCCTCCGTTCATGCTTTAACCCTATCCGCATAGCCTGGTTTTCTCGTTGCTACTGGCTATACCCATCGTCGATCTAAATAAAGGCTCCGGTACGTGTTTATAAAAACTACCTGAATCACTAGACTAACCACTGTTATTACAGCAAATCGAGACGACGAGTGCACCAGAGAGAAAGAGGGAAACGCAGAGTACACGGCGTTGAGCTGTTGAGTATTGGGTCAAAACTGTTTCATCGATTAGAGAAGCTTCCAACGCGTGAGAGTGACACCGGGCGGGAAATCCGTCGAGCGAAAATCCACGAGCGAAAAAACAGACGTAACAAAGCAATTCCACAAATACCAAACAATAGAAACTTTTCGAAGAGTCGCTCGACAGTTCTCGTCGTAATGCCGCAAAAAAATTTGAAAAGGCGATTAATCTCTGCCTCTTCCGTTGCATACCTCGAGAGTAATTAGCGACATATACTATATACGAGTCATTGAATGGAAAGATTCAGTCGAAATTCTGCAAATGCTCGTGATGCTGCGGCTGCTGCTTTTCTACGGAATTTATTCTCATTTTCTTACTCACGGCGTGAGCAGACCCCTGACTCGCGTTCCCGTTTGGGAAAAAGGATGGCTCTCTGCGCGGTATAGATCGCTACGTACAGAGGGGAAGGAGGAATAGACGCGGAAAGAAGCGGGGGCGGTTCTCGGTGGATTCCGGCTAGTAAACGATAAAGGCTTGAAAAATTGCGGGTCGTGCCACTGGAACGTCCCGCGGGATCCTCACGGACGCAGCTCCGCGGGGGTGGCTCAGGCCGAGGCGGCATCGTTTGCTCCCGTTGCGGGTAACGGGGTTGCCGAGCAACATATAACATATAACATATATATATATATAAATGTATATATATAGTGAAAGAAGGATACGTCACGGAACGTCCGCAAAATAGGTCGTTTCACATGCGGGCCCATTGTTGGTCGGGCACCAGTGGACTCATGACAATGGTACCGACCATGAGAATCGAGACTGCCAGTATTAGTAGATGCGATGCGTCGTTCCCTCTATCTACTGGCATCTATATACATCTGCTATATACTAGAAATTCATCCTTCTACAAGGTTATCGATCGTTCCAATCCTGCCCCGAAAAAGCGGTTTAGTTATAGTTTAAAATTTAAAAAGTTGACCCAACCAATTGGCTTAGTGCATGCATAGCTAGACGATCATTTAGTTACGTGAATTACTTTCAGTTGAATTATTTACAAACATAGTTTGGTAGGATATGAAAAAAAAAATTTGTTGTATTTTAATAACTAGTTAGTAACTAGTACTATTTCAATAGTTAGGTAATCCAATTCGTTGCGGGCACTATTTGCGCCAACTAAAATAGTAAAAGTCGCTAATGACCACGATGTTGATGCGACTAAAAATAAAATAATTTAAAAAAAATAAAATAGTAAATGGAACCAATGCTATACATTGAACGAGGATACAGTACAGAATATCAATTTACCTTAAAGATTTATATGCGCATTATATTCGCTGACGTATGAATATTTCCACGATTTTATTATTGGATTGTAACCTAAATCCTTTTATTATCTATATCGCCGATTATTATTCAGATTCCACGACTTAAAAATAGAGGAAAGTCTCTACGGATCTGAAATTGATTAAAACGTTTCTACATACGTCATTCGTGAAATTCATTAATGCCTGTAGAAATCTCAAATAACGACCACTAAAAGCTTTACTTAAGGCAATCTCATCCACGTCGAGACCGTGAATACGACTTATAGCGATGCAGCGCAGCATGAGAAGAAAGAAGAAGATGAACTTCACGCTATTTAACTACACGACGGCATCAGACTCGTTCCTCACACCGGTAAAGACGGTCACTCGAATGGGCACGCTGTAATTTCGCGTGCTTGCTTGGCTCTCACTAAAATATAATGCTATTATTACTTTACAACTCTCTTAAAACCCGGAGGGCCAGTGGCTGCCGATCGAGACGGAAGCAGTGAATCGCACGTGTGCGAGAGCGTGAAAGCTTTAGTAACGGAGCTCGCAACGGACAAGTTAATCGTAATTCTTGTGGGAGGAATATATATATATGCATTTGTGCACTCTGGCATACATACGAAGTATGTAAGTGTATGGAAAGAGCAACGAGCAGACCTTAGGGACCGAGAGAGAAATAAAGAGAGTCGCAGGAAATATATATGTGGAGAAAATTCTCGAGAAGTACGAGGATGAGGAAGTGAGCAAAGGAGGTACTATGACGTTGCAACGATAAATTTATCCTTCGCCTATGGACAAACAGCTTGAGTGTGTGATAAAGTCTCTATGTCTTCTCGGCAATCGTACATAAATTCCTCTTCCCTGTCACACGAATCTAACTGTCTACAATTTATACATCTGCGCTGGGCTATTATACATAGCTATAACATAAGTTTACGGATCAAGATTTTTTTTCAAACATGATTTATAAATAAACAAAAAAGTCAAAGATTGCAAAGTAGTACCTCACACATTCCTCATTTTTGTTGGAACGTTCATAAATCCTCCTCTATGAGAAAATCCAATGCTGTATAACATTTTTATTACAAATTATGAAAATGCTGAGTTTTATAAAAGCGGAAATGCTCTATCGACTTTGTCCAAATGAAATAACAATGGTTGCATTACTCCGTTGTAGCTTCATATTAAGTTTCCGCTCGGTAATTGGATATTAGTGCGAGTTGGAGTGATGAAAAACGTTTCTTTAAATTTCAAAAATGTTATAAATAATTATATAACTTATACACCAAAGAAGTTTATGATTTTTGCTTTCTCATAGATCAAGCTTTGTTTGCGTGAAAATTTTTTTTTTTCGAGATTTTCATGTCAGTACACTCAGAATGGTCCAAAACGTCGAGAAAAGTCGTTTGTACGAAATGTCTGTATGTGTATGTGTGTGTGTGTGTATGTGCAGATTTCGTTGTGTGCACGATAACTATCGTAACTTTCAATGAATGTTCATCAAATCTGGCACGCAAGTGGGTTATTATAACACAACGATTGGGATTGTACATGACGCGAATCGGTGGCGAAACACAGATTTCGCAGCATTTTGAAAATTTTGATAAAATTGTTTTCGCGCTATAACTTCCGCAAATTAAGAGATATCGGGCTGAAATTCTGTACACAAAAGAACTACCATCAAAACATAATGTGTACCAAATTTGGCGAGAATCTATAGGGTGGTTATAATTTAATTGCCATTTCAATTTTTGAAAAAATGTCTTCAAAAACTTCATCTCTTGTAAATTCTGACATATCCGGCTGCAATTTTCGACTTGTTTTCACGATTATTGATTATTAATGATGAATTTAGTCAAAGGAGCTAACGATATGTCGGTAAATTTCGATTTTGGTGAATAAGAAAAAAGAATGCCGTCACGAAATTTCTTTTTTTTCCACAGATTTATCTTAAATTTTGTTCACATATGGATTATCATCGAAAAACATTTGAGTACAAATTTGGCGCAGATCTGTCCAGCTGTTCAAATTTTATGGCATTTTGAATTTTTCGAAAAATCTCATTCTCGCGCCGGCTCGTGCAAATTACGAGATACCGCATTCTAATTTGGTCAACATACGGACTACAATAGTATAAGGTTTTAGTACAAATTTGAGAAAAATCGGTTACACGGTTAAAATTCTTTGACACTTTGAATTTTTAGAAAAATATCTAGAGCATAAACAAGCCTGCAAAGTAGAACTTTGCAAATTGCTTCCTCATTATTTTTCGCTTTTTGCAAAGCTTCCTCTATGAGGAAGCTAAAATCAATTAACATACTTCCTCATAGAGGTGGCTTTGTAAAAAGCGCAAAATAATGAGGAAGCAATTTGCAAAGTTCTACTTCTTATTTTTTTAAATATATTTTTAAACAAAGCTTTATCTAGAGAAAGCAAAAATATGTAAAAAATAATTGCGTTGAATCACACCTTATGATATATTTGTGTCATGAAAGTAATCTAATATGAATTTATGGACGTGCGATATGATTCACCTGTTTTTATTTTTAACTCTCGTATCCGTGTTGTGTTTTCGTTATATTTTCATACTATAGTATTACAATATCAACACACGCGAGCTATAATTGAGTTAAACGCTCACGACCGCAGGTGCGTTGACCCGCTCACGAGTTGCATATACGTGCGAGCATGAAATTAGAGGCTCGCGATCTCGTCTACCGATTACGCGTTAAAGCTGACCCGTGGCTTTGCCGCGACATGCTGCTCCTGCTAACGCCATGATACGGCAGAGAACTCGCTGGTGGCGCGAGTGCTGAGTCATGTATGCGTCGCTCCTTCCGTTCCTCGGAACGCCGTGCTTGCGCAAACAGTTGTGCTGAAAGTGCCGAGCGAGCTGTTGAAAGAAGAAGAGACTGGGAAACTGGAGAGGTGTCCGCCCGTCTCTCGACACCTGCGTGGGCTTGTGGTATCCGATATCGAGATAAACGCGAATAATCTCGTTACTATATAACTTTATGTGATCATACACACATATATATTCAGCGAATATCACGTGAAACTGGACACCGCGAAACGATAGTTGAAAATCCACCGGACATGCTTCTTAGTCATAGAACCGCAATCTGTGAATGGTACCGCGAAAATATCGCCCGGTCCCAGTGATAAAATCAAAAAAGATAAAATTCTATTCTAAAAGGGTTCGCTAAATTCGCGCTCACTTTTACTACATGATTTTTTTATTATATAGATAAAAAAAGAGTTTGAGAAAAACTCTTTTACGCAACAACTGCCATCTTGTTTCATTTTTTTTTTCATCTTCAACGGCTTTTTGTTTTCGAAAAAATGCCTTAAAAACTCGCCGCAAACGTTTGCCCATTCTAGGTTATAATTAAAAAATGTTGATATCTGATACCGGATTTATGAGAATAATTTCAAGTTTTTAAATTGGAGCGCAGAATTTTTATTTAAAAAATTCACGAAAAGAAAAGTTACAGTAAAAAAAATGTAATAAAAATTAGAAGTGTTTTTCCGAGCATTTCGAATAATATAAAAAATTATGGAGCGAATTGGAAGACAAAGTCAGTGATAGATAAAATAAATGTGATGCTTGCGACTCTGCCTTTACGATTGTGCAATATTAAGAACGACGTCTCCGGCATAAATCGAAGGAAAAAATTATTAATGTTTTCGAGTTATTCATTATGCATAAATCTGTGTATAATAAGGAACCGCAAGAAAGGGTCGTCCGTTGTATTTCGACGGGGTTGATGGGCCCGAATGATAAGGAGTTGAGACACGAGGAATTTCGTGACTCGAAGTAAGTATTATACGGCACTCCGTCGAGTCTTTTCTTCGTACAAAGTATATGTTACAGTCGTATAGTGTATGGATGATGTGTTGCGAGGGTCGAGAGAGGGTCTCCAGCGAGAGAGAAGACAAAGGTCAAGCGCGGGACTGTGGCGCGAGCCCCCGAGAGTCCCGACTGGTTGCTTCGAGATTCCAAAGTACCGTACACAATTCTCGTTGACTCGCCAAGCAGCAAGCAACGGCAGTGGTGAGCAGAAGCAGCAGCAGCAGCAGCAGCGACTAAGGCAACATCAGCGGCGTCGAGGAGCGTGCGAATCATATAGCCGAGGACCCCAACTAACCCAAGAAACGACCTCACGACCTCACCGGTGTCCATTCATCGATATTCATCGCTCGTTAAAATACATACACGTTTAAATTACCAATACAGACTATGGTATACGGATACATCTCGTGTCCTCGCGCCAAGTTCAAATGCTGCATAACGGTACCGACGAAATCTCTTTCGCAGCTTCTCGCTCACGTGAACGTCGCTGCTAAACTGCGGCTTAAATGTTTATGTTACAAGTACTGTAAATTCAACCCGACACATATACATTTGAACACGTGTAATAATTATCATCCTTAAATATTATTCTCTTCGTCGACTTTATTTCGCAAGTCAAATAATTTTCATCCCCTGAGGTTGAGACTCAAGTTTATTAAGTGGATACTGTAAGTTGTAACATCCTTGAATATTGAAGTTGTGCGTGGTTTTTTAATATAAAGTATGCGCGGAAACTCTGGTTAACTGCATATGTACAATTGTGTGGAGAATTTTTTTCAGCGTTTGCACCTTTTATGCTCACTTTTTTAGACCCTGCAATTAAAGCGGAGATTTTTCGACGCCTGGTTCGTATAAAAGTACGTATCTGAACGTACCGGAAGCAAGCGGAGAGAGGAAGAGGAGAGAGAGAGAGAGAGAGAGAGAGGAAGGGAAAACAATGTTTCGTAGGGAACAGAGGAGCAGTAGCACTGGTAACGTAAGCAGTAACAGAACGCTTCCACGGGAATTCCGGAGAACGGAGGTGAAAGCGTGTGCCGAGCGCGTTATCTGAGTTATGCATGCTTCCCTGGAGCCACTGGGTACGCGAAAACTGCGAGTATAGCGTCAACAGAACGAGGTAGGGAAAAGATAGAGATAGAGAGAGAGAGAGAGAAGAGAAGCAACGAGTATAAACATATGAACAAAGAAGCGTCGTACGTGACTTCAGCCATAAGTCGTGCCAAACCCATACAAAGCATAGAGCAACACATGAGGCTAAATGTGTGTATAAAGTAGAGACAGGAAGCATCGGGACTAAAGCTGTAAAATTATAATACTTGGACTTGGCAAAGTTATTTTGTTATCTTTCTTTGTCACTGTGAGGGTCACTCGGTCGATTGCATGAATAATTTGGTTGTTACTTTGGGCGTTTCTCTGATTCTAAAAATCAAATAATATTTTCGCTCAATTCATACCGTAGAATGTTTGAGCTAGTAAAACAAACTGACTAGCCGTGTAAAATAGTTTTGGTAACGCTCCTGGACAGAGAATCTCGGAAAAAGCAATTTTCTGACCGGAAATTGGATCCGTGAATTCTGGAATCAGGAACGGAAAAAAGTCACTTTTTTTAAATCATGGTAACACGGCTTGTTGTTACCGGTATTTACTGGAGAATATCCGACTTGAAAACGATAATGAAGGCCAAAATTCGATATCTTGAAGCCTTCCGCATGAATCCCGGAGCACTATTTATTTTCATCCAGTCATCGATACTTTCATGTAGTGTCACAAAAAAAGACCTGACCTGGATTTTATGCATTACTTTTCACAGTCCAACCTTCTCATACCAAGCCCCCTTCTAAGGCTCTTCATTTTCACATGAGTACAACATGCATTCACAAAACGTTTCAATTTAATTATCATTCGACGTACAAATTAAACGTGTAAGTAACACCAAGTCATGCGTTGGGGGTACGCATGTACGTGTGTACAAAAGGCCTCTGCCTCGAACGATCAACTAAAAGAAATGCGATGGCGTGCAAGAGGGAATCACCATTCCCGCACGAGACACGCTCTGGGTTCACTGCAGTGTGTGCCAATACCAGCGAGAAGCAGCAGCAGGCCCAGGGCACCACTAGCGCGGGCGAATATGTATAGTATGTGTTGGGAAGGCTTAACGGTACCACAGAGACCGGGCTCGGGATGACCCGGCCTGTGTAAATGCGCGACCTCGACTGGGACCGCCATCGCCAACGCTCTGTTACCGATACACTGCTAACCCCCGCGGGGGGTTCGCATTGCACGTGATCCCCCTTTTCTATTACTCTCCTTCTTCCTCGACGGTTTTGTGCCCCATAGCGTTCTCTTTCTCTTTGCTTCACTCCTTCGATCGCGTTTGCCTTCTCGCTTCATCTCGTAAACACTACGATGCACAGTTCTGTGTTTCTTCCACACTGGTCACTCTCGCATTCTCCGCATCTCCGCTCCTTCACTTTCTCTCTCTTCGTCTCCCGTTCTACCAATCTTCTATCTGTCTCTCGTATTCGCTCGTTTACTTCACGTACGGCTCTTAGTATACGTATAGGACTCTTACGGTACGTGGTTTTACACGCAACCATGACTGCCGATCGTACCCGATCACCCATATATTCCTAACGGGCGTGCGGATTTGCAGCGGAGAGACTGGAACGAATGCAGAAGCAGAGAGATAAATAGAGAGAGCATTCAGTGAAGAGAAACTGTGCTTCGGTGCATGGTGAGCGAGCAAAACACACGTGAGCTCGAGAGGGCCCCTTGCTCGTCGCTCACCGTGAACTCTGTACTGCCCTCAGAGTTGGCGCGCGTCTCGTGTGTTCCGCAGGAGCGTTTTCAACATGTACCTACATCTATCCTCGCTTACAACGACTCGGTACCATGTTGTTACGTTGTCGGTTGGTTACATGCGCACATGCACTACGTAACCAGTAACGTCATGTACAACCGGACGACGAGTGACATACGAATTTGTTCTTAAGGTTGTCGAAGGTGAGTCTATGTGAGCTTTACACAGTTGCCACTAAACATTCCAAAATTATTTGTCACTGTCCTAAAACACATCACCATCAGATTGTGTATTTAACTGATGCTGAGTTTTCTCGTAAAAGTTATATTTCAACTGCACTTTGAAACTACAACATTATACGTAAAAAACGAAGTTGCAACTGATAGGAAGAAGGAAACTCCTGTTGATACAACTTTTTCATCTTGTAAAATGGCAATTAAAATCTTCATTTTTTTTCGTAAATTGTCCATTAAACTAGAGTTTTGAAATAAAAAAGTTATTACATCGCGAAGGTAAGGGAGTAAGAAGGTTTAGCTTAACTTAAAGAATCGCGATTTCCACAACGTGTAGAAGGAGCGAAGCTGGCTTACTAATCTCGCGACGATGGCCCAAGCGATAAACGAGAGCGTAATTAAGGGCAATGAATTTCTCGGAGGGGTCGCTCGTTCTATCCCTCGAGGGTCGCCCAAGAAGTACCGCCGAGGACGCGGAGGTCGCGTCGTCTCTATTCCTCTTCTTCCCAGACTCGTCGGTTAAACTATACACCACTCTAGCCTAGACTCTCATTGGATCTCTGGATAGCTGCCGGGAAAACGAGCGTCTTCTGTGCGAAGAAGCTAGACGGTCCCACGGAGGTTTCGACCGTGCTGCTTCTTAGCAGTTGGAAGCTGCCGCGAGTTATGAAGCAAAGAGCCGACCTACTCCTTTACCTCCCCCTTTCTTACTTTAGACAGCGTGAATTACCGTGAAACTGCTCGTTGCGAGAAATTACGTTCTGCTGGTCCGCCAGAGAACGGCGCAATGCCTCTAAGACGTACAGGCCAGGTTATGGCTCTGACACAGCAAAAGCAGGTAGGGGCGTATATGACGATGCGAAAGTTGACTTTTTACGATAGTCACTTTGTTTCATACACTATTGTGCGAACAAAATTCACCGATCATTCAAATTAAGTTCGTGAGAGTGGAATAAGGGTGCGGAAGGAAAAGCTCATTTACGGGCTAAAGGGATGAGAATGAAGGAGGTAGACTCGCGTCATTAAGCCGGGAATGCGAGCTCCTTGCGTGCAGTTACACCAGCCAACCCTAAACTACCAACTAGACACGGGGAAGACCCGGAGCTTTTGCTTCAGGTGGTACCTTACCACTTTGGTCTCCCTTCTTCACTGTCCCCTTGCAAAACTAAAGTTGTCCTCGCGTGGAGTCTGCTGGCATAAGAGGTATATAGAGATGGTATAAAGGTAGGTGATATGTAGACGAAGAAGCTTGCCGGTTGGCACCTCCTCCCGAGTTCCAGGGTAACGATCGCAGTGAGAGTAGACAGGGAACTTCTCACCGTCGAGCTGGTTGCTCCTACCAGCGGCAGTGGCGCAGCTTACAGAGAATGAGCATGCGGAGCACGAGGGTAACGACACTGCCCTCGGGGACTCGTCGTCCGGGAATTCTCCACGACTTGGCCGTTATATATACGCGATTTGCCACGTTCTCTCTCTCTTGGCTGCAGCGTTAAACTCCTGGCAACGCGGGCACGAATATAACGTAACAAGAACATTCGACCACGCTGCGAGGGGAAGAAGATTGGGAATATAGCGGACATGGGACATTGTAGAAAATTGAAACTTTCCTAATGACCTAAACCCGAAATTTGTGAATTCAACTCACGGGGCTGATTGCAATCGCCACAAGCCAGATTTCATATAGCACATATACCTACAATATTTTCAAACAGAGTCGTGAAGAATCCAAGATGGAAGTGCGAGATTTAAGATGACACTCGAAAGAGACTTCGTTTGCTTCGTGAACAGAAGTGAAAGAAAGATTGAGAGCGCTGTGAGGATTATACTTGCGAGTGCACTAGGTAGAACCAATAGCTCTAGTTCAAGTCAACATCTGAGCGACGAATGAAGAGAACCATAGAGAAGTGCGCGTGAAACCGGCGCCGTCATTTCCGTGTTACCAAGAGCGTAAAAGAAGAAACGACGTCGCGGGCGTCTTCACATCGAAGGGGACTAGTATGACGTACAGGCACAAGGCGGTTGGAAAGAAATCGATAGACTTTCAATCCACGATGGAGAGGATGCTTTCTCAAAGGGAGAAAGAGAAACGGGGCGAGAGCTCTGGGAAGGAGCAAAGCTCTACTTTACAGAGGCGTCATTATAAAACACTGCACAGTTTATTCCAGAATGTCCTTAACACATTTATCGTTAAAAGAAAATACTATGTACAGTAAAACATTTTAATGCTCCAAACATCTTTTCTCACCAATCCTGTCCGAAGCTTTGAAGACTATTGAGAGTTTTTTCAGTCAGTAGCTCAGAGAAAACCAGGTAAAACGTAGCGGAGATTCCACCATCTTTTAATGCTAGGATCTTGGCGTCTCATTCGTCCTCTTCCACAAGTCGACAATTGGGGATAAACGGACCGTCCTTAATCGGCGAATAATCGTTCACGAATCTGTGATAGGCCAAAAAGTGTCATGTGGACGTATCTACAGCCCTTAAGTCATAACTATACGGACACACGCTAAGCGAAGAGATTTTTTTGTGTCCTGTATCTAGCAACCTGATTGATGAACACTGGCGGAATGTGCTTCTTCTTCGCTTCTGATCGTTCTAAAGACTCTGTCTCTCGAAATAATATATGGCGAGTTGTAAATCGAAGTGGAAGTTGCTGCTGCTACTGCTAGTCCCTTCACCGAGTGTTGTGATATTGCTCAGAAGTCACGAAGGAGAAGGACCGAAACGATTGCAAAATGGCCGTTCAGTCGACGATACTAAGTAAGCAATTAGTTCATAAAAATTCATAGAAAAAACTATCAATATAATTTCTGACTTTCGTATCAATAACATTACGGAAATTAATTGACTTCAAGGTATAGAAGTTTCTGCAGATTTCGAATTGCCAATAGTGACAGGTATGTATACACCATGTCTAAAGTTATTGGGGATAGACTAACCCTAACTTCTAGAAGACACAATTAATCAGCTGGATGATGAGGGGCGTTTGTTCATAGACTAACTTGAAGAAGGACGAGTGCAGCAGCGTGCAAAGCTTGTAACATACCTGAGACTATTACTCGAGCTGTTGCTCTATTGCCGCTGTTGAACGTTGCAAAAGCTCTAAAGGAAGACCCTGACGACACGTTCTAGGTTGAAATACGTGTCCCCGGTACGAGTGAAAGCCGTGTGCGCTCGGCTCGTTAATACTTGGCCGCGTTGTCCGTCACGTTCCAGTTCCTCGCTCGCTTGCTCGCATTGCAGCCCGAGGCTGGCGACCATGCGCTATCCTAGCGATATACATACATATATTGTATGTGTATATAAGGTATATGATGCCACCGGTACAACCTAATACAGAATACAAGTATATACGGCACAGTCTGTCCTGAGAGGTCGAGAATAATAAAGATCATCATGAGCGCAAAAACGGGTTCACTGCACAGCGAACCCGTGAAAAAGTCTTCTCTGAATATAAAGATATCTCATAAACTGAGTTGCACTCTATTTAAAGAATCGTGGTTTGTAACTTGCGCCATCTTTACTCGCAATCTTATATTCAGTGTCATTACATCACAAGTTTTTGATATATATATAAATAGTTATATAAATATATAAATAGTTTTTGCTTTTTTGTTTTCATTCTAACCCCAGAAAAGTCTTTACATTGTACTAAGTGGTATAAAAAAAACTGTCGTTTTCTTTTGTTGTCATTTCATCATTCTAGTAGTGCACATATGCTTTTATGAAATTAGAAAAGCAAAGGTACGAAAAGGCCAAAGGCACTCGACTTTTGCTCTTAGCCAGTCTCAAAGGGAAAACTCATGAGCTCGGAATAATTCAATTTGAAATTCTCGGATGTAAAAAAAAAGAAAAAACCAAGTCAGGAAATCTGATTCCACAATTCAACAATAACAAGTTAAAATCCGACATGTTTGAAACTTGCGCTCGTAAATTTATATGCGAACTTCATATACTTCTATGAAGTTCATATTCCTCTGTTGCTTTGCGACAAACCAAATTCTTTGCTTTTGTGCTTTTCTGAACTTCTGGAATCCGTCGAATCATCCTTTGCTCTCAGGTGTGTTTATGCACAGATAAAACGTCGTGAATCATGCGAGAAATGGCTGAAGTTCTCGCAGGATTTCACGGAAGTTAGCCCAAAGGGCATAAAAATCGTACAATTGGAAGTAGCATAGAGCCTTGCATAATTCGCTGTGCAAGGCTGCGAGAAGCCAGGAACGTCAAAGAGAGCCGCGCGGATGGAAATATCAACTGGCGTTCGTCGCAGAAAGACTCTGCTTCTGTTAGGTTCTGGGTGCTGATGGGCTTACCAGTGGTTTGACTCGGTTGCGCCGGCGGCATGCGTGTCTAATTATGCCCCGGTTCGTTTGTTCGTTTGTCCTCCACCTCGTTTGGCCGTGTTCGTCTACAGCTATACTCGGTCTTCCTCCCTCTAGCGTCTCCATGCCGGTGCCGACACCGGAACTCCATACCACGACGATGCCCCAGAGGTATTTGGAAGCTTCGCATGCCCTCTTGTGCTTGACTATACCTACAACTGTGCTGCAGTGAATGGCTTGGGCTGCAATGAGGCTATCGCACATACTGCAAAGTATCTACACCACATTATATACGTGTATGCATGTATATATATGAGAAGAGAGCGAGAAAGTGCAACGGCTGGTAAAGGGAAGCTCACTTCGTTATATTACCGTAAATGTTAAATTGTTAAGTTGTCCAACGACGTTGCTGTGCTTTTCATCCTCAAAGGGCACACGTTTGTTTGATGTGGCCAGTTGAGCATATTACGTCGACTCGATATCGCCGACACAAACTCTCTGTGTGCAAATTCAGAGTTATATACACATATGGGCCTTCCATATATACTCGTTGCATGCATGCAGGACGCAAAACAACCCGCACCATGCTCCACCTCTACCGGGCGGCGCTCTCTCACCGTCACGCTTCGTGCAACGTGTCAACTGCAGCCAAAGTTCGCCACTGAAACTCGTTGGCATTAGTGATACGCGTGTAATGCCGTTTGGTATGAATTATGAATAATTTTTTTACGATCTTCAAAGCCAATTTTGGTGCTCGTAGACAATTATTCGTAGGGTATACAAAAAATGATAACAATCTCAGAAATGTAGCTTTTGTATTTTAAAAGGAACCCAATATTGTTGTTTCCTTTTAAAGAGGTTGGTCAATGTAATGCGCCAAACTTTAATAATGGTAATGGACATTTACACTATATTTATTAGAACGAAAACGTGACAGAGGTCATTGTGATCCGAATAGGTATATATAACTAATGACGAAGAAGGGATATTGTCTCCCCCACGGCGGGAGGTCGCCGCAGGCGGTCGAATTCCGTTGAAATGACATAATTGTCGTTATTAGACATTGGCTATAATCGCAAGGAACAAAACCAACGTGTAATGGGCCCTCCGGCAAATTACTTATGAGACCGCGGGGCTGAGGATGGCGAGAGCGAGTGAACTGTGTTCAACTGCACCAGGTTCGCTGGGTAACCCACCGCGCACGGATTAAATTTACTACGTATAGACGTACTATCACAGGGTCTCCTCGCTTTCTCTTGATCCTCGCGGTCGACTAATAAGCAAAGGAACAAGAGAAGACGAGAGCGAAGAAGCAAAAGATGAGGTAAGTCAGGCAACACGAAGGGACAATCGAGTCATGCGCAGGAGGTCATCGTCGTAATAGCGAAGGTGCAGCACACACTCGTACAATGTGCTTCCCCGGTCGGCGATGGGTCTTTTCTTGGCTGGTATGATGAACCATCGGATGTCCATAATATTGCGCACCTTGCGACTATGCGTTGTGAATTAAATGGTCAGATGACCATCATAGTGAATAGCCTTCAATAGATATTAGACGGAAAGTGCCGGATAGGCATAGGTCAAATGCACCAGTAATTGAACAGTCACCATTGACGACTTGGCTGAATATTAGATTTTTAATTTGTCTTTTTTTTAGCTATCTACTGTGATTATTCCATCGCAGAAGCTTATTTCCGATTAAAAGTATAGGTTAGATTGTCCCGTTCATTTATTGGTGTGTTTAGGATTTTTGGCTTTTAGTATTTATTTTTTATATACTTTGCGATGAAAATACGATATTTTTTTAGTTGCATCACATAATTCGACATTATGGTCATCCATTAAAATTCTTGATGAACTCATGATATAAACAAATCATTCTGCTTAACTGTTCATTCACTGGTTACTCTAGCCTATATCGGTAAGGATAAAAATAGCGAATCCCGTGTAAAAAAAATTGTCTATTTAGAGTGGCGATAGATTTACCAAGAGACGTCTACAAAAAGTTCACCAACTGGGACGATTATAGACTAGAATACAGATTTTTCATGTAATCGTCAGTTTATATTCTAGTCTACGATCGTCCCAGTTGGTGAACTTTTTGTAGACGTTCTTCGTAGATTTATCGCAACTCTAGATAGACGATTTTTTTTTACACGGGATGACCAAAATAGCGAATTTCAAAATAAGGAACGTCTAAATATAGAATGGGGGTCACTTTAATAAGATGGGGGTCCAAATAGCGAATGCCTGAAATTATTTTGATCCCCACCCGCTTATATATGTCTTTCAAGGGCCAATAACTGTACGTTTCTTTGCGACAAATATCTACCAGTCCAGTTGGGCAACGAATCCTCCTGCGCTGCTTATACCTTCTGCTTGCTGTTTCCCTTTCTGCACAGGAAACTTACTCTCTCGCCTCTTCACCAATTCCCAAGACTCTCTCGGACCACCATGCGCTGTCTTGAATTTTGTAAGAGAACATATACACAGCCCGTGCATCGCGAAAACGGAAGCTCACTCGCTCTCGGTCCCATAATAATTCACGAGAGCTTCCATCGACCAAAGGACGCCCGTCGAGTTTCCTGTTATATCCGTTATGTCTCGTTAGAATAATTCACATGAGCCCTTCACCCTCACGATCCTCTTCTTGTATACGGTATTCCGAGTACTCTCGGTGTATATACTAGGATATAGTATAACATATATTGCATGTATTGCACTTTTCTCTCGTGACCATATTTCACGTGAAGTCGCATTAAATTTCTCTTATTTGCAACATTATTTTCCAAGGAGCGAATCAAGGAGCAGAGGCTGCGAAGGACTTTTAATTTTTTAATACAAGTCCTCTATATGTACTGGATTATATATAACTACTCACTGACATATACAGTGTCTTAAAAGTTGAAGATACATAGAAAACAGCTTCTGGCTTCTGTGCAACTCGGTAATGGGGTAAGTATCTATGTACGTGTAGAAATATTCTCTTGCGATACAAGTGATGTACATTTTAGATAACTTTGCGAATGTCAAAAATAGACGAGCTTCTCTCGTGACTACGACGATGACGGGTGAACATGCTGGAAATGTACTCAACTGCTGTTGCGGATCTCTGTTTCTCTATCTCGAGTGTTCGTGTCTGCTTCGTGTACGTTAATATTGTAACTTGAGATTGACCGGGGTTTGTTGAAACAGTGGCGGCTTAAATCGTTAACCGAAAAGATTATCAAATCCTTGCACGGAAACTTTAACAACTGTATTTCCATTTTGTTGTCCTAATTGAAATAATGGCATACGACAGACCTATTCGTTAGCAAAGCTAATTTTTTCTTTATCGCTATTCAGCATTGGAACAAACATTTGCCGCAACTGAATAATAGCGAAATATGCAGATATCGCTGTTTTCTTCCTACAAACAATGAAGTCAAGTGTGTCTATCGGTGATATAAAAAATAAATTATATAATGTGACGAATTATTGATTAGATAAAATCACTAACTTACAGTACAGGATGTATTCTCCCATAAATATATTGAATGCCTTCACGAATTATTCACGTGATTTCAAACCAAAGCAATAATTATTTTTCCGACGTATACACGAGATAAACATCTTTACGTCTACAGAAGTCATCACACTATTACGAGAGTACCGGACAATATTTTATGTTTTGTATATCTCTCTGGCTTCTCGTTTGTCATTTATTATTCCAGACGTAACCTTCCGTCCCATCGGGACGCGACGTCCGGATATACTTAATACATTTATATTATGTACCAGCGTAGTATATTATGCGTATTACGCCTGTACCTGTCGCATACGAAGAACGCGTGCCTGCTCAATGAATATCCATTCTGAACTCGTCGCCTTATTAACATCCTGCTCAACGAGTCTGTCGTACAGACACGAAAGCACGTATATCCTTACGCGCCGACCGAGCCGCTGCACCCTCGTGTTCTGAAATCACGTTGTGAAGAACGCGGGGCGCGAATTCAGCGCGTGGCGACGACTACATTCATAATAGACGTTCTCCGGCAGCTACTTCCGTGGCCGACGTTACTGTCTCTTCTATAAGTCTTCACCACACTTGATATCTCGCTACAGTCTCTTGTCCGCCGTTTCTTGGCCTCGGTTTACGATACAGTCGCAGCAAATCTTTCAGATGCAAATCACGTATCTAAATGTCATTTACGATGTGCAGTCACACTGAAACGTTGACTACTTTTTTTTACTCTTACACTCAGAAGAATAGGGTAGAAGTACCGGTTGTGGCCACTGTACCGGTTGTGGCCACCCCTACACTTAAATACGTTTTTCGTGGCTATTTTAATTCTGTACCTGTATTTAATCATAATTTTTCATAACGTTGTGTATTTTGGAAACATTTATCGTCATTTTGACGTCCGTTCGTCTCCATTACAAAAAGTACTGTGTCAGTAATTAAAGTATCATCAGCTGATTCATCAAATTGTCAACTCCTTACGGAATTCGACAAGATTTTGACGAAAGCTCTAGATACATATTCGGATTATATAGTTGGCGAATTGCATGCAGCTTTGCACATATCAATCTTAAGAGTCGTCACTGCAAATGTTGATGTACTAAAAGTTTGAAATAAAGCTATACATTTATAAAAAATACGATGGCCACAACTGGTACATGGAATAAGCATGTTGCCCCGGATATGGCCATGATAATATAATCATTAATTTTTCGTTAATTATTACACAATCAATTCATAAATTCGTAAAGAAGAAACAAAAAAACGAAAAAACGCTGAGAAAAATATATCCTTAGAAATGTATAGTAAAAAAGAAGGTAAAGCGGTGGAACACCTTTCATGTTGAAAATTCCCATCATTATGCAATGCGAAAATCTATTTTAGGAAAGAACTCTGGTAAAAGTAAAAATAAAAGTGTAAAGAGTAAAACATTAATATAATGTATGACTATTTGTGACAAAGGAAGCTGCTACGAAAAAGTGCAAAACGAAGGAGACGAATGTCAAAAAAGGTTAGTTAGGTTCACATATGGCATCTGTGTTTTAAGGACATTTTCGTGTAGAGGAATTGGATGCTTTCATAAGAATACGATTTTGATTTATTAAACACACCTTAAAAAATGTTTGAAGTGCAATGAATATTGAGTTATTCTAATTGTAAGCATGGCCAAAACCGGTACATTACTGTGGCCAAAACCGGTGCATAGATGGCCAGAACTGGTGAAATGGCTATGCTCCTACTTTTTTCTATTTTCCAGTGTTTTCTCGATACATATGAAGATTTTAATGCTAGAAATCTGAAATTATATTCTTCTCAGATATGAAAAGTATAGGTCCAAAACAGTTTTATGATATTTGGTCCCAGTCACAAGTACTTGAAAATGGGAAAATTCTTAAAGTGGCCACAACCGGTACTTCTACCCTACTTAGTTGTGTGATGGATATTGAAAAATAAAAAAAAGGTTTGTTCTGACAACCATGAAAAATTAGTTAGTCTCGACTAAACTTGAATAGTTGAATGAATGAATGAATGGGTGATTTTGCTATTCGAGGGATTAAATGTAATTTTATGGCAAATTATAATGGCGGTCAATATTTAATTTTAGTGCTTAGTTTAGAAAATTTATTGCCGCCATAAATTTTCGCTGCTGTAATAATTTCAATAAGCGAGACATAGTTGTCACAGTCTTGTGTCTTTGATTTGTAAATTGTGATTATTCCTAATTGTTAATGTAAAATTGAGTTAGCCCTTGATTTCGGTAGCACTAAAAGCCTCTTTAAATACTTTGCAAACTCCGGATCGATACAATTTGTAGTTTTATTAAATTCTTTTACAAACGCTGCATTAAATTCTTCAATATATTGAAGAAAGGTTTTTTTATCGAGAAAAAGGTAAAATAGGGAAATAGGGAAATTTCGAAAAATCTTGAGACAGAGTTTTACTGGATCAGTGAGTTCTCTTAGAATGGCGCGTGATGGAGGGCGCACTTGAATTTATACGAAAAGGCATATACCCACGTTCTCAGCTCACTTGCTTCTTCTCAGGCTTTAAAATCTCTGCCCTGTGAGTCCCAAAAGATCTTTCCATGAAGCACTCTCGGCACCGAGCGCCAGGCGCAAACCTTTTTATCGTCAAGCTGTGAGCGAGGACCTCGCTGCATTTTTCTCCTCAGCTCCGTTCGAACGAAACCCGTGACTATTCGCGTGTAAATAACGACCATCCATTCCACGCCGCGAGCTTCGCCGACCGCTTTCCCGAGTGGCAGATCGGGAGAGATGAAAAAGAAAGCGGGAACGCAGGACCAGCAGGTGCAAGAGAGTGGACAAGAGTTCACAAGGGTTATACCACTACAGTTGAAAAAAAGAGACACTTTGTCGAGAGGGCAAAAATTCGGATTGGTGAGAGCTTGAACTCGGTACAGTGCAAGGAGACACGAAGGTCGTTGGCAGTTCTGAAATGGTGACGGTCGACTAGCTGCACGAGAGAGAGACTTTTGTTCCTCAACCATATTTTTTTTACCCCTTTTCTTTTCATTTCACTCTGTCATTTCGTTTTTTTTTTTTTTTTTTTTTTTTTTTTTGTTTTTTTCTCGAATTAAGTCGAGTCGAGGAAAATGAAATAGCGAAAGAAAATTAAGAGATTCCTAATGGATAGACGAGATTAAATTTCTTTCAATTCTTCTCTCTACAAGTATGTTTTTACATTTGTTATATTTTTGGTTTTATGAAATAAAAATAATTTTATAAAAATTAAAAACTCCCGACTGAATAAACGAAAAATAGTTAAATAAGAATCGATTCGCATATTATCGTCGGTAGAGTACTTAAATATTAATATACGAATGATTTTTATTTATCCATTTTTTCATTTACTCAATTTATTTATTAATTACAATAATATTTTTCAGTCGGGAGTTTTTTTTTAAGTTATTTATAAAATTATCTTTATTTTCGTTTATATTTAGGCTCGTTCGGCTTAAGCCCGCTAATAGTTTTATGCCACTGAATAAATTATTATTTATTAGATGGGGTTGTACAAAATGGAAGTGAATTCGCGTGCAAGTGACTGCTGCATTGCTGGTGCACTGCTACACTTGTCGGTGGTTACTTGGCTCGGTGGTACTGCACGTCGGGGCCAAAACGGGGAGTTTCGCGCGTCCCTCGACTCTCTGTCTATCTCCCTCTCACCCTCGTCCCGCTCCCGTGGATTCTAATGAGAACAATCTCGCCCCGGTGCGTAATTACGAAGTTAATTGGATGGCGAACTGGGGGGTTGCACAGGCTTGCTGTCGCCCTCTCGCGCGCTCGCGTATATAAAACGCGGGTCTTAACGGACTCGGAAAATAATTGGATAAGAATGCGAGCGCCCGAGGAGGAGAGCGTCAAGGTGGAAGGTACGCTCCTAGAATTTCATGCGTTGCGCCCGCGAACGTAAGAGCGACTGCGATTTAAAAAAAAAAAAAAAGAAAGAAACGCAAACGCATAATAAGTGGAAGGACCCGAGATGGAAAAGAATTAAATGGGAGTGGTAGAACAACGCTTATACCGCGTCAATAATTTTTCAATTTTCTCCTCTCCCTCGTTGCACCGTGCGAAAATTAAATTCCCCTCGAAAACCAACGAGAACATTCATTTTTATTATAACATGGCAATTAAAAAAATATACTTTATGCATGTATGGGCACACGACCTTGAATATGATTCAAATGAAATTTGCAACAATTTGAGCCGTTATATCGTTCATTAGATGAATAATCCTATAAATTGCACCCAATAAATCATTTTTCTATTAATCGTGACTCTATTGCCTTGCAAATTTTGAGCTTTCAGTTTTTTAATTCCCTTTATTGAGAACCATATTTACTTGAACCTTTATTAAAAGATAGTTTTATTAATGCACTAACACTAATATTGCAATATTCTAATTAAGTGCAATAAGAACAAGAAAAATGCGAATAAATAAAAAAATAACAAGTAATAAAGTGAAGTGCATGTTACCAAAGAATTAATGAAGACCATAAAAAAAATTACAGACCGTTTCCTTACTCACAACTGTACAATCAAAATAAAAAATAGAGAGAAACAGTAGCAATAAAAACCATGTAAAAAAAACATGGTACTCCCTTAGAGCCAATCAGTGGATCATCAATACCCACAAGAATACCAACCAAAACAAAGAGAAACAATAGAGCATATATGGCACACAATAAAAAAATTATTAACGAGTTATATATTTTTCTGCATTATTTATAACGTAAACATTACTTTAAAGAATTTTATACTTAAAGGTAAGGATAATTTCCAATTATCGAGATCCTCCGCTTTGCTATTTTTTTTTTTCTTTGGTACCGTAAATTTTTTTTCCATTTTCTCTCTCCTCGCTCTATAAATACGAATTGTTGAATCCACGAGATATTTATCTAGAAGATCGCTCGTGCCGCGATTAATTAACTGCGGCACTTTCCGCAATACACACACACACATACATGCAGATGTGTACTAACCCTCTCGGCGTCCCAAGCGGTTGGGCATTGCGTGCAACGTTCACGAATACACTGAGACACACAGAGAACGGCGCAGAGGATACACGAGAGCTCTAGCGCTCACGAGGTAATTGTACACCGTGCAGGGGGATAGAGAGGACCGAGCGATAGAGTCCTCCGCGAGATCCGCGAGTAATTACCAGCGACGCACCTAAACACCACCCACGACCGCCCACGCTCGTGAATTCTCCCCGTGTGATGTGCTGCGACACGGTATACAACTGCGCCCGTGTACAAATTCTCTTCGTGCATATATATACACGTCCCATTGAGCGGTTTCGCTGAGTCGTAGTCGCAGCCAAACCGAAAGGATGTTATAAAAGCAAGATGGAAGGGAGAATAGGCGCATCCTATGTACTTGTACGGACACGATGCATAAATGCACTCGCAATAGTGCATGTGCATGAATATCTTACCGGGTAAAAAAAAATCGTATTTATATATATGGGAGATTCCAAGTGAACCTTCATAATTTTAATTGGATTATTAATAGTATCATATACTATTAAAAATATCCTATTTCACTGATCTGTACCACTCGAAAAAATGGCCGAGCATGAATTTGTAAAAAAAATTTAATACCTTGCCGTCGGGCTCTATAAATATTGAAAGTTGAAAAAAAAAATACATAACAAAAAAATTAGAATTTTTATTTTACTTTTTTTCCAATACGAAAGATAGAAAATTAAAGTGGTTTGCTTTAACTTCCCTTTTTCCGACAATTTCAATGAAAAAAGGCGTTGGTATATACAGTGATATAGAAGTTTTATTCACGGTAAACCGTCGAATAATTTTTTGTTCCACATTTTAATGCATACCGAAACTATATGTTCAATTTGAAATAATAGAATCATTCCATTTTCTCTGGCAATTAAGTGATTTAATTATTAAAAATATTATTTTGATAAATAATTAAGTGAAAAATCAAAATCTTTGAGTTTTGTTTGCAAATTTTTTTATCAATTTTTTTTTTCTTTTTACATTTATCATTGACCAACGACAATGAAAATATATTGCATTCCTGCTTGGTCGTTTTGGGGGTGGTAAAAAGCCAATAAAAAAGGGAATAATTCCAATTAAAAATATAAAGGGTCAGACGTTCATCGCGTTGGCTTGGCAGCCCCATATACATATATATTTATATATATATATATATATGTATGGTGCAATGTCGTACATCTGACGCGGGAGAAGCAATAAGAGATCCGCGTTACTGGTAAGCGCAGCTTCCTACGCATTTCTGCCTTGTATAAAATACATCGCGCCGCACACGTTATACACGTGAGGATACATCGTGGTCTTCTCGTATTCTCGCAAAAGATACTATACTTCTTATTTATGGAAAAGTCATATGCAGAAAATAAAAAGCTCCGTAGGTATTGTCTATACTCGGCTGGTACTTGTTGGTTTGGCATAAAGTCTATTTAAAAAAAAAATACTTTTCTCACAACGTTATACGTGGGAAGTATAGTTTACATGCGTGTGTGTACGCGGGTGCATGTACAAAACGAGAGAAAAAAAAGCGTGCGCTGTTGCGACTATAAAGCTTAAATAACTATGATGCGCTTTGTATGTTTACGAGAATAATGCATTACTGGATATACTTAGTTATTATTTATATACATAAAACATGGAGCTGAGAGAAAAGAGGGCCGAGCGTAGGAGGACACACCAACTTTAACGCGGATATATAATGTAGTCTCGGATCGCGTGTACAAGCGGCTTATGTATATATATATATACCAAGTGTGATCGAGAAACGATGCTGCTTTTGTTCAGGTACGTGGTTTTTGTAACGTGCGGCCGATATGCAAGGTGTCAACTCTATAGAAAAATACGATTTACTGACTTCCGAAACAAAGGGAAAATACACTATTTTTAGTAGTAGTAGTAGTAGTAGATTTATTGACAAACTGTTACAACAATTATGTCGAATGGTACATTTGAATAAGTTACGGAGGTTGCTTTAGATACGAGATTTTACAAATTACAAAATTGTTACAACGTAGTCTGCCAACAGGCCATCGACCGAGGTCCTTCAGCCCAGGGTTTTCTTTGGTACATTTAATTAATTACTTGTAAGGGTGGAAACAAATTGTTTTACGTCGTAAGTACAGAGGTGTATTATCCTCGGTTCTAGTTAAACATTCTTTCGATAATTTGAAATATAGTGTGTGTGGGAAATTTATGTTTGGGTATAATGTGAGGTTCGCGTTGTATGCATAGAGGTTGTAAGTTTTCTCGTTGTTCTATTGATAGCTTTTTGGTGAGTTGATAAAGTCTAGTTGTAATTGGAGTGATCTTTGTTTTTTCATACAGTAAAGTATTTCGCGGGTTGTATAGCGGGTTTGATGGGTTTCGTATCCGAGAGAGACGCCGGAGAGCGCTTGTTTCAGCTGTACGTATTTTTTTAAATGCATTCTCTTTACAATTAGTAAATATAGGATGTCCATATTCGATGATTGGACGACATATAGCTTTGTAGATTTTTACGGCATGTTTCAGTCTGATTTCTTGATTAGCGAATGTGATGCTTTTAAAGTGAGAGGCTCTGTTGGTAAGTTTGATCTTGCACTGTTGGAGGTGGTAGTTGAAGTTTAGTTTATTATCTATATATATGCCTAAGTATTTTGCGATTGGAATAGGGGAAATTTCTACGTTGAACATGTGTATTGTTGGTGATAAAGGGTTGATTTTATGATTAAAAATTAGAAGCTGAGATTTTTGGGGATTTGGTTTGAGACACCAATCGTTGAACCACGTACATATTTTGTTAACAGATATTTGAAGTGCTTCTGTCGTTTCTTTAAGGTTATTCTTGTGTGCTACTAAAGCGGTGTCGTCGGCAAATTGGAGAATGTATTGGCTTATCTATGATCTATGAATTTTTTATCTGGGTATCGATAGTTATACATGTCATGACAAAAGATATTGTATAAAAGTGGTGATAATGGAGAACCTTGTGGTACACCCTGCATCGGAGTAAACTTTCTGGAAGTATGGTTATCTACTTTGACAGCTAATGCTCGTGATTCGAGGAAGTTTTTTATTAACAGGAGTAGGTAATTCGGGCATTCTAAGCGGTGTAACTTGTAGAGAAGGCCTTTGTGCCAAACACTATCGAAGGCTTTAGCGATGTCAAGGAATAGAACTGCACTTTTTTTGTTAGAAAGTTTGCTAGTTTCTATGTTTGATGTAAGTACTGTTAAGGCGTTAAGAGTCGATTTTTTGTTTCTAAATCCGAATTGATAATCTGGTATGCAGTATCCTATCGTTTTTTCGAGCCGAACTTTTATTTTATTACCGATGGATGGAAGGAGCGTAATAGGCCTATAATTACCTACTGCGCTACGGTCTTGATTTGGTTTAGGTATGGATACAATGAGTCCAGTCCTCCAGAGTTTGGGGAAGATTTTGTTTGCTAGGCAGTAGTTGAAAGTTTTGACAATAAATAAATGTGCTCTCTCTATTAGGTTTTTGATTATATGTATAGGGATATTGTCGATTCCTGGAGAAGTATTCTTACAGCGCTTTAGAATTTTTTTGAATTCTTGAAGCGTAACGGTTCACTATTTTTATTTATACATTTTTTAAATTATTTATGTATTATGAAAAAAGTCGAAAAAAATACATGGTCACAACACATTGAAGTTAGTAAGACCACAAGATTTTTCGAGGCCTATTGTACCCAATCTGATTGCTTCTTTTTTACAAGGCGACGACTTAGGAATTTACTTATTATTCAACTGATCTTTATAGTTTATTTCTACTCACAGCTATCGATGCAGCTAATAATTTAGTGATGTCGCAGTGTAAAATCCAAAGGACTTACCTGAAACAGAGAAAAAAATGGTATTTAATAAAAACGAAAATTTATATACATTATCGAAACATGGATTAATAAAATATTCTAATCTCATTTCATTTTGTATATAAAAACGAAATGTTACTTAGAATTTTCGATAAAAGCTCGAAGCTTTATATCGAACGGCAAACCTTTGGCTATTTGCGTGACTACATATAAACTGACGAGTCGTTGGAGCGGGCAACACATCCAAGCCTCGCATCTACGATCTTTACGTTCGGTTCTTATGATCACATGCGGAGGGAAGAAAATTTTTCTCACTTTACGATCGATTCGTTCAACGGTAAACGCTTCCGCTTGTAAAATACGATGGCTTCATCGTCACAGGCTTGCACAATACATACGTTCCTAGGAAGAATGCAAGCCCAAACGGTTTTTTTACATATAATTCAACATAAATTTTTGTAACACCACGACCAATAACTTTTTAAAAGCTGGAACTTCATTTTCCGTTCTCCATTCAGAAAATAGCACTTTCCCGACGTCGTACTCAAAACTTTCGTCCAACATTCGAGGGAAAACCTTTTTTTCTTCATAGTGTTGAAATATGCTATTTCTCACGTAAATGAATGACTTTTTGAAAGCTGGCAATTCATTTTCCGTAGTCCATTCAGAAAACCACATTTTCCCAACGTCATACTCAAAATTTTCATCCAACATTCGAGAGAAAACCTTTTTTTTTCTTCCTAGTGTTAAAATATGCTATTCCTCACGTAAATGAATGACTTTTTGAAAATTGGAAATTCATTTTCCGTAGTCCATCCAGGAAACCAAATTTCCCAACGTCGTACTCAAAATTTTTACCCAACATTCGAGAGAAAACCGTTCTTTTTCTTCCTAGTGTTGAATATGTTATTTCTCACATAAATGAATGACTTTTGGAAAGCTGGAAATTCATTTTTCGTAGTCTATCCAGAAAACCACATTTTCCCAACGTCATACTCAAAATTTTGATCCAACATTCGAGAGAAAACCGTTTTTTTTTCTTCCTAGTGTTGAAATATGCTATGTCTCACGTAAATGAATGACTTTTTGAAAACTGGAAATTCATTTTCCGAAGTCCATCCAGAAAACCAAATTTCCCAACGTCGTACTCAAAATTTTTACCCAACATTCGAGAGAAAACCGTTCTTTTTCTTCCTAGTGTTGAATATGTTATTTCTCACGTAAATGAATGACTTTTGGAAAGCTGGAAATTCATTTTTCGTAGTCTATCCAGAAAACCACATTTTCCCAACGTCATACTCAAAATTTTGATCCAACATTCGAGAGAAAACCGTTTTTTTTTCTTCCTAGTGTTGAAATATGCTATGTCTCACGTAAATGAATGACTTTCGGAAAGCTGTAAATTCATTTTTCGTAGTTTATCCACAAAACGACATTTTTCCAACGTCATACTCAAAATTTTGATCCAACCGTTTTGAGAGAAAACCGTTTTTTTTTCTTCCTAGTGTTGAAATATGCTATTACTCACATGAATGGAAGACTTTTCGAAAGCTAAATAATAAAGTAGGTAAAGAATAATTATACTAACGTTTGTCAAAGCGTTGATCAGCGATCGTTGCATATTCCTCAAAATCCTCAAGAGAAGAAAAATACTCTCTGCCGCTTAACCATAAAACAAATCTCATTTAGAACCGACACCCTTCACGGTAGTAATGCAATTAATTTTTGTTTTTTTCGTTACTACAGAGTATTGTTTGATGTTCATACAGCAATAATAAACGTGTCGTGTTAACGAATTTTACGATCAACTCTCGCGGAGCGCTCTTCGTTCGAGACCCAAGCACGTAAAACTATACAACACCACTCGCGCCAACTCCGACATGCGTACAGACATTATTTATGACGTGACTCCGGTAATGGGATGTCGGATACTAATGAGCGTTCGACGTAACGCGGCGGAACCCTCTGGCTAACGCAGCCATATATATATGTACATATATATATATGGCATATATATATACATGTATAGACCTATATACAATACATAATATATATACAAGTATAGAGGAATATGTATATATATATATATATATATCCGGTATGCGCTGTTTATCGGTGAAACCTACTGGACGATGGGAAGTCCTCGCTCGACTACACCGGAACGCCCACAGCACTAACCCTTTCGCACACGAGAGACTCCCGACTATCCGCTGTGCGACGTGCACCACCCATACGTCGATTTAACTAATTAACCCAGATTCGCTCGCGATTCACGAGAGATACATTCATCGAGTGGTGGCTAACAGACGGATTAAACAATTGTTTGCACTTTTCCTGTAACAATCCGATTTTCCATCGTGGTCTCGACTCTCTAATCGTTACTATAGATTACGTAATTCTTTGCAGTAAGCTAACAAATTGAAAGATCATTTTTTTCATTCATTCATTCTAATGAAAGCCACACAAACTTTTCTGTCAATTTCATAGAAAAGTTTTTGTCGATTTATAGGTTTGCAAAAAAAATTGAGTAAAAAATTAATTGATATATTAGAAATGTTAAAATAAATATTTATCAAAAAAAATTCTGTTGAGCTAATGAAAAGTTTCTCAAAACGTTTAAGGGCAATATTTTTTAAATTGAAATTAGAAGCATTTTTATCTACTATTTACTGTAATAATGATTTATTTTTAATGGGCTTTTTTATATTTTTTTATTTTCAAGCGTTATTGAAATAATTTTCATTATGAATTAATTGGCATTAATTATCATTCATTTGATTGCGGATATACACATATATAGCGTACTTACGTTACACAGTATGTAACTAGAAGTACTCAGGTACGGATAATTATTCTCCCCTATGTTCTCGGTGAAAGAAAGAAGAGAAAGAAGGGGAGGCGTTAGCGCGTTGAGTTACGTTCGACGTGGGCCTTAACTCTTTAACGAGGCAGTCGGCGAGTGGCTGACTTAAGTGCAATAAATAGGCGTTGAATACTTTTTTTACCTCACATATACAATATACTCCATGCATTTCTAGTATTACTATATCGATGTCTCAAATGTGTGGGAGTGTACGTGCCAGTGGTAATTACTTGGACGTGGTAGCACAAGTGTGGGCGAGCAAAACTCCATCAAAGGGTTACTGCAGCAATATCAACGCTCTCAGCAAACCATACAGTGATTGACAGTCCGAGAAACAGCCAATAACTGGTTATTGGCATTTTTGTGACTACAGCATTTTGGCCACCAAAGTCTCACGAGTACCACAAAGAGGAACAATGATATTCTCTCACCACGTGCAATAAATAAAAATCAACGGACAAGCATTTTATCTAATGAAATTTTTTTGTTTCTTTAAACAAAATTGTGGAAAAATTTCATTTTTTTCAAATCTATTTTCTCATTTTTGCATGTCAATGCACTTTTCTTTGATTAAATTAAAACGTAGAACGCATTCAATAGAATTTCACTAATGGTTAATTTTTTTTTTCAGAATTTTTTAAGAAAAATTAATGACGATGTTTTGGCAAATTCCTATAATATAGCAGATATGCCATATTAGCAATTCGAGAATAAAATCTTTTCGTGTGACAGTAAAAAAAAGGCACAATTTTTTGTTTATTTGCGAACAACTGCGTAAAAGTTTGAAGCAACAAGTCTGATTGAAAATATTTTCACACAAAAACAAAAAAACTGTTAAAATTAACATTTTTGTTTACTGCGTCGAGACGTTATAAATCATTTGTG